>JARHVA010001450.1:1722500-2227500 GCA_037957365.1 Torreya grandis
CTCATAGCTACACCACGAGAACAAGTCACCATATGATGGATGTTTGTCAAAAAATAATTATTTTAAAGGTGATCAAAATAATTACCATTCATGTAGCCTTTGTTATGTATAAGTGAGCCACTTGAAAATATTTTTAATGGTACTCTTAGCTCCTCTTAAAGTCTACTTGATAGTGTAATTTACTTGATCTCCTTCATGCCCATTTAATGCTTGTCAAATCTCTTTTTAGGATCCATGAAAAATTTCTCATATTGACCTTAACATAGACAATGATGTTTTTTAGGTCTAGGTACCTCATGCTTGTCTTCTTGTTGGTCAAACATCTCTATAAGTGATACAATATCATATTGAGGCCTATGATGCTCCTTAATCACAAAAATCATTTGCCTTGGTTTTATTACACTCTTCCAAGACTATAAACTACTTGAAAATGATTTGACACTCCTTCTCATGCCCATTAGGTCCACCACTGACCTTATTATCAAGTTCATGTTCTTTATAAAGGAGAGTTAGGCCACTTATTTGTTTAAATTATTGAACTATGTTACGGAACTACTAACATAGATCATCTTATTCTTCATGACTATCAAAATCATGGAATTTTTCATCATAGGTAGGTAGAATTTCAAAATTTTATTCAGTATCATGATATATCACACTTTGGGGCTTATCGTCATCATTTATATGAAGATAGTAATTACCCATTGTAGCTTGTGTGAAAGAGTCATTAATATTTAGTTCAGTATACTCATCACCCTCATCACGAATGATATATGTACCAAGACATGTATATTCAATTAAAGAATTAGGATCATAATCATAGGTGTCAAAACCATATTAATATAATAAGAGATAAAAAATACCTTAAATTTTGGAAGATGATCCATCATCTATGGCATGTTCTTCTTGCTCATTAATAGTGTAATTTGGATTAGAAATAGTTTTCACATATGGTTCAATGTGTAACTTGGACAAAGGATATGTTATTATTGTTATTTTAACTTAATACATAATTATAAAGGTCAATAAAGACCAATAAGAAGAAACATACCCTCATATCTTAGAAGTGAAGTCTCTTTGTAGGCAAATGGTAAAGAATACAGGTAGATCCACCATCACTATGTCTTATTGAATTGGAAAAATTAGGCAGTCATGAAACAAAACTTTTAAACATTTGATTATCCCTAATTACTTTTTTGGTGTTCCATAATTATGAAACACTCCTTTGATACAAGGTTCATACTTTAATCCCAACTTGTCTACAACTAGTCTGGGAATAACTGAAGTACTTGCTCCACTATCCAAAATGCAATTATGGACTAATTTGTCTCCCAAAATGAGGGTAAGATATAAAGGTAGGGGATTTTAAAACTTGGTGAAATGCCTAAAAAAATTAGTAGGTGTAATTTTTAGGGATACAACAATTTTATTTGTTCATTGGGGGGACATATGAAGTTGGGATAGTTATTTTTGGAGTAACTCTTTTTGACTAGGCATGTGGAATACCTCCCAAAGGGATATGCTTGTATTCATATTTTTAAAAGAATAAATGATATTCAAAATGGAGAAAATAAAATTTTATTAAATCCTTGGATGAAATATGGTACTTTGAGCTTAAGATGATGAAGGTTTGACTAGCTTTCCCAAGTTCTAATGTTGAAGAGGTATAAGACTTATAAAGGATGCCACATTTACATCCATAATTTATTGGATTGAAGGAGTGGTGTTTAGAGGTCTATCCACATCTTTTTAATATCCAAAATATATCATATTTGACCTTGTGTTGGATTCAACTAAGGTGTTTTTATCTATAAATTTTTTTTCCTCCATTTAGAAGTTCATAAAGCTTGCTCCTTTATTACTATACTCTCCATTTAATTCTACTTGTATGTTGCCATCATGTTCTAATTTCAAGTAGTGATTAGTCCCTCCTTGATCCACCAAATCTTGACCTTCACACTAATTATAATTAATGTACTTCCCTTGAGGCTTCCCCTAAGAATTTGGCCATTTTTCTCCTTGAACTAGGTTAATATGGATTGAAACCATGGTTATTGAGGTGGGATCAGACTTTAGATTGTAGGCATTTGGTAGCCCATGAAAATTAGGTTGACCTTGTCCCCCCAATTTACCTTTATGTTGAGATGGAAATATGTTTACTTGTATAGGGTAATTTTAGGGGTTTTGGGGAGCTCTAATATGTTGATTTGATTTCCTTGTTAAAGCTTCTAAGGGCTTATAGTTTACTTGTCAATCAATGACATCATTTAATTTCTTTGGAATGACTTTAGACTTGATTTTTGGATTTGGAAATAGATAAATATTTGGAGGGGTAGTAAGAATGTTATTAAATATAGGAATTGAAACCTTTAGATGTAGTTTACTATCTTGAATCAAACTATTCTTAGCTCTAATAGCCACATCATATACATTGGGAGGGATATCATCATAGGCAACACTCTTTATGGCATTGAGATGGATATCATCATAGGAAACAAGGTTTATGGGATTTTTAGTATTGAAATCTTGAAAAACATGATGCATATCCATGTTACCTTCAACCTCTTCTTCACTTTCTTGCTCTTCTTAACTTTCAAAATGTTCCTGCTCTTCAGGCTCTTCAAGTGTCAATATAGGCTCATGGTAGTAAAGTTAAAGATTAGGGAATGGATTGAAAAATGATTACCTCTACTAGAAACTAAACTAGTTAATACCATGAAGTATAAAAAAATGGTAAATTGTTTTACAAATAGATGTTTTACCTTCAATAGAGTCACCAAATACAAAGTAGGAAACACGTATACAATTTTGATCTTATCAAAGCCAACATTCACCTTGATGTGAATTTTTTGAGACAAACTTTCCCACTGAGCATGCCAAAAATATTACCAATCAATTATTCACCCTTTGAGATGTATTTAAAGCCTAATCCAATTCATTAAAATAATGGGATTTACCCTATACCTATGATTTGTCTATAGTAGGGGTAAGCCTCTAGATTAAAGGGCTAGCTCCCTTGATATGTCTATTTAAGCTCATCACATAGTATACTATATTTTTGGGATGAAAAAGGAATAGAAAAACATGAAATAAACCTAACATAATGAGGTGATAGGAGTTAGAACTTGGCTTGACACCTTGACTAGCTTCTTGAAAACTATCATTCTTTGCATAAGAAGAGTGAAAAAATAATTTTTACATCATGAATTCATAATGAACTAATCTCAGAAAACTCATTGGACACATATAATTCCTTAATAAACTCATTTGATCTGACATTACATCATTCATATGCATAAATGTCTTTAAACACTTCATCTACCATGCCTAACTTGGTCCAAGAGGCCCAAAAATCAAGTTTATATTATTAAAATAACTATTTTTCCATGTATGGTCTTAAAATATGTCATCAGACCTAAATGAAACCATTTTAGTTCTTGTAACAACTCCCAATATTCCATTTTTCTCTTTAATCCATCACTAGACTTATTTTCCATATAACCCTAAAAACCTATAAACCTCCTTGTGTAATAAAATGTAAAAAGGGTAATGAAAAACCAATAGAATATTATAAGACCCATTATTTATTTATAGATTCATGTCAAGTTCCATGTTCTTAATATGAGTGGAATTCCATCTTTTCTACCTTTCTCTCTCTCTTCAATTAGGCCTAAATTAGGCCTCCTTACCTAAAACCCTATTTTATTTCTCTAGACCTCTCCCACATGTGTGAAAACACCAAAAATAATTTTAGTCACTTTCCCTAGGTTATGAAAAACCTCCACGTTAATTTTGAGGTCCAAAGGCCCTATGGATGTATGAAAACCATGAAATGACCTTGCCACCTAGTCTTTTATTAGGCCTATTTTAGGCTACCTTGGAAAATGAGCCTTGATTGACCACCTCTAGAATCTCTTATGCATTTTTTTTAGATTGGACAGTTACGAAACATCCAAAATGGACTCAGATAATTATTAGGGAGTTCTTCCTTTCTCAAAACACCTAAAAAACACCAAAAGCATTAAAAGTAGGGCATTTATTGCAATCCATACAACTAGAAGTATGAACAAATTACATGTGGATAACCTCCTTGTAGTCCTAAAAAACAACCAATAGGTTTTCTGATAAAAATATGGCACTAAATGTGCAATATATGTCCATTTTTTTGCTTGGTCACTGTCAATGTTTTGAGAGGGTTTAAGACATGCATGCGGTCTTAATGATCATTCATAGGGAACACACCACCAATTGGGCTCATTTATCTTGAGGAAAATTATTGAATGACCCCCCACCTATTCAAAATTTCTCATCCTCCAATGCAAAGTGTGTGAGATGGTGTGAGTGTATGAAGTTTATCTTTAGGTGGTAGACTTAGCCTTCTTGAACTCAAGAGAGGTCAAATTTGAGTTTTGGGCCTCAAAATTCAATCCCATTATTGGGAGAGATTAATACACTTCCAATAAAAAATTAATCATGATTATACATGCATTATAAATTATCATTAATCCACTATATGTATTTGGTGTATTGGTTATGGGACTTAGGGTTTAAGGCCTCTCATTTCTTTGCTAATCCTCAAGGGTATTTGGATTAAAAAATGAAGTTTGGTGCCACCTAAAAGTGTATTAAAACATTTTATATGATTATTTATTACCTAAATGGAACTTCATGGGGTTTGACAATTCTTTTTTATGTTTTTGAGTTCAAACAGACCCCTTGGTTTCAAGATTGCCCCTTTCTAGTGGAATGAGTAAGGTCTAAGACAAAATAGTGATTATGCTTGTTACTTATATGTATTTAAGGTGACTATGGATGTCTAAATCATAACCATTTTATGTATCTATTCTCAAATTGTAATTTTTCCTTTGGAGGCCTCAAAATTCCAATCTCTTTCATGACTAGATGTAGGATTTCTTGTGTGTATCCTAGGCCTATTTAATCTAAAACATAGGTTGTCTTCATTTATCTCCTATCACCAGGTATGAGGCTTAGATGATATATTGTTTCAATTATGAAACAATTTAAAAATGTATTTCATTTCTCATATTTTAAATTTTCATATTATGCCTAGACTCAAACTCAACCAATCAAACAAATTTATATGAGAGCTTAAACTCATTAGGCATAGGATAGAGCTTTTACTATGCAAGATTTAGTGAATCCAACAATAATTTTGAGGGTAAAAAATACCAATTAAAATTTCAATCCATTAGTCTCTTCCAAGTTATGAGGTGCTTCCCATTAGGTCTATCATGTAAAGAAGAGATTTAAGCCCATTTAGGCCTTCTAGGTCTTTATCATGAGATGTCATTATGGAGTTCAAGATCACTATTCAGATAATTTAAGGTAACTTTCCCATTTGATAATTTCACTACATACGTACCAAACCTCTTACACAATATGTTGTTGAGGATGATCCCTTACCTATACTAAGAAGGCCTATAGGTGATGCTGTCTATGTATATAATGATTAGATCTAATTTGCCTTTGTCACTCAAACACAAGTGTTGTATTGATCATATTTAAAATTAGAGATCTATATTTAGAGTTACACTTATCTTTCTCATAAACTTCAAACCTTGAAAATCTATTCACCTTTAATCATTATCCATTGGGATTGGTTGTAGGTTTCTTTAGAGTATTGATTGCAATATATTATTGAACTTACTCTTACCACTTGCCACGATGATTGAAGGAGTCAAATCAAAATAATTTAGTTCCACTATACTAAAGGCTCTTCCAACATCTTTTGTGACATTTTCAAACCAATTATCACTTGTTATTTCTATACATAATATTTTAGGTGATCTTCTAGGACTATCAACTCAGTTCCTTGGCTATTTATGACTGTCCAGTCACACTTAGGTGTTTTAATATTATCTTTTGGTTAGGAAGACCATTTGGATTGTTCTTGTTTGTAGAGTGATGTTGATTTGATCCAAAATGAGGACCTATAGGCTTAAGGCCTGCAAGTCACTACTTACTCATTTAAGATACAAATCCACTTCCTTAAGTTCTTAGAGATTTCAACACTATCAAATCCATGACAATTGCTTGTCACTATTTCAATGTATCATAGATATTATAGGCCAAGTATCATGCCACATTCTACTTAGCTATCTGACTGGTCTATATGGATTGTATACAATTAGCTTAAGTGAAATGTTTTTGAGCTAAGGATTTTGGTTTATCACAAGGTTTATGCTCTCTTGATGGTAAAATTTTAGATGAATATCTTATACTATGATATATCATTGGTCCTTGAGTCAACTTTGACAATTAAACATGTAGTGAACTGCATAACATAGACCATGTTCCCAAAGAGCATAAAATTTTAAGAATATGGACAAAAGACACATATCTAAAAAAATAACATGACATACATGAATTTGAGGGATATTAAATAAGTGATGAATCATTTATAACCTTTGAGAGTGAGCACCATGAAGACAAAATAGAAAATTGTAATAGGAGTGATTAAACACATTGTACATCAAGACATCTTTCCTCCAAGTGAAGACACTTCATGGAGATTATTTGGATAATGAAAACATCATGAAATGAATATAATTTACATCTAAAATCCATCCTCAAAACCATTCCTCTCCATAAAATTCTGAAGTGAAGAAACATATGAAAGAACAAACCCCTCTCAAATGGATAGGACATAGTGACCTATTGTCACTTTTATCGATTGTTAATAGATAAAATGAAATAAATATATAAAATAATTTCAATGATTTCAAAATTACTATCATCCCTAACAATGGCCAAAGTTTTAGATCCTATTTATCTCTCTCTCTTGGTTGTACCATTCAGTTCAAATTTACCTTCTTGAGCTTGTGAAGGTAGTGATGGAGGAGAAATATTTATTGAAGCATAATTTATACCTAATACTTATTACAAAGCTGTAAAATAATTTTAGGGATCCAAATTGAATCTTAAAAATCATTTCCAACTAAATTATGATCATTTAAGGTGGTACAAGTGCTCAAAATCACTTGTAAAGGGTCTTATAAGCATTGAAATACAAATGTTTTAAATATATGACTATCGTAAACATTATCTGACCCATTTATGACATAAAATAATTTTTCAATTTTATTTAAATTTTTTATTCTTTTAATGGTACATCTAACTCTTCCAAATAGGCCAAAAGGTGGCTAAAATGTGATTTTTGCATATGAGAGTCAAATAAAAGGTTAGTGCATGATAATATGAATTTAATAAAATATAAATATCCTTTTATGATGAAATTTAAATATAATAATACTTTTAATATGTTTAAAAACATCAATACCTTGTACTTGATCCATAGGACAAGGCAAGTGAACATAAGACTAAACTTTGGAAAAAACTAAACAAGGGTCAAGATGACCATATGAAACTCTTTACGACCATTTAAGAACATGAGAAGACCATGAAAATATTTTTACAACCCTATGAAGTTTTAACCTAAAGGGGATATCCATTTTTGACTTGAGGCCAAAAATTGGTCAACAATTATTGCTTTGTTGTTTGAGTGAATCTATATGTATCTTGTTGTGACTTACCTCTGTATTAGGCATTCCTGAATGTTTATATAAATAGTGATTTATTGAATTCATAGTGTAGGTATTAGATGAGTTCCAATATTGTTCTTGATTTGGTTTTTAAGTGATTACTTGTGCTTATAAGGTTGATAGTATCATTTATAATAGATAAATAAGTTGTATTGAATCATTAATAAACTAGAAGTTATTTGTTAGCATTAATGAAATTAAAGTTATTGATTAAATATTTTTATTAAGCCTTTGTGCCTATTCAATAAACATGATTTTACACCAAGTAAATAAAGGTGGTTTTATTTTTAAATTATAAAATGAAAACATAATTATATTAATGTTAACTGAGGTTGAATTATTCTTATCATCAAACAATGATTATGTTATATGTATGACTAGGTGAAGTCATTTTGTTTAAACACTATGTTTATGACTTGTGTGAAGGTTTTTGATTAGTTACATTGTCATTGGAATTATAATTTTTAATGGTCTTATTGTTTAGTTGACTTCACAAAGAATCTATAATGTTTAATGACTTTTATAAATTCAAATACATGGATATTTACTGAGGTCAAGGAGCATGTATATTTTGAAGGATTGTATAATGACTATTTTATTGTTATTAATAAAGTTTGAGATGATTAGGGTTTATAATTGTTGGGTGAATATTTTTTCATCAACTAACTGATGGAAAAATGGGTATATCAACAACAACACAATGAGATTTATACAACAAATTGGGTGTGGTTACCACAACATAATGAGATAAATCTCTTCTCTCAACAAGGGGAGGTTCCTTATAAACTATACTATACTAATATAAACTGAAAATAGACTCAGGGGTGAAATCATACCATCCAACTCACTTTTTTTAGAGATGATGTTCACAAAATAAAGGAGAATTCTTATTTAATTACTAAAGTCATTTCTCTTCTTTCAGAAATGATGTTCAACAAATGGTAGGGATTCTTCCTAGGTAGTAACTAGATCCACAAGAAACCCATGAAAGCACTAGTCTTTCATTATTTCTCCTACTAATTTAGGATAAATTAACACAGTAGTATGAAGTACATCACAAAGTCTCCATTGAAAACTACAATAGAGTAAAAGATTACGAAGAATAAGGGGAGCTCAAAGTCTCTCTAATATCCTGAAACATAAAACACACAAACCAAAGACAATTATGGTAGCACAAAGTCTCCCACAGTCGACTTTAGGACATCTTTCAAATTATTTCCACTTGTTTTACTTATTTGATTAAATGGACAAGACTGTATTTAGGAAAAAGACATAAGAATGATTTCCTAGATAACACGAGCCATTTCAACACAAAGTCCGAAACGTCACTTGCTTTCTCATTCACTGGATAAAATATGACTAATAGTCTGAGCTCAAAGTCTTAGGAATGTCTTTAAATTTAGGTAGAGTTTCACTTCTAATAACAGAGAGATCTTTTTTCTACAAGTTGAGAGATTATAATATATAGCCTCCAAAGAAAGACTTTGGCACTTGTTTTCAAAAATTGGCCCATGCTGCATTGAAGGCATTGGGAGTTCTATGAAGGGACCATGCTAGAATAGGTTATCAGCCTTAAATTTTGGCATTATAAATCATCTCAAATGTCTCCTCTAAATCATAGGCCACCTAATCTTCTGAAAGGTAAGGCCTCTCCTCTTTATGATACTTACATGACTATCCACTCATCTTTACTCAAATGAAGAAAAATAGGTTGTGCCATTGAATGCTTGCTCTCTTTGATATACACCTAGTAGACTACTCCACCTACTATAATAAATATCTTATAGATATTTTGGATTTCTCTATAGCTTTCCCTCTTTCCTTGATACCTTTTGTCTCTTCCTAGTGATCTGAGCTCTTGGGATTATCTTATCACATTTTTGTTGGCTTCTTCGGCTCCTTTCTCAGTGGATAGCTAAGTTTGTCACCAGGTCTACATGATTTGAAAATCAATGGTTATTCCATTACCCTAAATTTGACATCTGTGAGGACATCACCTGTTGCTTGAATCATTTTTAACCTTGAACCCTTTGAACCTTTTAGAGTTCAATGGTTCAAGGTTCAATGGTTTGACAGTTCAACAGTTCGATGTTTTGTAAAGAGCTGTGTTAACTTAGTCTTCTTTAGGAGTTAAATGTATCATTGAACCAATTGTTTGAACCACTTGGTTGAACCTTTTTCTATAATCTTCTATCTGAACTATTCACTCAAACTTTTAACTTTGAATCTTTAAACCCTTTGAACGAGTTGAAGCTTTGAACTCGTTGAACGTTTGAACTCTTTGAACCTTTTAGAGGTAGAGTTCAATGGTTTAACATTTCAATGGTTCATTATATATTATTTAACCCCACTATTGAACCTTTTGATTGAACCTTGGTGTTGAACCATCCTTACAATTTTTAGGAAATGCCTTAAGTGTTTTGAGATTTTTCATTGCAAAAGCCCGTCTTTTGAACCTATAATTTCCTTAGCTAAAAAGACTTGTTTAATGGAATAACTTGACTATTAAGAACATTTTGAAAAATAAAGAGACCTTTTTGGCTTGTAAGACCAAAATGGTTGACATGTTTTCCACAAAAAATAGTGATAGATTTTAAAAATAACAGCTGGCTCTAGTTGGGGAACTTTCATTGATTCTATTTTGAAACAATCAAAGGGAGTAGAATCTAGATGCTAAGTGCCTTCATATATGCCATTGGGATATGGAGTCATGCCATCCAAAAAGAGAAATATGCCAAAAACCAAATGAACAACATGAAATGAATAAATGCTATACAAATGTACAACTAGACTTATCTGATACTTTAAAGATTGAAGTGCTTCAGATGCTACCCACTGTGAGGCAATGAAAATGGCATGCCATCTTGGTGTTTCAGAAAGAAACTATTTTCACCATTTAATTGATGAATGGAAAATGGACCTCTCCATAAGAAATCTAATTTTCCATGCATTCCTTTTGTTTCTCTCCTCTTTTCCCACAACAAGACTTGATCTCTAATCTAAAAATCATGAATCCTTGCTTTTCGATCGAAGAATTTCTTTAATAGACTTTGATGTGTAGCAATACGGTCCACCACCATAGTTCATTTCTCATTTAATTCAGTCAAGCACATGATCCTCTTGTTGATGGAATATTCAAATGTTTGATCTTTGACTAACTTTGCCAACTTTAGTGCTAATAGTTCTAGGGTGATTGGTATCTCTCCATTCAAACCATATAGAAGTTGAAATGGTGACATACCTATCATCCTTTTGGATGAAATCTTATCTACCCATAAAGCATCAAAAAATACATTATGCCAGGTTTTTTGATTATCATCTACCAACTTCTTGATAATGGTCACCAGGTTCTTATTGCTTGATTCTGCTTGACCATTTCCTTGTGAATAGTAGTCAGAAGAGTAGGAGAGGATAATCCCATAATAATAGTAGAAATGGGTAACCTCATGAGAAGAGAAATAGGTTGGATTGTCTATTACAATCTTGGTTGGGACCCCAAACTAGGAAATAACATTTTCCTTGAGGAAATTATATACCACTTCTAAAGTAGCATGCTTGACTAATATGGCTTCCACCCACTTGGTAAAATAGTCTGTGGTTGTGAGAACATAGTCATGTCCAAAACTCAAGGGTGGGTTTAAAGTGCCAATGATATCAAAACCATATTATTAAAATGGATCTTTGATCACCACTAGATTGAGAGGTAATGTGGCCAACTTGGGTTTCCAAATGAACTATTGGCAAAGTTCACATCTACACACCAAAGTGTATGAATCTCAAAATAGAGTAGGCCAATAGTACCTAGCTCGTAGAATCTTATGGGCAATCACAGGTGTAGAAAAATGTTCACCACAAGCCAAATTGTGGAAAGACTCCAAAAATTTGCTCTGTTGGACTTTATCCATGCAACAAAGAAATACCCCATCAAGGCTCCTCTTGTACAAACCATTGTCCACAGAAAAAAGTTAGTAGCTTTCAACTTAATAGTCCTCTTTTATTTATGAGATAGGTGGGCAAGACACTAACCATAGGTAATGAAATGAGCCATATTGCAATACCACTCATTCGTAGTGGTGACAAAGAGAACTATAGGCATGTCTTTAACCTCTGTTTCTTCTGGTATATTATCAACAATTAATTGGTAGACCTCTTCCCCACACAAGCTTCATAGGTTTGATAATAGGATCAAACTCCTAGATTTTAGCAATCCAATTGCACCTTTTAGTTCCAGACTCTTGTTGAGTTAGAATGGACTTTAATGTTGTATTAGGAACTAGAGCAATAGTGTGTGAGTTCAGGATGTAAAAATGGAAGTGTTTTATCACCTTAACCATAGCACAAGCATGCTTCTCCATGTTTAAATATTTCAGCTCATGAGCTTTGAGAGGACAACTCATGAAAGATATGAGGGACTCCACACCTTCTTTGTTCTATTGAAACAAAATGGCTAAAAGTATGTGTTTAGAAGCATAGATATATATTATGAAGTCTTTAGTATAATCTAAACAAACTAGGATTGAGGCATAGGTGATATCTTCCTTGATCTATTGAAATGTTGACTTGCCTTCTTCAGTCCAGTAGAAAGTAGCTTTACCCTTCATCATGTTGACAATGTGGTGATTCTTCTCTATGAATTTATGAATGAACCTTAATAGAAAATTCACCTTCCTAGAGAAAGAATGGAATGCAGTCTTACTAGAAAGAAGAGCAAGCTCTTGGATGGATTTGACTCTTTATAGGTCAATATTTATGCCTTCTTGGGATACAATGTGACTGAGAAGTTTCCCTTTTGTAATCCAAAAACTAATTTCTTAGGATTGAGAGAAATTCCATTTTATCAACATCGTTCCAGAACTTATTGTAAATGATGCACATGATTAGGATGATGTTTGGAAAAGATAGTCAAGTCATCAAGATATACCATAATGAACTTCCCCATTTCATTTTTGAAGGCAAGACCCATCACTCTTTAAAAGGTGGTGCCATCATTGATCAAACCAAAAGGCATTCTATGATAAGTAAAGGTGCCCCAAGGTGTAGTGAAAGTAGTCTTATGTTAGTCTACTTCACCAATTTCCTCTTGATTATATCTCAAAAAACCATCTAACATTGATAAAGTCTCTAAGCTAGTCACTATCTACAGTAGCTGATCCATGATGGGCAATGGGTAGTTATCTTTTAAAGAGGATTGATTTAGATTTCTAAAATCAACACAAAGGTGAATTTCTCCATTATTTTTTCTCATAGGGACTATGTTTGCAATCCAAGTGGAATGATGGATTGGAAAAATTATCCTCACATTTAACATTTTTTGGATCTCAAAAAGAATAGTACCTAATATCATGGGGTTGTACTATCTTTATTTCTACTTGTGAGGTAATGACCCAACCTTGAGAGGAATTTCATGCTGAGTTTATTTAGGCTTGAGAGATTTCAAATCATCATAAGAGTATGCTAAAACATCAATGTAATGGTGAAGCAAAGTAATGAATTTGATTTTTTCATCAGGAGTGCAACAATTCCTGATGTTGACCATTTTGGGATTATCTTCTGTACTCAAATTTATTTGATCAAAATCTTTGGAGGAACTTGAATCCATTGGTCACTTCTTGATAAACCTATCATGCTTATTGAATAGCTTTTTAATAGAAACTAACCCTTTGGGAATTTTATTTCCCTTGAGTTGAAGGAACTCTTCACGAGTTTTTAAATTTGTTTTGGGAGCTGATTCCCATGGTGAAGACTCACTATCTTCAAAATAAATCTCCTTAAAGCTATCCATCTATTCTAAAAAATCAATGATTTGTTTATCCTCATTAAACACTTGCTAATGGTTAGCATTATTAGGTATACTTGGTTGAAAGACTAGATTAATAGTGTACTTATGCCCTTTAAAATCTTGGTGAGGAACCATGAGAGTTGTAGAGATGGCTAAGGAATCTGCTCGATCATTGAATTCTTTGGGAACCATAGAAAAACTAAAAGCCTCAAAACTTTCAAGGTAGTCCCACACTAGATTGTGATAATGTCACAATCTTTCATTCTTGGTTTGATATAGGTTCGTCACCTGACAAACCACTAGTTCAATATCTCCTCAAGTGTGAAGAATCTTAACATTTTTAGCTTGAGCAGCTTTCAATATGAGAAACAAAGATTTATACTCAATGGTGTTGTTGGTATTGCTAAACTACATCTTATATGAATAGGGGAAAATATTTCCTTGCAGAGATATCAAAATAGTTTTAACTCCAAAACTAGTAGAAGAATTGCTGCCATCAAATTCTAGAATCCATACATCATTAAAATTTGATCTCCTTTTAGATTTCTCTTCATTAGGGAGGGAAGATCCTTTTTCATTTGAAAAATTCTCTACCAATTGTTCTGATGTCTTATTTTATTTTTTTGGATTTTCAATTACAAAACTTTCATTTGATGAAATAGATTCATCTTTTGTAGATAGACAGTAGTTACTCATTCTTGAGGATTCAAACAAAATATGAGATTTAGGGTCAGATGTTTGAGTGACAATATATTTTGATTCCTTCTCAATAATTAGCCTTTGCATGATGCCCTTAATAGGTATTCTCACCTCAGATAGGTCCATGTTCAATTTTCCACCAACATCCTTGTAAATAAATCATCAAAGGAAAATGCCATAAGAAGCTAGAATGTTGGCCACCAAGACTGTCATTTTAATCCTTTTTTTGGATAAGGCTATGAATGCAAAATAGGCATCTTTGATCTGACCCAAAAGTGGTACTTACTTGTTTTCTATGGAGAAATATCTTCTAAAAGTTTTACTTAAGGTAAGATCGAGAGATTTTGCTACCTTGGCAGGCATAACATTGTTAGAGGCTCTAGAGTCTATTATGCAGTTGCTCAACTTATGACGATTAATCAAAAGGGAAACATAGAAAGGTTCTATTTTCCTAAGGGAAAGAAGAGGAGTAATGACAATATTATTTTAGGTGGCTTTGTTCTTTGGGGTATCATGAGTCACCCTTGAAACATTTTGTCCTACAGGGATGGTTTTGCTTTTGATGCATTCAACTAGCTTATCCAGCTACTCGGGGTTGGCTTGTAAGTATTCAAACTTAGACATTTGGATCTTGGTCTTTTTACTATGGTCAATTATATCAAATGACTAAAAATAACTAGGAGTAGAGGAAGGAAGTCCATCATTTTGGGTTTGGTTGGGTGTGGTACTAGTCTGAGAAATTGAAGTAGAAGGTGCAGAGTTGTTTAAGGTACTTAATTTTTTATTGATTATCGAGTCCTTTGATTGGAAAGGCAGTGAAGTCCCCTATTTAGAATTTGAAATTATTGGTCAAGATTCTTCACCTATTTTTCCCTTATCAATTTTTTGAGTTGACTAGTTCTAAGACCTAGTAAAAATAGTGTATGATCCATCAAACACTTCTCCCTTACTTCTAGCTTCATCCTGGTAATTTAGGAAACCAATGTTGGAGTCGTCAGCTAATTATTCTTCACCTTCTACAAAGAGATTAGCATCATCTTCTTGGTCCAACTTAGATTGGAAAGATAAATCATTTTTAGCTTCATGATAACCAACTACTGAGGTAGCTAGTGTTGCTTCAATGGCAAGCTTCCCCTATGGGGGAAGAAGATGGTTTCGTTTCCCTTGATTCATGGTAGTATTGCCATGATATGATTGGCTGGGAAACGTCCTCCTTGGTATATCTTGATAAGAAAGATGGGCATAAATCCCTTGTGCCATTTATTTTAGATCTAGCATTCATTTGCTAGCTTTTGCACCATAGGATCAGTGGTGCCTATAGAGAAATTTTTAGAAGATGAAGAAGATTTATTTCTGTTAGGATCTCTTCTTATATTTCCTACCAAGATAAGATCATCTTCAACCTTAGTGGAAAAAATCTAAGTTGTAGCAAGATCTATGTGGCTAGCCCACCTCAATAGGAAACTCACTTCATGAATCTAAGAATTGATGAGCAAGCACTTAAGATTTTCTGGCATCAACTGAGCAATTGTAGGAATCATGTTCCTTAGCTTGTCAAATTTAGCAATGAAGTCTCACATGGGTTCATTAGGCTCCTTCATTTGTGTAAGCTAGTCTAATAGGGCATGTGCATATTTTTCAAGTTTAAACCTAGCCTCAAACATAGCCTTGAGAGTGTTCCAGTTAGTTATTATTTGTGCTTGCAGATGATAAAACTAGTCTGTAGCAGTGCCTTGCAATGTTTCCAAAAATAGTCTGAATGTTATATCTTCAAATTCAACACCTATCACACCACAAGATATGCAGAAAGATATAATATACTCATCAAGATGAACTTTCCCATCACCATATAACTTAGGAAAATTCTTTCTTGAACTATGAGGTAGTTCATGTAAAGGTGGGGTTAGATTTAGAGGGCCAAAAGTGTTACTCCAAGGGCCTTGGGCTACCATAATATGATGATTAAAATAAGGAATAACAAAGCTCTGTAGGGTATGTATAGACAAAGCTCTACTAGTAGAGGAAAGAGAAGCTTCACCTAGTATTGGAGACCTGACATTGGTAGGAGGAAAACTCTTGGTTCGTTGAAGGTGATATTATGGAGGAGAAGGTAAAAATTATTTTGCTACACAAAACTAAACGTAGGATCAATATACCTTGAGCTCTCTGGCTTCATGTATACCATGGATCTACCAGAGTGTAGATTGGAAAAGAACTGGAAATGCTTCAATTTGAAGCTTGAAGCTTCAAATTATGAGTTCTTCCCCTATGGAGTTGCCAAAAATTGTTGGGTGAATATTTTGTCATCAAGTAACTGATATCAAAATGGGTATATCAACCACAAAAAAATGAGATTTGTATGACAAAATGGGTGTGGTTATCATAGCATAATGAGATAAATCTCTCCTATCAGCAAGGGGAGGTTCCCTATAAACTATAATATACTAATATAAACTAAAAATAGACTCAAGGGTGAAATCATACCATCCATCTCTCTTTTTTCAGAGATGATTTTCACAAAATAAAGGAGAATTCTTGTGTAATTATTGAAGGCATTTCTCTTCTTTCAGAAATGATGTTTAGCAAATAACAAGAATTATTCTTGGGTAGTAATTGGATCCATAAGAAACCCATGAAAGCACAAAGTCTTTCATTGTTTCTCCTACTAATTTAGGACAAAGTAACATAGTAGTATGAAGTGCAGCACAAAGTCTCCACTGAAAACTATAATAGAGTAAAAGATTATGAAGAATAAGGGGAGCTCAAAATCTCTCCAATATCTTTAAACATAAAACACACAAACTAAAGAAAATTATGGAATCACAAAGTCTCCTACAGTCAACTTCAGGACATATTTCATATTATTTCCACTTGTTCTACTTATTTTATTAAATGGACAACACTATATTTAGGAAAAAGACATAAGAACAATTTCTTAGATAACACAAGCTATTTCAACACAAAGTCTGAAAAGTCACTTGCTTTCTCATTCACTTGATAAAATATGATTAACAGTCTAAGCTCAAAGTCTTATTAATGCCTTTCAATTTGGGCAGAGTTTCACTTCTAATAATAGAGAGATCTTTTTTCTACAAGATGAGAGATTACAATATATAGCCTTGAAAGAAAGACTTTGGCACTTATTTTCACAAAATGTCCCATGCTGCATTGAATGCATTAGGAGTTCTGTGAAGGGGCCATGCAAGAACAGGTTATCAACCTTAAATTTTGGCATTCTAAATCATCTCAAATGTATCCTCCAAAGCATGGGTCACCTGATCTTCTGAAAGGTAAGACCGCTCCTCTTTATGATACTTACACGACTATCCACTCATCTTTACTCAAATAAAGAAAAATAGGCCATGCCATTAAATGCTTGCACTATTTGATATACACCTGGTGGACTCTTCCACCTACTGGAATAACTCTCCTATGGATATTTTTTATTTCTCTATAGCTGTCCCTCTTTCCTTGCTACATTTTGTCTCTTCCTGGTGATTTGAGCTCTCAAGGCTATCTTCTTGCCTGTTGTTGGCTTCTTCAGGTACTTTCTCAGTGGATAGCTAAGTTTGTCTTTGGGTTTATGTTATTTTAAAATCAACAGTTATTCCATTACCCTGAATTTGATGTCCATGGGGATGTCACCAGTTGCTTGAATAATTTTGAACCTTGAACCCTTTGAACTTTCAGAGTTCAATGTTTCAAGGTTTAACAATTTAAAGTTCAACGGTTTGGCAGTTTGGTAGTTCAATGTTTTGTAAAGAGCCAAATTCACTTAGTCTTCTTTAAGGGTTTAATGTATCATTGAACTAATTGTTTGAACCACTTGGTTGAACCATTTGGTAGAACCTTTTTCTGGAATCTTCCATCTGAACCATTTACTCAAACTTTGAACTTTGAATCTTTAAACCCTTTGAATGCATTGAAGCTTTAAACTCATTGAACCTTTGAACTCTTTGAACCTTTCAGAGGTGGAGTTCAATGGTTCAATAGTTCAATGGTTCATTCCATATTATTGAACTATGCCATTGAACCTTTTGATTAAACCTTGGCATTGAACCATCATTACAATTTTTAGGAAATAACTTAAGTGTTTTGAGATTTTTCCTCATGAAAGCCTACCTTTTGAACCTGTGATTTCCTTAGCTGAAAAGGCTTGTTCAATGGAATAACTTGACTATTCAGAACATTTTGAGAAAGAAAGAGACCATTTTGGCCTACAGGACTTAAATGGTCGACATGTTGTCCATAAAAACTAGTGATGGATTTTGGGAACAACAATAACCAATATTTTAATTGAGTTAACAATAATTTTAAAAAAATTATTATGCGGGTTGGTAGTGGTATTCATGAGAAATGGTGGTGAACTATTTGTTTTGTTGATTTGTTTATGATATGCATTGTTTTAGTTACTATTACTATCAAGGAATTAGGAGAAATTCATGTGGAGAGTAAGTGCACAGAGGAGAATAAAATAAAGGTGATATATGCCTATGAGGGCACAAGGGACACATGGCCATAGTAGGAAGAAGTAGACAAAGGGATTTTGATGTAAGAAGAGAATAAAATTTAATTTCCTTGGGATTATAATTATCTTTTACAGGTTGGTGATGTACTTTAAATTCCTATTTAATAGTTTGATTAAATTTGGAAATTAAATGATAAAAGGATTTACTAGTTTCAATTGAATTTAAATTATAAAAAATATTGGCTAAATGTAGGGCCCTATGGATGTATTGGTCATCTATAGAACCCTACATACAACCCATAATAACCCTAAGTAGAATGGCTAGAACTGTATGATTTTTTCCATGTTTATATTATCACCATGAAATCTTTGTGTTAACACCTTCTTCAAATTAGTAAACCCTGTGAATTCATAGTATAGTTATTTCATTAAAAGTGTATTTCATACCTAGACTAGGTAGGGTCTTGGACTCATTTTTAGATGTTAAACTAGTTTGTGGATATATACATTAATGAATAAACATAGATAGAATTTTGTATTGGGTATGAGGTATTTGGCTATGTATCTATACCTAGCTTAGAAACTTGGGTAATAAAGTTATAGGTTTTTATACCATTACTGATTATATAGGAACACACACACACAATGGTTAAGGCTTTTTGAATAAATAAAAGTGTGTATTGGTTTTGAAATGATTTAAGGATTACGTGTTATGAGAAAAATATTTAGTCTCTATTGTTAAAACTTGTAGCATACATAAACATATCTATAGAATTGTGTTTAACTTATTGCTGATACATAAACATATAAAGGCCTAAAACCTATTAATGATGCCTTTGGTAGATATTAGAGGAAGCTACGATTGGGTAGAAGAATATATAGTTTGATGTGTATTCACATTAAATGAATATATTTATAAAATGGTGATTATAAATTATAAGCTGAATATGAAACTCTATAAATTTAGATATACAAAATATATATATATATATATATATATATATATATATATGAAATATATATATATATATATATATATAAAATAAAGCAATCTATTTTCAATCAAGTGTAAATTATATAAACATTAAGGCTGAGTTTATTAGTGGAATGAATATCTTGTTTTGTCTATATGGTGTATACTCTTAGATTGGTTTTTAAATTATGAGTAAGAACCTCATACAAATTATAGTAGGTTAGTGTATTTAATTAAATAATATTTTGTATGAGGCATATATATGGTCAAGGACTAAGTTATATTCTCATAGTATTTTAAATATTTTTTACATAGTTGGTTGAGTACATAATATTTGATCATTATAAATGCAATAAATTTGAATAGGTATGTTATTTGATTTATTTGTGTCTTTTGAAATAATGTAATTGGTAGATCATTGATTGGTTAAGTTCGAATTGATAATCATGTATATTATGTACATTTTTTAGTGAAAACTATGAAATTCGGAATTTTTGGTATATTAAAGGTTTGTGACAAAATATTGTATTTTGAATGTATATCAATAATATGCGAGATACTCTGAGATCATGGATAGTGGATTATCTACCTAGAATTATAATGTATATATTCTTAGATTAGTGGCTATATATAAATTTATATATATATATATATATATAACTGAGAGTTTAAAATTTATACATATATACATTGTATATACATATGATTTGTTGATTATGTTATAAATCTAAGAATGGATATACCATATATAGATATACATAACTTATTATATGCTTTTGAACATTATTATATAAAAAGGTAACATAGGTGCTTTGTTATGTATTTAATGTTTAGTTGAAGCACTAAAATAAAATGTTTAAATTGTTTAAATACAGATCATATTAATTTTTTTATATGATTGGATTATTGTTATTTTTATGGAATATGAACAAATAAATAAGTTTTGTTTAATGTTATGTTTCATGGATGAAATAGCATTTTAAGTTACATATTGATATTGGGTAACTTGTAGTCTAGATACAATCTTACCTAGATGGTATGTTTATATTATGGATTATTTATGATTTTGTTTATTGTTATATAATAAATTAGATAATTTTTAATTCATTGTATTACATTTGATGGATTAAATATATGTATTTAATAATTATGTACTTAGCATTTTTTATATCCATTAATAATTAATATTTAGATTGAATATATTTGCTTTTTATATTATTATATAATTAACAAAATACTGTATTTATGATAATAAATAAGTAGTTGATGGATTTTAGTGGATTAATTATTGTCATCAATGAAAAATGGGGTATAATTTGATCAAGTGGTGTGCATGAAATTGATCGATCTTAGTGATCATTAACTATTGAAAGTTTAAGACAAAGTAGTGTTTATAGTTTTAAAATGTCATTTCTTTTATTTAATATAATTTACATGTTTGTGGAATATCATATTATAAATGAATTTATCTATAGTACACATCTTGTATTTGTTATGTTACAGTACATAGGTTTTATTTTGTCACTCTAGATTCCTACACTGTCATTATTTACCCATCAATGAAGGAAGGGAATTTCCATTATTGGTGTTAGAGTATTGTCAATGATGTCATGGAAATGTTATTGTGAGTGGATAAAGTTCTTTAATAGCCTAAGTGACAATGACAAAGTGTGCAATGTGTTTGTCCTAGTATTTTTTAAGTATGCTTGGTTGATCTTCAGTGTTGGCATAGATAGAGATGTTCAGGGATGAGTATGGTGATTTTAAGATGTGAAAGCGGTACCTAAGATGTTTTATAAGTTTTGAGTTCCTATGTTCATGAGTGTATTTCATCTGGTTGATCATTGTTATAATCTAGACATTTTGGATCTAGTGGTAAAAAATCTTAGTAGATAGTTTGATGACATCATAATTTCCACATGGGAGTGAATCAAGGGGAGTTGGTCATATGGTTGTGATGACATTAGCCCCTATATTTTATGTGATAGATCTCAAGTTTTGAAATGAATCATGGTCAAATATATGAGGATGAAAAGTTGGATACTCAGATAAAATTCACTATGTTCCTATACTTAGCCAATTTTATAAAAAGGTTCAAACAAAGTTGAGTAAGCATGTTGATGCGGTCATAATTCAAAGGAGTGGAGGTGTTATGATAAAATGATTGTATGGGTTTGTTCATTTTTGTGCCTAATTTCTAGGTGCTAATTCTCAAATCATGCAACTAAATGCATCAAAAGATATGCAAGTGCAAATTTAGGCTCCAAAGCATTTTGACCGTGTTTTCCCATACTTAGCCAAATTTACAATGTGTCAAGAAAATCCAAGTAATATTTTTAATGGTGGAATATCTCACATCTATGGACATTTAAAGAGAAGGTGATCATATGGGTTTGTTCAATTTTGTGCATAGTTGATTTATGCTAAATTTTAGATCATGCACCAAAGTGATGGAAAAGTTATGTAGGGGAAAATTTGGCCTTCTAGGTAGGTTCATGAATATTTGGTTATATGATAGAACATTTTGAGAAGGCATTATAATGATGATATACCTCACACATATGAAGGCTTCAAGATAAGTTTGTCACATGGTTGGATTCTCCTATGTAAAAAGATCATATGGTATAAATTTAAGACCATGTGTCTAAGCATGAAAGAAGTTATTAAGGTTTAAAAATGGCTACTTAGATAGATAAGCAAGGTTCCCATAGTCAAATATTCAAGATGTAAAGTTTGATCAGGTCTTAAAGAGATTGATGGAACACATTTTTTCTAAGATGTCCCAAAGTAGTGAGATGGCCAGAAGTGCACATTATTTAATGACTAAGTAAAGGTAAAAGATAAAGATAAACAATGAGTGCATGATCATATAGATTACTTTAATGGTTATCATTTCCAGTTAAACACCTTGATCCATAGAGATCAATGGTGCATATTGAGTCAACATTGCAAGGGTGTATAAGATGAGGTCAAAGTGATTAAGTTTTAACATTTGAGCATTAGCACCTATGAATTAAAGTTAAAATAAGATCAATCATGTGAGATTTATCTAAGTAGTGAGGATATGAGATATGAGCTTAGTGTTCAAGGCTTAACTGTGACTATTGTCATTTAAATGTTTAAATTTAACAAGGAAAAAAACTAGTGTTTGGTCATTGGGAAATGTCTTTTGATCTAGATAGAATTTTCTCATGATATAAAAATGAAAGATGAAGAAGACTCCATGATACATCTAACGAACCTGATTTTAATATTTGTAAGTGTGTAGAGTGAAAGATACCAAGGTTCAAAGTTGACTATGTGTTCATGTATGGAATGTAAGTGACCTGAGATGATTGTTCAAGCTTGTTTTAAAATTATTTTGATATCTCTTTATGAATTGGATATTCAAGAGTGTTTTAGACTCCATAAATATGATTTGTGTGATTTTTGGAGGCATGATAAATGCTTAATAAGTTGACAATATTTTAATATATAACGTTGTTATATACTAGGTTAGTGTTTGAGTTGTTTTAGCATATGTAGAGCTGAGAAAACATGACTATGATCATTTGAGGATGTGAAATGGGAAATAATAAGTGGAATCATGTATTTTAAAGTGGTCATATGTTCTTTTTTTTATCGATGAAGTGCTAAATGGGTGAATGGGTCTCCATGAGACCTATAAGAGCTACATAGGCCTTATTAAAGGGTGACCCATAGATGATATGGACAACCTATGAAAATTGTTTTGATTTGTGCCTCAATGAGATAGTTTCCTTTAGGGTTAAGGAATTCCTAATGGATGACCAAGATGATAATGATCATAAATTCTCAATAAATAGTAAAATCAAAGATGGTGATTTATAGACTTTGAGTGAGAGACTTTGGGGATATTTGAGAGAGAATTATATGTATGAATTAGGGATTAAAGTTTGGGTAGAGTTCCTTGAAGATGAGTTGAAAAGTAGAACATATTGAGGTCTATTTTTATGACATGTAGGTCATAATTTTGTTGGCACAATAGTGTTATTATAGATTGAGTGTGAGTGAAGGTAAAGATTAGTAAGTAGAGGTCCATCATTAGGTGTTGTATACATTAGTATAAAGGTGGATGCATTCATATTTTTTGTTGTGGTATCTAAACATATAAAAGGTAAAACTTGTTAAACATCTAGTTGTTGTTACATCTCAACTAGACATGTGTTACAACACCTTGTGAGATTATAGTCTCACTAAATAGGGATGGTAGTTCCTTGATCATTTATAGATAGTGTAAATTGGTTATTATTATTAGAATATAGTAGTCCAATTTTATGTTCTAGTGGGTTTTATTCTAAAAGAGAGTTTCCCATGTATGCCATGTGTTATGTGATTAATCTTGCATTATATTTCTTGTTTATTACTATGAATGATGCATATGCCTCATGAATGTATGTATTGACTAATTAAGAGTTTGAAAGGTTTGGAACTAAAGTTGAATTATCTAATCTCACTAATTCACCCCCCTCAATGATTGTATCTCTAATGATTGGTATTAGAGCAAGTCCTTTTGTAAAGGATTAACAACTTAAAGGTGATCTAAGGTATAATATGTGTAGTCATCAAGGAGGTTTATCTAATAAGAAAGATTTGACATTTAATGGATCCAATTACTATTTTTGGAGTAAAAGGATGAGGACATACATGATGTCCCTAGGGTTTGATTTATGGAAATTTATTCTAGATGGTTTTGTTGCTCCTATTACTCCTCCATCTAGTGATATAGATAAAAATTGGTTTGAGAAAAATTCCAAGGCAATGAATGCTGTCACTTGTGGTATTTCAAAGAATAAATACACCAAGGTGATCCATTGTAATTCTAATAAAGAGATATGGGACAAAATGTAGATCATTTTTGAAGGACATTCAAAATTCAAGCTTGCTAAGTTGTAGAATCATAAAAGGTAATTTGAAAGCCTCAAGATGAAGGAAGAAGATTATGTGGCATCATTGTTTTAGAGATTTGATGAGACTGTGAACATCATCAAAGGATTTGGAGAGAATCTTGAAGAGGCTAATATATTCCAAAAGGTATTAAGGTCTATATTTGTCAAGTTTGATTCAAAGGTATATGATATAGAAGAAAGTCATGATCTTAATTAGTTGAATATGGATTAATTGCATGGCACCCTTACTACATATGAGATGAGCGTAAATGATGATATGCCACCAACTAAGGAACAACATTCAAGACAGAGATGAAGCCTAAGAATAAGTTCTAAGGGAATAAATCCAAAGAAGATGACATATCGACATTGATGAGGATGAAGTAATTAATTTGATTACTAGGAAAGTGAACATAGGCTTAAGGAAGTATAAGGGTAAACTACCCTTCAAATGTTTTAATTATGGAGAGATAGGACATTTTGCTAGTTAGTGTCCTCATAATCATGAGAATAATGGTGATTAATACCATAGTGAAGGCCAAGATAAATATAAGAAGACATAAAAAAATATATGATTCAAAAAGTATGATAATAAGAAGAAGTCCTTCAAGAACAAGAAGAGTCTCTACACCAAATAAGATTGTAGCTCATCAGATCAGAGTGAAGATAGTGACTCAAAATATGATCGTGAAGATGATGGTCCTATTGAAGATGAATTTCTATTCATGGATGAGGAAGGAAATTAATCGCATCAAAAGGAGTCTACATGGAGTGATTCATATAATGATGAAGATGAGGTGGACTATGATACTATATTGATGAATGTTATTTTATAACTAAAGATTGATAAGAAGATAAATAAGAAGATGAAATTTAAACTCAAGGACTATGAGGAGAAATTTAGTGTGTATGAGGCAAGAATGAATGAAGAAACCAAGGAGCATGAAGATATTATCAAGCATCTAAATTTTCAATGGTAAATTTTATCTAAAATCCTAAAAGGTAAATAAGATGAATGTTAAGGGTATGTTTCTAAAATGAGTCTTTGAAATCTAAGTTAGATAAGACATCTAGTAAGGTAAAGTCATTTATGAGATTTGTAAAGAGGTTATGTGATATAGAAAACATTCTAAGTGGTCAAAATCATGCTAGTGATGGAACTGGTCTTAGATATAAAGAACAAAATAATGTAACTCAAGGCAAGGTGAAGACTACTATGAACAAGGACAATCAGACTTTGAAGAAAAATCATTAGATGAATATTGAATGTGCTAGCATAATGAAGACAAAATAGTTTAGAAATGTAAATGCCATGAGGTATACAAGAATCAATGATTATTGTTATGGCTGTAATCACTTTGGTCATAGGGTTATAAAATACAAGAGACCTATTAGAAATGAGTTTACATGGGGTTATGATAGGGGTCATCAGTCAAAAGGTGTGAATAGAGTTAAGTGCTTTAATTTTGATGACATAGAAAATGTTTCAAATTTCTATCCAAATGAGATAAGCCAATATACATTTCTTGAAAAATTTATGGTGTGATACAAATTTGAATAGAGAGGTCACATTGCTAGGTTTTACAAGAAAATGTCTATAAGTTAGAATAGGTTTAATCAAGATCCTAGAGTGAAAGGAAGAAGAAAAGTTAACACATGGAATCCAAAGATGAAAAGTGTGATTCATGATGAGACTTTAGTTCCAAGTAATTTTTTTTCTATGGTGGGGAATGCTTCAAAAGTTGAAGAGTGGTAAAGGCTCTCATTATTTTCTCATGTTGTGAGTGAAGAGACAAAGCTTAAAGAGAAGACCAAGTGTTGGTTGAATCTAGTCCTAAGGCATGTATGGATCCAATTGAGCATTATGCTATTGTTGAACATGTATCATGTAAAGAACATCATTTTTATATACCTAATGATGAGATTTGAAATTTCATGGAAGATTATTCAAATGAAATGTATGTCATGAATTTGTGTTATCTCCTTGTATTGTCAATCCAGTCATAGAAGAAAAGGATAATGTTGTAGTGGATGAGGAAGTTTTTTATCCTAAGTCAAATAGGAATAATAAGAAGAACTATAAGTATAAGATGACCAAAAATGGGAAGGAAAATGAGGAGTTGTGGAAAACTCTAGGTTTCGCACCATGGTAGAGCATTGTGGTGTAGAGGTTGTCTCTACCTATGTTTCTTAGGAGACATTTTTATTATTAATAATAAATTTTGTGTGCTCAATATGATAATTCAAATCAAATAATGTCTTGGTTAAGGGAGATAAAAAAGTTCATGAGCTTTCTCTAGAGGTTTGTGAAAGAGATATTATGTAGAGTCAAAATGGGTATATCCAACTGGCATACTAATGTTTGATGCAATGTCAAGAAGTGTTTGGTGCTCAAAAATATTTGTGCATTTATTTGTGATGTTATCTAGGTTTATTTTTGGTTTAAAGATATGTTTGATTCAAATTAAAGGTTTTTGAGTGCTCTCAAGTTTCTTAGTTATTGGCTTAAGGATAAGTAAGCCTAAAATGGGTTATAGGAATTCAAGGTTACCAAAGGTTTGAAGGCTAAATTTTTGGTCTATAATTGTGTGATGTGTGTTTATAGGTATGAAAGAATTTTGAAAGGTTTACATTGAATAGAAGGAGGTTTTTTGACTTTGTTTATTTTGAGATTCTAGGGTTTTGGGGTATGCTAGAAAAGTGGTTTTCCTTATGAATTGATGTATAAGGATTCCTAATATGATTTATGGGCCAAATGGATGGTCAAATTAAGATTCCTAGATAATTAAAATATTGTGGTTCTCAAGTTATTAAAGTTTTTGTCTTGTTAGAAGCCTAATTGGCTAGTAGGTTTGTGAAGGAAGTATGTCATAGAGAATGAAATTGGTGATAAATATTGGTGTGGCTGAGGGGAATTTTATATTTCTCAATATAGTAATTTTTAGGTCTTGGATTTTTGTCTACTAAAAATTGTGGCCTCTATAAATTCTAGGTAGGGCTATAAGGAGGCTAGACAGGCCTAGTTTGAAGAACAGTGATTTTTACTTAGTTTCTCCAAAATAGAAAGGTAGGTGTGTTTCAAGGTGAGTTATAAATTTGGTTTATAACATTTATTTTATTTTTTGAGTGGAAATGAAGTTATGTTGGTGGTCCTTGTGGTATATTTAAAAATAAAGATAGTAAGCTTGTCTATTGGTTCTTCATGGTGTGTGGAGATCTAAAAATGCTCAAAATGCGAAATGGCTTAGAAATATTGGGGGGAGGGTCCCTATAATATTATTTCTTGGTGATTTCAATCATATTTTAGTAGTTTTTGTGTGTCTTTATTAATTATTTGTAATGCTTTGTTGAATAAAGTGTTGGCATGGAACAAGAGGAAGTTGTCAAGGCAAGTAGAAGTAGGCTCAATGTAAGGGGGAGTTTGTATCATCTTTATAAGATGGTCTAATTTATGACTCTTAGTGTATCATAATTTATATTAATGTTTAAGGAACACTTCTCATTTTAAAATTTAAATAATTTATAACATGAGTTGTAGGTTATGGTGATCTAGCGACTTGTGATGAAATAGTGATAGACTAAGCAAATTATTATATAATAATTATATTGACTAATGGTTGGGATCCACCATGGTATAAGTAAAAAAACTATGAAAATTATGAAGCATATATTATATTATTAGTGAATTATGATCAAACTCTAAACTAAAGGTTAATTTATATGAATATTTACAATAGGGCTTAAACTAGGGTGATCTAGTTAAAAAATAAGCAAAAAGGAAAGGTAGGGTAGAAAAGAAGCATGTGTTTGCTAATGTTTGTATCAAACATCATTAAAAGGCTTAAATTCCAAATAAACATTAGTTTAACAAATGTATAACATGAAATAGCATATTCCCAAATCTTACCACACACCAAGTAAGTATCTAAGGATAGTATGAAGAAATACAAGTAAGAACTAGCTTTAGTTTAAAGATTTACTACTATAATTAGATAACATATGCACATCCTGATCTAGATCAAATAAAATGAAGTGAACATAAGTACATTTAAATAATATAGTATTTTCACAAATTATCAATCATGTATTGAATATGTATGTCTAAAATTCATAAAAAAACATTAAATCCTGAGACCTAGAATAAATAATTGAGAGAGAGGGTATGGTAACAATGTACACAAATAATTGAGACAAAATTTGTAGTATTCCCTAATCATATTAAATTACTCCAAAAGTTACAAAATAGTTTTATCTATTAAAACTCCCTCCTCTTTTACTATAGATAATGCTCCTTTTATAGAATACAAGGAAGCATGTCAGTTAGTTTCATCAATTGATAAGTGTACAAAGGATAACAATCTTTTTTATGAAGTTTCTAGAACACACTGGAGTTTTCCAGATGACCTTAACTTTAGGCAACATGCTAATAAAATTCATGTGCCTTTACAAATAATATTCCAATTCTAAAATTTATAATGTTTTCTTAAAAGAGAATATTCTTAACCAATTGGTGGACCTTGTGTTGATGAAGACCCTTGGCTCTGTTGAAGTAACTTCATTTCATTTCTATGATGCTCATCAACTAACTTAAATTTGATATCTAGATCAAGAAGGAGTTCATCTTCTTGATCTACCAAATCATCAAAGTTCCTATCAATTATTTCAAAATCCTCTTTGATTCTCTTCATCTCAACTATCTTCCTCCCTGTAGTTAGAATCATATTCATGATCCTACTATTGTCACCTCTAGACTTGCCTTGGATCCTATTTCTAACCTCCTACAAGACTAAGGTAAATTTATGCTTGAATTCATCATCTACCATGATTCTTATGGAAATGAGCTTGAAAGGCTTTGTAATCATGGTCCCCAAGAATTTTTCAATCCTATCTAGTAGTTATTTATCATCCTTGATAAATCTCTCCAAGGATTTGGACCATGTACTCAAGCTTTTCATTTTATCCAAAATCAAGCCCAAGATGGTGTTGAGGTGTGATGTGTTGATAGTCTTGAAGCCAAGGATTTTATCATCTATCAAGATGCTAATTAAATCATTGATTTTGTCCTTAGAACCCTACCATTGGATGAATAAACCCTTGATTATTATATTCTATATGAATAGTGCACTCTACCTCAGCTTTTTTGACTTTAAAGAGTCAAATGTGTCATGAATTATTTCTCAAACATTTTAATCATGGAGTTAGGAACTGATAAATGTACCTACTTCTCCAAATCTTCATTCTTCTTTTGAAGGTTCTTTATTTCTTGCTACAGGCCTTTGATGCCAATTTACAATTGGGAACTTTGAGTTTCAACCAACCCAAGTATATCCTCTTCATGAATAGGATTTTATCCTAATCTTTCACCTCCATCTGGGGTCAAACCAAAAAATGGCTCCACCTTTTGAAAGGTGCACTCTTCTCCACCCACCATAGCTTTTTTATTGTAATTCTTTCTAATCAAATTTTGGTTGGATCAAATTGGACATTTAATAAAGAATGTGTCATTTTTGGTGGTTTTGGGGATTCAACTTGGGTGCTATATGAAGATCCAAGAGAAACCATTAATCTTTCCTACTCTTTTTATTGTAGAGAAACTATCCAGGGATTAAGTTCCTCATGAATTATGATGTTGACTAGCTTTGTGATGGTTAATTGATGTTGCAACATTGGGATATTTTGTATCTTTCAATATATAAACCATTTATGAACATTTAGACCATGAATGGGATTCTCATCATTGAATAGATTGACTTCACTTAGAGAGTGAGTGAGGGTTATCTTAGGATTCTTGGTTCCAGTAGGAACCAATGCTAATTCAACCTTTCACTTTTTAGGGGGAATAACTGGAACTAAGTCCAAAGCTATTTCCTTCCCCTTTTCCCTTACTGCTTCCTCAATTTAGGGTTAAGGATCTCTTTCTTGAGATTCCTCTTCATCAAACCCATATGTATTAACCAATGCATCTAAGGCATATTTTAATATCTCCCCAAGATGTAATACAATCATATCAATGTATTTGTTTAGAGACTCTGGCTTCTCAAGCTGAGTAGAAGAGGTTGCTTCCTCACTAGATCTTTCTTCAAGATTCCCTTTTCCTACACCTTGGGTAATTACTACTTATGGTCTTTGTGAAATTAGTGTCTCTAGTTTTTATAGAGAAGGTCTAGTAGATGGTCCTAGTGGTAAATGGTACTATAGAGGATTCATCTCCCATATTTCACTAGTTGGTTTCTCATCTCTTGTCAACCTAGCCTTGAGCTAAATATTATGATTTTTAAATCTTGCTAAAACCTCAAAAAATGAAGATGCCTAGATACACATGGTGTCATATAAACTTGTTTGATGTTCATACTTCATGTTTATTTCTTGGCCTTCAAATTATTTACAAAATTGTCTCTAGGGTCCTACTCCCTTAACACATCAAGCTGTAAGTTGAATGAGTCTCTATGCCTAGAGATGGTGTTCACACTCTCCAAATTATATTTAATTATTTTATTTATAGTTAAAGGAAAAGGATGGATTATCCCCTTCCTCTTTTATTTTCATACACTATCAATCCAATAGAAAAACTAGTATGCAATCTCTTACTCAGCTAGCTTGGTGGGCACATAGATTTGTAACTTGAGAAGATGGCACAAGTTTCCTTATATCCTAATTATAGTGAAATTAGTATACAACCAAATATATCCAATGATTTCCACATATTTTTTGATTAAGGTACTTACCCTCATCATGGGTATCCCTATAATAGCCTCAGAAAAATATGGATACACATAGTCATAAATGAATTGAATGTGGTCCCTCTATTTAAATATGTGTAATTTAGAATAATTATGGGAGACTGATTTGCCTTCCTTTAGGTGACCAATTATTGATGTTAGGTATGATTTTGGTGGTCTATAGGACATTAAAAAGGTAGGAAATCATAAATAAGTGGTTTTTAGTCCTCTTATTTGTATTAGAAATTTTTTGTTTAAGGTAGACACTGATTAATTCTCCAATATGAGGGGTGAGTCCATTCTTGACCATGAAGTATATGTAAGGGACCCATAGTTTAATGGCATAAGTGGTGGAAGGGGACCAAAACACTATATTATTCAAATTTATGATCATTATAATCCCTATCCTAAATTAGGTGATAGAGATTCTTCTAACAGGGTTATTAAATACTTGGGTTCCTGAATATAGCCATGGGACTAGGATGGTCTTCAAGTCATTTTGGTTGGACCATTTCTTAATTATGGGTAAGTCCACTTGAGGAATGAGGAGTTTTTAATAACTCTCAAATACCATAGGGGAAATGTAAACAACCTTCTTAAAATTATGTTCATGAATAATCATATCTTGACCAAGTCTATAATCCTTTAAAATGGGAGGAATAACAATGATATAAATGAAGTACCTCAGGTTTTTCTACTACATGGTGAAGGTTGGCCATCGAGATAGAGACTACATCATAGTACCTAAGACAGACTATAGAAAACTTTTTGACCTCTTTAGTGATTACCTATAACTCTTTAATGGCCTAAAAGATCTTGGACCATTTGTTGTCCCTAGTATTTAAGGCTACTGCATCTAATATAGTGTCCTTGAAGATTCTTCCATCCATGTTCAAATTCAAGAATAACTTGATATCATCTTTGTTTTGTTTCTGGGCTACCATGACTATGAGTTTTGAGAATTATTCACTAGTGATCAACAAATTGTCTTTGGATCAATTTGCACTTGCTTAGATGACAATTAGGCTCTTTCGTAGTTTGACCATGGTTAATCTAGGATCAAATTAGGGCTTTAAATAGAGGTTAGTTATTTTCTATAAATTTAATTGAAATTGTCTACTTAGAATTATACAAATTCATCCTTTGGATTTGATTTAGACCTTTTCATTTATATGTTTTATTTTCCAAGCCCATAAAATCTCTAGTTTTGTCATCTTGTGCCCATGTGGTGTCTATGTGGCATCCTACTAGCAGTTTTCATGGCATTTTTCATAATGCTCTTAAATAACTATCCATTGCCTTTTAAAATTTACCTTTTTCTTTACATCATTTGATCTTGATGCACAGATCAACATGAATTGTTGATCTCAATCCTAAAACTTGCACACTATTAGTCTTTGTTTGTATTGTGAATCATGGTTTTTCCACTTGGTAGTTCTATGGGCCCTCAATACTCTAAACATCACCATTCTATGTGTTAATTAACTTCCACTATGTGGTCATCTTGCACTTGGAGATTTATTGAAAACTCCATCTTGGTTTTACACCATTTGATCTTTCTTGTCTAATCAATCATGAGCTATAAATCTTGTAAATATACATGAACTTTAATTAGTATCAAGACATATAAAGATATTAGGATAAATACTCTAGGCTATATTTCTATTTCTTTTTAATAAACATGAAATGAACTTTAGACCAAATATTTTTAGTCTAAGTTTAAAAAACATTAAAGGGGTGTCTTGAATTAAAAAAGGATCTAATGCAAGGTTTTAACCAAGGGTTTTATTATGTTAATAAACATGATAAAATTTTAGATTAAAAATTTTAAACTAAGATTTATGGTGATGGGACCTTTCATTAAACTAAACTCATTAGGCTCAAAAGACCATGGGGCATCTATAGACTAGGGTTTGGGTCAATATTTACAAACACAACTAGATTCTAGTAAGAGATTCAATCTTATCCTATGCAAATTTAAACCTAGTTATAAGGATATTTGATTCTAAACATGCTTTTAAATAAACTAGGTTAATCTATGGAAGACCAATTTTGACATTGATATGCAAGTCTTAAGCACATTTATCTTTTGAGTGAAATTGGCTCTTGAGTTAAATTTTGATGGTCTTGTGGATGTCAATGACAGACTCATAAGCATCAATGACATTCATGTGAAGATCAAAATTAATCTCTAATAAAATTTCATATAAGGATAAATTTTGACAGTCTCATGAACATCAATAATGGCCTCACAATCGTCAAATGATGGGCATAAGAGCAACAAATTTAAGTTCTAAATGTAATTGGTTCCATAAAATTTTGGGTTTAATATACTCCATCAAATTATCTCCTAGGAGTAAGTTTAAATCATAGATCATGATCTAATTAGACTCACATTATTGGTCCCTGTAGTCATAGAGTGGATCTAGTTACTGAGGGCCATATATAAAAATTAGATTAAGTCATAAGCCTAAGAATTTGAAACACAATAAACTGATGGCCCTGTTTGAATAATTAAAATAATAATAATTTAAGATCTTATCCTAAGGTCCTTTTGATATTAATTTTGAATGAGGGAATGCCATAGGACAACTCTATGGGCTCCTAAGCTTTGAATCTATTGATATTGTGAAGATTCCATAGAGCATTGATCTTCGTATGGGCTCCTAAAAGCCATTGATTATGATTTGAGTGATCGATCAAGATTGGATCGATAAGTCAAAGCCTTTTGTGTTGGGTCTATTTCACTCCATTTGATTAATGTCACTTGATGAAGCATGAGTCATCAATCCTATGAAGAAGTAAGATGTTTAAGTTAGAACTCAGGACAACATAAAAACTTAGACTAAAGTCTTAGGTCTAAGATCTTATTTATGTTAAAAAAATTAACAGGGCCTTAGGACTAAGATGTTAGGCTAGGTTTTAAGAGGGACCATAAAATGAAAAGTGAGGCCAAGCTAGGAAAGTAAAGGACCCTATAAGCATGAAAGTTAGACCTAGTTTTAAAATAAAAGGGAACAAAAGAGGGAGATATATAAATGGAACAAACCTAATTTTGAGGCTAGGACTTGGTCATATTTAAAAATAGGATTAAGTTTTAAAATAAAAATTAAACTTATTTCATTACATTTAAAGTTCTCCTACCAATTTTACTCTCACCAATTTGGATTTAAATTGAAGGATCTAGGTGAAGGTTTTCAAAGGAGGGTTTCATGAAGTTCAAAACATGGATTTAATCTTGAGTTCCTACAAACCAAAGGATATTAAAATATTTAATGAGGATAAATATATAAAATTCAAGTGTATTCCACTCAATGAGGGTCTTGTGAACCCTATAACTCAAACATTAAAATACACTATTAGCAATATTAGGTGTATTAAAATTAGAATCATGAACAAATAGGTCACCCTCATCAGGGATGGATGAATTTCAAATACAATAATGTAAAAAACATGTCAATTTTTCAATGTTAGGGTTCAAAGTTTCACAAGGGTCCTTATTTTTTAGAAATGGGGGTATGTTGACCTCGATAAATGGTGACTTCTAGGGAAACATAATAATATGTTATAACCTAGAGACTCTAGTTTAGATAGATAACTAGGTAACTTATTTCACTTGACCAATGCCATTATTAAGTCTAGTTCATGGTTGAAACAAAACTTACATCTATAGAATTAGGATTAAACATAAAAACATATCCATGTTTTGTGTGTTCTTTGATTCCACTTTATATTTGTCATGAGATTTAAGGGACAATTTCCAAGTTTCAAGTCTTTAGTCATTAAATTTAACTTAGAGCATGTTTGGGTACTCATTAAACATCATACTTTTATTTCAATGATGGCTTAGGCATTGCTCTGCTACTATCCAAGAATCCATATCCCTGACATATATTCCTTTGGATCCACTCCTGACCTTGATCCACTACAAGCAAGACATCTATAGCCCTAGTGAATATTACCAAAATCACCTTTGCTCGAATAATATTTTAAGTTTGTAATAAGCTATAGTTTTTTTATTTTTAGATATTTTGGGCTTTCTATCAAAGGTTGGGAAATAAGATAGCTAGGTTTAGGGATTTTTTCAAGTGTTTTATCCTTAGATAATCACTTATGGTTTCAACCTTTTTCCCAGGCAAGGATATTTATTAAGTGAAAACATGACTGTCTTATAAATCTGAGATTTTGTTCTACATGTAAAATTCTTCTTAAAACTAATTTTTTATCAAAATAATGTTTAAGTCCTGATGGAATAGTTAACCTTTTCACAAGTCCTTACCAAATTATTTAAATTATAACTTTGAGCTCATATTTCAATCCCATGGTCATCACATGCTTAAGATCCATACTTGCATTTTTGAACTTGTAGAGTCTTTGAGAAATCAAGTGAGCTTTAGACTAAGGGTTTTCTAAAAGAACTTATTATAAGTAAGGAACAAAGTAATAGAAAGCAAACACATAATGGAAAGTAACAAATCAAGAAGTAAATAAAATCAAGAAAATATATACAAACTTATGCAAAAACAAGGGAAAGGAAGGAAATAGACAAAAGAGAACTAAACTAACCTACATACACTAATTCTAACCATCCTTACATATTTACTCCATGAAGATCTCAAGTGGAATAGCATAAAAGTAATGTGTGAGATATTTCCCACTGGTAGATAGTGTGAGCTCTGCTCCTTGTAGATATTCAGGTTTGAAGGTGTTATCTCCAAGTTTTTATATAATCTGATAGGGGCCAAACTATAGAGGTGTTAAATTACCATGTTTGGCTTTGGGCTCAGATGCCTTATACTACTGAAGAACTACATCTTCCTACTTGAACACCTTGACCTTTGACCATGTGTCAAACAACCATTTCACTATGGTTTGTTGCCTACTAAATTTATAAAAAGCTTCTTCTCATACATGCTCCATATAAACTATGTCAATTAGCCTTTAGTTTTTCAATTATTGAACTTCCTCCATATACTCATGCATAGACTTGTAAGTTGGTAACTTAAGTGTAATGAGGAATATGGGCTCTTGACCATATACTAATAAGAAGGGAGATGATTTAAGGGCATATTTGACTCTTTTTTTATCTATTAAAAGGGAATATTTGAGGATCTTATGCCATGTTCTAGGTTTATTTGTATCATACTTCTTAATTGCCTCCATCAAGTTCTTATTCATTGATTCAAACACTCCATTACCTTGAGGGTAATGATTGGATGAGAACTTGAGGACAATACCATTATCATATGCCCATTTTTTCATTTATATGGATATTGATGCAAACCTATTGTCACATACCAATGAGAGTGAGGTTCCAAAGTTGGTGCATATATTTTCTTATAAAAGCTTGATCACTTCTTTAGTTTTGCACTACTTGATAGCTACTACTTCAATCCAACTAGTGCAATAATAAATAACTATTAGAACATATTTGTGACCTTATAAAGAGTTGGGATTTTTGAATCCAATGAATCCATCCCCACTAGGTGAAAGGTTTGTCAATCATGACTAGTTGTAAAGGCATGGCTGCCTTTGGCTCTTTTATGCTAAAGATCTAGCATGAATGTCATTCCCTCACATGATTATGAGCATCTTTAAATATGGTGGGCCAATAGTAGATATCCTTGAGTATCTTGTGAATTATTTTCTTTCTATAGATATGCCCACTTCCCAACTTTTCATGAAATTTTCTTATGATCCCGGATGCTTCTTCCTTGGATGCACATCTTAAGTACACACCTTCAAAGTTATTTTTGTGTAAGATTCATTCTTAATCAGATAGTGAGTTGATTTGAGCCTTAGGGATCTTTTATACTCCCTAGTTATTCCTATAGGACAATTTTCATTAATTATTAAGTGAATGATAGGATCATACTAGTCATTAGGTTAAAAAATCCATTGATCAACATGTATAATACACAGTTTAGGGATAGTATTGGCAATCATTTTAATTAGACCTTAAAACCTTACCAATTTTATAGTCTACATATCTATGTAATATTATTGAATAAAATACATTAAATTACCTCTTCAATCTCTAAGTTCACATTATCTTAGTATTAACTTAGTGTCCAGGTCTAGTAGAATAGCATACACTTTATTCCTAAGAATGTAGTGGCTAAATTTCTTGATGGATTTGACTAATGCAAAATTTTATTTATCAATTAAAGGATAATTTAACTCAAAAAATTTAAATTTATTGCTCATGAAAGAAATTATATGGTCACACCCATATATATTCTAAGTTAAAATAATAGTAATAGTGTGATCGAAGGCAAAAGAGTAAAGGAAAAATCTTTTGAAAAGTCTAGACTTATCAAGACTAGGGCTTGACTAATTTCCTCTTTGATGTAACTAAAGGCCTTATTTGATTTCTCATTCCATGAGACTTTAACATCCTTATTGAGCATACAATTTAATGGTTTGGAAATATCTAAAATGACAAATGAATTTTATCACAAAGTTTATCTTGCCAAAAAACGATTTTAATTATTTTCTACTATTAGGAGGTTCTATATTTGATATAGATTCTATTCTTTTAGGATCTATAAAAATTCCATCTTTCATAATAATATGACATAAAAAATTTAACTCAATGACACAAAAAATGCTTTTCTTAGGGTTGAGGCAAATTGAATACATTCTAAACCTTTCAAATACTTGTTATAAATGCATGAAGTGGTCCTCCCTATTCTTAGAGAAAATAGTAGATCATCCATGTAAATTATGATGCATTTACCAATAAAACCTTGGAATGCATGGTCCATGAATCTATGGAATGTATATCCTATGTTAATTATCCCAAAAGGCATTATCTTATAAGCAAATGTGCCCCGCTTGGTTGTAAATGTGGTCTTCCTTGTTCACTAGCACTTGATTGTATCCTTAAAAACCATTGAGGAATAACATCATGGAAGAACCAAAAATAAATATGTATTACATGGTCAAGAGATGGAAGAGGATGATTATATTTTTTATATGCCTCATTTAAATTCTTAAAATAAATATATAACCCAATTTCACCATTCTTTTTCCTAGATAGTACCAAATTGGCAACCCAGGTAGAGTGTCTAATGGGAAACACAATTTTAGCATCCAACAATTTTCTTACTTCTTTCAGAACCATGTGTTATAAAATAGTATTTACAGGATTTTTATTTTACCTGAAAGGTTTCCAATTCTATTTGAGATGTATGTATGGGTGATTAACCTTAGATCAAAAATATTTAAGTCATCATATGATCAAGCTATTACATCATTTTTACTTTGTTAACAGTTCCTTGGCTCTTTTATTTTCAATACTTGTACAGGCTTTTCCAATGTTGACTAGTTGAGGTTGATTTTGAGGTCTAAGATCAAATGCATTATAAGTATTCCTATTTAATTTGGAAATCTTAGAGGGTTCAGCTAACTTACCCTAATCAAATAACCTTTCTAAGTAAATCATTTCCTTGGGGATCTTTTTGTCATTCAATTGAATGATGTTATCATCAAATTTGTCTTCAATGTTGCTCTCATCAACTTCATCTATGACTTGGGCCTCAAATGCTCTGAAATTGGCCATGAGGTTTAGAATTTTTAGGTTATCATTAAATACCTATAGATAGTTTACATTGTCTGAGACAAAAGGACAAGGTACCAACTTGATGCTAAAGTTTTGTGAGTCATGGTCAAGCATGGGATTAGCTATAGTAGAGGTTATCTCATCAACTAATTTATTTTCCTCTTTAGGGATGGAAATATTATTGAAAGCATAAAAATACTCCATTAAATCCTAGACCCTATATTTTTACCTCTTAAGGTATGATCATTTTTACTGATAGTTGATCTTTACCTGATTGACTACTAGTTCTAAGTTGCCATAAACTAGTTGTTCATTAACTTTATTTTTGATGGAAAACTACAAACCTAAGATAAATGCCTTATACTCTACAAGGTTTTTAGTACATGGAAACTAGAGTGTGTAAGAAGCATGATGTTTCTTAGCAACATGGTTGGTTATAAAAACACCTACCCCATACCCAAATTACATTTGGCACCATCAAAATGCATCTTCCACAATACATGAATGATATGGGAAGGTTTAGGATCACCTACCTTGGCAATTTAAATAGTGAATAACCCTAAATCAAAGTCAATTATGTTGACCCTTTCATTTAATATGTTTTATTCCATGATCATATGTTTCATTCTAGGCTCTCTTTCAACTCTAATCTAGTTTGGAACTCCTTTCCAAGGAAACCATAAATGAGAATTATCTATGGACATATATCCAATTAAAGATTTTGTCTATTATCCACTTAAAATTAGTCCATAGGCATCAAGAATATCTACCACCTATATGTCTATGAATTTTTGGACCCTTGGCTCAAAATCTAGTTACATGTGAACATTTAACAATTACCTAATCACTTTGACCTTGGACTTATCTAATTGGGTGAAAACCCTATCAGATTTAATGGGGCTCAAACTAAGTCATTTACAAATACCTATAGGCATGATATTTGTAGAGGCATCAGAATCCAATAAACATATGCAAGTTCTTATCAAACATTATGACTATAAGTAGGAAGGGTGGAGAATTTGTCTTAGCTTTGTACATAGCAATATTGGCATTATCAATTTTGGGTGGATTTTCAAGGTTTTTAGATAATGACTCTAGTAATAGATCCCTTTGTTTAGTGATTTTCATCAATTCATGTAAATTAATGTTAGCTTTAATTTTCTTCATGTCCTCTAGAATATTATACCCAATATTATTTGAATAAATAAATGCATTAGTACCTTGTTTAGAAGTACTTCCCTTTGGAGGTTATGAGTTGTTATCTGATGTAGTATCTCGAGGAGTGCCAAAGTTGTTTGGAAGTGTTGAAGTAGTTAAAGGCTACATCTACTCTTTATTCCTTAGAGGGTTGGTCTTCTTTAAGAACTGATAGAAAGAATGAACTTCTTTAGGAATATCATCAAGTTCATTATCTTCTTGGAAGGGGAAATCAAACATTTCTACCATGAACGCTTGGTTAGGAGACTTGGATCCTAATGTGCCTACACCATTATCTTTGTTAGGTTCTACCTTAAAAGTGTCCAACTCTTTTGGAAATGATTTTAAATCTTTGTAGAACTCAATGCAATCAATTTCTCCATTCTTAATAGTATAATGATCTCTACATTAATTAGGAAAATCAATATTAATGAGATTTATACCCATTATTTTCTTATCATAATATGATTAATTATTCTTACTATTATGGAAACTGTCATTCTAGAATCTATTATTAGGTCTATTAAACATTTAGAAAGAGAAGTTTCTACTAGAATTTTCACTAGTATGACTAACCTGCTTTTGTAACTAAAGAAAGTTAGTTTTAATATTTTGGACCATTATTAAAATAGAGTCATTCTCTCTCTTGGGAGTTTCAGAGTTATGAACTTGGTTAGAACCATAGGATAGTACTAATGCCTTTTGATCACTTGGATTAAACCTAGTGCCAACTTGGCTTAGGAATCCTAAGTTCTAGTTAGGGTCAGCATGGTTCAAGGGTAACTGGTTCAATGCTAGGATCTGATTTAGGGCTGTTATTTTGATTTATATTAGGAAATATATTCAAGGTGGGCATATGTGGCTTAGCATTTGTGATGGAATAATACATTTGTCCCTAAGGCTACATTTGATCATTAATGATTACTACTTTAGAATAATCTTAGGCTAAAGAGGTTATGACTGGGAGAGATCTCTTCAAGAACATAGAAGTTATAGGATTTACTACATCCTTATAAATCTCTAAAGCCAAAACATCATCAAGTTTGTAGGAATCTATGGTTTACCTATGTATTATTTTAAACGTATCATTAAATGCTCTTATGGACTCACTAGCATCTCTTCTAATGGTGGTAAATTGTTGGTATAGGATGCATGGACTAATAACCTTACCAAATTGCCTAATAAATACACTATTAAAACTATCACATCTAGTAATGTAATTATCAGGAAAATTAATAAACCATTCATATGTAAAATCCCTAAATGTAACAGGAAACAACCTACATGATACATATTCATGGGTGATATTTAACAATATTAATGAAGATTTAAATGATTTAATGTGTACTTATATAGTTAAAACACCAAAACATTGAGAAATATTTCTTAGTATTATTGGGGAGATCATGTAATATACCTAGTACATTAATGGAAGAGTCACCTAACCATGCCATGCCTTGATGATAGTCAAATTTAGGAGTACCTTGGAGTGGTAAAGTTGGGAAAGACTTTGAATGTTTACACCTACCTTTGTTTCACCTAACTTTCTTATGGATCCCTAGTTCTAGTAGAGGTGTCAAGTTAATATTTACAAATATGATGTGTCAAGTTAATATTTACAAAGAACTAATGTTAAACTTACACATTAAGCAAATTTGGCAAATATTCACTTAAATAACAACAAAGGACCAAGATCTTCATCTAAACTAGCTCAAAGATATGTCTAAATATATTAAATGTGAATGATCTTTACCATTCAAAGCTCAAACGAGATTAAATTTGTAAAGGATATATGAATCTTTAAATAAAATGGCTATTACTAACATCAAATCTATTGAATTGATAAGGTTAAAGCTATCTTAACCATAACACATGTATATTTTCAAAGAATAATGATCCTTGTCTAATTAAAAATAAAGATGGGTCCAAAACCATGATTATCATTGATCTTTAAACTAATATGTAATAAGAAACAAAAAACTATAAAGAATAACATGATTTTTTATCAAAATGTACCAAAACCAACAAAGATCCTAAAAATTTACAAAGATTTAGGGCCATCCTTCTATCACTAGTGGATCTCTACCAATTGATGCCTCTAAGTATATCACAAGTGATCTTAATGTTTAAGTAACACTTCACATTTTAGAATTCAAAGAATTCAGAGCATGTGTTGTAGGTTGTGGTGATGTAGTCATCTATGATGAAATAGTGGTAGATCAAGTAGACTGTTCTACAATAGTTATATTTATTGGTGGTTGGGAGCCACCATGGTCTAAATAATAATATATATGCAAAGTATGAAGCATCTATGTTATTATTAGTGAATTATGATCAAATTATAAACTAAAGATTAATCTAAATGAATATTTATAATGGGGCTTAAACTAGGGTAATCTAGTTAAAAAATAAGCAAAAAGGAAAGGTAGGGTATAAAAGAAGCATGTGATTATTGATCTTTGTCTCAAACATCATCACAAGGATTAAATTTGAACTAAACATGAATTTAAGCAATGTACAACATGAAATAGCATACACCCAAATATTACCACACACAAATTAAGTATCTAAGGATAATATGAAGAAATATAAGTAAGAAATACATTTACTTTAAATATTTACTAATGTAATCAAATAATATATCCACATCTTTATGTAAAGAAAATAAAATGTATTAAACCTAAGTACATTTGACTAATCTATCATTTTCATAAATTAACAACCCTAAATTGAAGATTTATGTTTAGAATTCATAAAAAACCATTAAAATTTGAGACCTATAATATAAAATTGAAAGAGAAGTTATGGTAACAATTAACACAAATAATTGAGATAAAAATTTTAGTATTCCCTGCTCGTATTAAATTGATCCAAAAGTTTCAAAGTATTTTTAGCTCTTAAAACTCCCTCATCTTTTACAATAGATAACGTTCTTTTTATAGAATGTAAGGAAGCATGTTGGTCAGTTGCATCAATTGACAAGTGTACAAAGTAAGGATAGTTTTCCCTTTTACAAAGTTTCTAGAATACACTATAGTTTTCTAAATGACCTGACCTTTAGGAAACATGCTAAAAAAATGCATGTGCCTTTACAAAGTATATTATAATTCCAAATTTTAAAATGTTTTATCAAAAGAGAATATTCTCAACCAATTGGTGGACCTTGTGTTGATGAAGACCCTTGGCTCTATTAAAGTAACTTCATCACCTTTTGATGATTCTCATTAACTAACTTTAAGTTGATAGATGGCTCAAGGATTTCATATTCTTGATCTACCAAATCACCTAGGTCCCTATCAATTCTTTCTAAATACTCTTTGATGATATTTGCCTTGGCTATATTCTTCTCTGCAATCAGAATCATATCCATGATCTCGTTGTTGTCACCTATAGACTTACCTTGGCTCTTATTTCTCACCTCCTACATGACTAAGGTAACTTTGTGCTTGAATTCATCATCTTCCATTATGCCTGTGGAGGTGATCTTGGAAGGATTTGTAAGCATGGTCCCAAATAATTTTTCAATCCTCCCTGGTAGATATTTTTCATCCTTGATGAGTCTCTCCAAGGATTTGGACCATGTAATTAGTCTATTTATTTTATCCAAAATCAAGCCTAAGATGGTGATGAGGTGTGATGTGATGACAATATTGAATCCAAGGGTTTTATCCCCTATCAAGATTCTAATTAAATCCTTGATTTTATCCTTAAAACCCTACCATTGGTTTATTAAACCCTTAAATATTGTATCCTATAGGAAAAGTGCACTCTACCTCAATTTTGTTAACTTTAAGGAATCAAACATGTCATGAAATGATTTCTCAAACATTTCAATTATGGATATAGGAATTAATAAAACTACCTTCTTTTCCAAATCTTCATTCTTTTTCTGAAGGTTCTTTATTTATTGTTGTAGTCCTTTGATGCTAGTTTATGATTGGTCACTTTGATATTTAGCCAACCCAAGTATGTCCTCTTCATGAATGGGGTTTTCTTCTAGTCTTTGACCTCTAACTAGGGTCAAACTAACAAATGGCTCCACCTTTTGAAAGGTGAACTATTCTCTACCCACCATAGCTTTCTTTGTTGTTATTATTTATAATCCAACTATGGTTGGGTTGAATTAGACATTGAATAAATAATGTGTTATTTTTGGTGTCTATGGGGCTTCCATAGGTGTTACTTGAAGATCTAGGACCAACCATCCTTCTTTCCTACTCTTTTATTATAGATCCACTATTTAGGAGTTAAGATCCTTATGAACTACTATGTTAACTAAATTTGTATTGACCCATTGATGCTGAAGCATTGAGATAATTGAATAGATTAAATTTACTCAGATGGTGAGTGAGGGTTATCTCAGGCTTCTTGGTTCCATCATGAACCAATGATAATTTAGTTTTTCTCTTTTGAGGGGGAATAACTAGAACTAAGTATAAATCTATTTCCTTCCCCTTTTACCTTCCTACTTCCTTAACTTGGCATTGAGGCTCTCCTTCTTAAGGTTCCTCTTCATTAGACCCATAGGTACTAACCATTTCCTCTAATTCATCTTCCACTATCTCCTTAGGATGCAATGTAATCATATCAAGGTATTCAATCAGAGACTCTAGCTTATTAGGCTAGGTAGAAAAGGTTGCTCCCTCACTAGGTCTTTATTCAAGCTTCACTTTTCTTGCACCTTAAGCAATTAGTGCTTTTGGCCTTTATGTAATTGGTATCTTTGGTTATTATAGAGGAGGTCTAATAGATGGTACTAATAGCAAATGGTATTATAGAGGATTTATCTACCATATTTCACTAGTTGGCTTCTCATCTCTTGTCAACCTAGCCTCAAGCTAAATTTTTTTATTTTTAAATCTTGTCAAGACCTTAGAAAATGAATATGCCCAGATATACATGGTGTCATGGACACCAAGTAGATGCTAATACTTCATGTTTATTTTCTTGGCCTCTAAATGATTCATAACATTATCTGTGGGCTCCCATTTCCTTAACTCATTAAGGTGTAATTAAAATGATTCTATGTGCCTAGAGATGGTGTCCATGCTATTCCAATTCTACAACACTATTATACTGATAGTTAAAGGAAAAGGATGTATTATCCCCTTCCTCTTCTATTTGCATTCACTATCAATCCTATGGAATAACTTGTATGCAATCTCTTGCTCAGCCATCTTGGTGGGCACATATATTCGTAACTTGAGAGGTTGGCATAAGGTTCCTTCTATCTTGATTATAGTAAAATTAGGATATAGCCAAATATCTTCAATGTGATCAACATATTTTTTGATTAAATGACTTACCCTCATCATGGGTAGCCCTATAATAGCCTCAGACAAGGATGGATACACACAGTCATAAATGAATTAAATGTGGTCCTATTAATTAAATATGTGCAATTTAGAATAACAATAGGAGACTTTCTACCTTACCTTAGGTGACCAATTCTTGATGTTAGTGATGGTTGTGGTGGCCAACAGGGTATAAAAAAGGTAGGACATCATAAATAAGTGGTTTTCAATCCTCTTCTTTATAGTAAAAAATTGTTATTTTAGGTAAACACTAATAAATTATCCAATAAGAGGGGTGATTCATTTCTAGACCATGAAGTATACATAATGGACCCATATTTTTCTAGCATAAGTGGTGGAAGGGAACCTAGATAGTCTATTCAATAAAATCATGATCATTCTAATCCCTACCCTAAATTGAGTGATAGGGATTCTTCTATTGGTGTCAAAAAATAATTGGGTTATTTATTATAACCATGGGACTAGGGTGGTATTTAGGTCCTTTTGGTTGGACCATTACCTAATTATGAGTAAGTCCACCTAAAGAATGAGGAGATTTTAGTTACTCTCAAAGGCCATAGGGTAAATGTTAGCAACCTTCTTAAATCTATGTTCATGAATGATCATATCCTGATTAAGTCTAATATCCTTTAAAATGGGAGAAATAACATCAATACAATGAAGTACCTCAATATTTGTTTCTCCATGGTGGAGGCCAGCCATCTAGATAGAGACTATGTCATAGTAACTCTAGTGGACTGTATAAATCTTTTCATCCTCTTTAGTGATTTTATATAACTCTTTAATGGCCCAAAAGAGCTTGGACTAGTTATTGTGACTAGTATTTAATGTTACTATATCCAATATAGTGTCCTTGAAGATTCTTCTATCCATGTCTAAATTCAATCCTAGCTCGGTGTCCTCTCTATTTTGATTCTAGACTACCATGACTATGATTTTTGTAAATTATTGACTAGTGGTCAAAAAATTATCTTTACATCAGTTTATACTTGCTTAGATGATAATTGGGATTTTTTTCTAGTTTGTGCATGGTCAATCCAAGATCAAAATAGAGATTTAAGTAGAGGTCTAGGTATTTTTATATAGATTTAATGACAATGATCTACTCAGACTTAGGCAAATTCATGTTTTGGATTTGATTTAGACCTTTGCATTTATATGTTTGGTTTTTTGAGCCCACAAAATCTCTATTTTTGTTGTCTTATAACCATTTGGTATTTATTTGGCATCTGATATTTTTCATAGAAATTTTAATAATGATCTTAAATAACTAGTCATTACCTTTTAAAATCTACCTTTTGCTTCACACCATCTGATCTTCATGCATAGATCAATGTAGACCATTGATCTTGATCCTGGAACTTACACACTATTGGTCTTTATCTGTATCAAGATTTATAGTTGTGCTACTTGGTAGTTCTATGGGCCCTCAAGAATTTTTTACATCATCAATATACACATTAACAATTTCTTCCATGTGGTGGTCTCATGCTTTTCTGGAGCTTTGTTGAAAATTCTATCCTAGTTTTACACCATTTAATCTTTCTTGTCTAATCAATCACAAGCTGTAGATCTTGTAAATGTACATGAAATTTAATTATTATTGATATATGTAAAGATATTAGGCTAAATACTTAAGGGTATAGTTCTATTTTGTGTTAGTAAACATGAAACAAACTTTAGACCAAAGTTTTTAAGGCTATATTTAAAACACATTAAAAAGGGATCCCGAATAACAAAAGGATCTAATGCAATATTTTAACCTAAGGTTTTATTGTGTTAATAAACATAATAAAGAATTATATTAAAAGTTTAAACTAAGTTTTATGGTGAAGGGACCTTTATTTAATCTAATCTCATCAGGATCAAAAGACCATAAGGCATACATAGACTAGGGTTCGGGTCAATGTTTACAAACATGACTGGATTATACCATGATATTCAATATTAGCCTACGTAAATATAAACCTAGTTATAAGGATCCTTGAGTCTATACATGGTTTTAAATAAACCAAGTTAATATATGAAAGACCAATTTTGACATTGAAATGCAACTCTTATGTGTATTTATCTTCGAAGTGAAATTGGCTCTTGAGCTAAATTTTGACAGTCTTACAGATGTTAATGATGGCCTCACATGCATCAATGATGTTCACAAAAACATAAAAATTAAGATCTAATAAATTTTCATCTAGGACTAAAATTTGACAATCTCATAGATGTCAATGACAACCTCATGACATCAAATGATGGGAACGAGAACACCAAATTTAAGTCATGAATTTAGTTGGTCACATAGAATCTTGGGTTTAATATGCTCCATTGGGTTATCTCTTGTAAGTGCAAACCATATATATTTATCCAATTAGATGAAATATATTGGTCATTATAATCATAAATTGGATCAAGTTAGCTCGAGGCCGTATATAAAAATTAGACTAAATCATAAGCCTAGGCCTTTGAAACACACTAAAATGATGACCCCCTTTGAATAATTATAAAAATAATAATGCAAGATCTTATCCTAAGGTACTTCTGATATTGAGTTAAAATGTAGGAATGACATGTGGTGACTCCGTGGGACTCTTAATCTTTGATTCTATTGAGCCTATGAAGAGTCTATAGAATATTGATATTCATATGGGATCCTACGAGCTATTGATTGTGATCTAAGTGATCAATCAAGATTGGATCTATGGATCAAATAATTTTGTGTCAGGTCTCTTTCACTCAGTCTAATGAATGTCACATAAAAAATTATGAATCATAGATCATATGAAGAAGCAATATGTTTAACTTAGAGCTTGAGGCAATGTAAAAACTTAGGCTAAACTCTTAGGGCTAAGGTCTTGTTTATGTTAAAAACATGAACAGGGCCTTACGATTAGGATATTAGGCTAGGATTTAAGAGGGACCATGAAAAAAAAAATTAGTATGAGATAGGAAAGTAACGGACCCTACAAACATGAAAGTTAGAATCATTTTTAAAATAAAAGGGAATAAAGGAGGATAAAATATAAAGGGACCAAACCTAATTTTTAGTTTAGGACTTGGTCATGTTTAAAAACATGATTAATTTTTATCTTAAAAATTAAACTTAGTTCATTGCACTTAAATTTCTCCCAATAATTTGGATTTAAACTGAAGGATCTAAATGAGAATTTTTGAAGGAGGGTTTCATGGCATTTAGAACATGGATTTAATCTTTAGTTCTTATAGACCAAAGGCTAGTAAAAGCCTAAATGAGGATTTATCTATAAAATTCAACTATAATCCACTCAATAAGGGTCCCATGAAACCTATAAACAAAACATGAAAATCCACTAATAAAAATATTAGGCAAAGTTAAAGCAGGATCATGACAAAATTGGCCACCCTTATCAGGCGTGGATGACCTTAAAATACAAATAATCTACAAAACATTTCAAGTTTTTAGTGTTATGTCTTAGAGTTGTAAAAAGGTCCCTATTTTTTAGAAATGGGGGTATGTTGACCTTAATGAGTCATTTCCAATTTATTGTCTTTTTAGGTCCTTAAGATTAGTTGGTACCCACTTTATAATTGTGTTAAAGGGGGAGAAAGGTTTTATTGTGGGAGTGATTTGAGAGAGAAGGAAGGTGAGCTATATATTGCTATAGTCATGGGTGTTGAAATAAATAATGAATTGGGAGATTTTTTGAGTATTTTTAATGATGTCATGGAGGTTTTTCTTGTGAGTGGATGAAGTTCTTTGATAGCCTAAGTGACAATGACAAAGTGTGCAATGTGCTTGTCCTAGTATGATTAAAGTATGCTTGGTTGATCTTCAATGTTGACATGGTTAGATATGTTTAGGGATGATTATGGTGATTTTAAGATGTGTAAGAGGTCCCTAATATGTTTTATAATCTTTGAGACCTTGTGTGCATGAGTGTATTTCATTTGGTTGATCATTATTATCATCTAGACATTTTGGGTCTAGTGGCAAAAAAATTGAGTAGGCAGTTTAATGACATCACTATTTCTATGTGGGAATGAGTCAATGGTATTTGGTCATATGGTTTTGATCTCACTATCCCCTAGTTATTATGTGATATATCTCAAGTCATATGATGATGCATAGTCAAAGATATGAGGATGCAAAGTTGGCTACTCAGACAAAATTTACTATATTCTTATACTTAGCCAAATTCTCAAAAGGTCTCAAGTAGATTTGAGTAAGCATGTTTATGAGGTAATAATTCACATGAGTGGAGGTGTTAGGACAAAATTATCATATGGGTTTGTTCATTTTTCTGCCTAGTTTCTATGGGATAACTCTTAGATCATGTGTCTAATTGTGTCAAAAGATATGCAAGTGCAAAGTTGGGTTTCAAGAAATTTTGACAGTGTTTTCCCATAGCCAAATTTAAAATGTGGCATGAATAGCTGAGTAAGAATTTGTATGGTGGAATATCTCTCATGTGTGAACATTTCAAGAGAAGGTGATCATATGTGTTTGTTTAATTTTATACATAGTTGATTTATATTAAATTTTAGATCAAGCACTAAAGCACAATAAAGGTTATGCAAGAGCAAAGTTGGCCTTCTAGGTAGGTCTAGGTATAGTTGGCTCTATGATAGAAGATTTTGAGAAGCCATTTTAATGATGTTATATCTCTCACATGCAAAGTATTCAAGAGTAGTTTGTCACATTGTTGGATTATCCTATGTAAGGAGATCATATGGTCCAAATTTGAGATCATGTGTCTAAGTACAAAATAACTTATTAAGGTTAAAAAATGGGTACTTAGGAAGATAAGAAATTTTCCTATAGTCAAATATGTAAGAGGTAAAGTTTGAGTAGGTCTCAAGGAGATTGGAATAGTGTGTTTGATCCAAGATATTAGGAAGTAGTGAGATGTCAAGAACTACACACTATTTAATGATTAAGCAAAGTTAAAGGATAAATATCAATGGTGAGTGTATAATCATACAGATTGATCTTATGGTTAGAATTGCTAGTTAAAGACTTGGTTCATCTATAGAGATTGATAATGCATATTGAGTCAACATTATAAGGGTGAACAAGATGAGGTCAAAGTGATTAAGGTTTAAAATTTGAGCATTGGTGATTATGAATTAAAGCTTAGATAAGATAGATGATGTGAGATTGATCTAATTAGTGAGGATATGATATGTGAGTTTAGTGTTTGAGGTTTAACTGTGATGATTGTCATTTAAATATTCAAATTTAATAAGGGAAAAAATTAGTGTGTAGTCTTTGGGCCATATCTTTTGATCTAGATAGAATTTTCTCATGTTTTAAAAAGCAAAGATGAAGATGAATATGTGGTGCATATAATGAACCTAATTTGAATATCTATAAGTGTGTAAAATCAAAGATATTAAGATTCAAAATTAATTGTGTGTTTTTTCATGGACTATAAGTGACCTAAAAAGATTATTTGAGCTTGTTTTGATACTCTTTCAATATATCTTGATGAATTATCTATTGGGGAATGTTTTAGACTCTATAAGGATGCTCTATGTGGTTTTTGGAAGCATGATCAATTTATCTTAAGTATTAACAATGCTTAAAAAGTTGTCTATGTTTTCATTCATAATGTTTATATGTACTAGGTTAGTGTTTGAGTTGTTTGTGCATATGCAAAGGTGAGAAAAGATGAATGTGATCATTTGAAGATGTCAAAGGGGACATAAGAAGTGAACTCATGTATTTGAAAGTTTTCATACATTTTTACTTTGATTAATGAAGTGATAAATGGCTGAATAGGTCTCCATGAGACCTATAAGAGCTACAAGGGCCTTATTAAAAGGTGTAGTTACTTAAGGGTGATCCATAGATGCTATGGATGACCTATGAATATTTTTTTAAGCTATGTCTCGATGATATAGTTGTGCTAAGGGTTAAGGCATGCTTAATGGCTGACCAAGATGATACTGATCATAAATGCTCTATAAATAATGAAATCAAATATGGTGATTTATAGACTTTGAATGATAGACTTAGGAGAGATTTGAGAAAGGCTTATGTGTGTGAATTAGGGAGAGGAGTGGTAGAGTGCCCTAAAGATGAGTTCCAAAGTAGAATACATTGAGGACTATTTGATTGACCTATTGGTCATAATTTTATTGGTAGAATAGTGCTCTTGTAGATTGCATGTGAGTAAAGGTGAAAAATGATAAGTAGAGGTCCATCATCAGGTGTTGCAGACATCAGTCCACATGTGTATGTGTTCATAGGTTTTTTTGTGGTAACTTATAATTTAAGGTGGTTTCAGCCTCCTTGTAAGGAAAAACATGCTAAAAGTCTGGTTATTATTATAACTAAACTCGACAGGTGTTTTATCACCTTGTGGGATTGTAGTTTCACTAAATAGGGATGGTAGTTCCTTGATCATTTGTAGATGGTCTAAATTGATTCATGTTATTATAAGATAGTAGTCTAATTAAAGGTTGTTATGGGTTTTATTTATGAAGAGGGTTTCCCACATATGTCATATATTATGTGATTGATCTTGCATTGTCTTTCTTGTTCATTACTATGAATGATGTGTATGACTCATGAATGTATGTATTAATTGATTAAGAGTGTGAAAGGTTTGGAACTAAATTTGAGATATCTAAACTCATTTATTCAAAACCCCCTCTCAGTGATTGTACCTCTAACATTTAAGAGATTGTTTGGGGGATCAATGGTCCATAGTTTGTGGAAAAGTACTCAGATGATGCTCTCCCTCCCCATAATATTATTACACTAGAGACTACAATTGAGATTACAAATAGATACTTGAGCTATGGAGACTCATTATTTTTGGAGCTTTGTCACCTCTTGGTGTCTCTTTAAGCTGAATAACTTGTTTGATCCATGGATTATTATGGTTGTTAGTTTATTAACTACTATTTGATTAAGCTTTATGTCATATGTTGATTATGGGACATTTATATTTTACTTAATTTACATGATTGATTTGCTATGAGATAGATATAATTTTATATTATATACATTATGATCATGTTTATTAGTTATACAATAATATTTTATGGATATAATTATGTTTCAGGCTAACTACCTTCATTGTTGTCAAGTGGATGTAGGATAAATCCATCCCTTAGAGTATGATAGAGGGAGAATACCATCAAAAATGATGGTGTAGATGGAAACATTGGGGGAAGATAGAGATAAAAACTAAAAATCCATGTACATGCCATAGTAGAATAATAAGTTTAGTGATTATTGTTGTCAGTTAGATAGTTATGGTATGTTTTATTTATCATTTAATATGTCTATTGTGATCTTTTGTTATTTTATAATCATGTTATTTGATTGTGTAATATCACTAATCTAGTTGTTACTACATTATTAACTATTGATGTTATTGTTGGGTTGGTTGAATGAATCTATTCATGTATTAACATGACTTACCATTGTTTGATAATAATTGAATGGTTGTTTTATACATATCTGAGTGTTTATATAAACAATATTACATAGATTGATTGGTTTATTCATTGAATGATTATGTTATAGCATTATTATTATTTTTATAACATATCCTTAACCTGTAAAAGAAATTAAATAGTTATCAGTTCTTTGTTAGGTATTAATGAATGACTTTAGCATGATAAAATAAAGTTAATTTTTTGACTTATGAGTAGTGCTTAGGCAAAAAATGAAATACTATGAAAATGCCTTTTGCATAATATTATTGTTTAATGATCATGTAGATATCATTGTGTTTGACAAAGTATATGGTTATTTATTTTAACTTAGAGAGTTATTTCTAGTTGAGGATGAATAGCTAGTGTTGGATTCATTAGATGACTTGGTAACATAGTCTATGATAGTCTTTTAAAATTATATTATATATTACCTTGTCATATAGTCATTATGATATATAGAATTATTGGTTATTGGTATTGCATAATATAATAATGGTTGTAGACTCATTGTTTAGTCAATTTGCATGGGCTATGGCAAGTCGATGATAGTTTTGATAAATTTGAAAGGCATGCATAATATAGGATTGTATAGTGATTATATAATTGGTTATTGAGAATTTGTGAGATGATTATGGTTTATAATATCTCATTAACTTGATTTAACCATCATTATAAGAAAACTAGTATATGATTTAGAAGGTGACTACATGAGGAATGGTGGTGGACTGTAGCTTAGTAGAGTTTTGTTGAGTTATTCTAGGCATACATTGTTTTAGTATATTTTATCTACCAAGAAGAGAGGAGAAATTTATGAAAATTAAGGGTATGGAAAAAAAAAGAGAGGGAAAGAAGGCTTGTGAGGACATGGATTATGTGGGCTTAGTAGGTAGAATAATAATAGTGGGTTTTCAAGCTAGGTAGTGTAGATAAATTTGGCTTTCTTGGCATTGAAATCATCTTTAAATGTTGGTAATGTACATGAAATTTCCATGTGATGTAGTTTGTAGAATTTTTGAAAAATATTAAGAAAAGGTTTTATGGGTTTCATTTTTTTTGAAATAATAAAAAAGGGCTATATGTAGGGACTTATGGATGGATCAGCCATCCACAAAACCCTACATCTAACCCAAGGTAACCCTAATGGAATGGGTAGAGCTATAGGTTTTTTCCATGATTAAAATATCTATGGAACTTTGTATATATTTATTTTCAATCTTGTAAACCATGTGAAATCACTATATGGTTAATTAATTTGAAAGGGTATTTTGGGTAGTGTCTTGGACTCCAATTTTATACTGAACTACTTAGGGGATATATATAGTAAGTCATAAATATAGATAAATTATGTTGTGTGTATGTAGAATTCTACTATGTATAAATTTAACTATGAGGAACACACACACACAAACGCGCACACGCGCACGCACACACACACACACACACACTTTTAGGGATCCAACCTTTTTATTATCATGATCATGTCACTGGATCCTATTGGTGATCCATTTTACACTCCCATTCACTAGTGTGAACCGATCATTGACCCTATTGAGTACCAACCCCAAATTGATCGTGGCCACTAGCTTATGATAAGTTCACCTATTAATTATTTTTATATCATTTTAAAATCTTAACTTATTGATTTTTTAAGTAACTAGATCCAATACATGTAAATTTGATGACAATATTTACATATGAATAGATAGAGATATAGGTATGTTTTGAGTGGAGGGATACTCATAGTTAGCCAAATTTGACACCTATATCTAGGAGTAAGGCATCCAAGGGAGAGGCTTTTATAAGCAAGGCAAAGAGAACAATGCATTTTGATGATTAGGATCATGTCTTATGAGATTTTTTTCATATTGTTATATGACTTGAAGTATAGTTTTTTGGCATTATATGCCTATATGGAATTGACCCAGGATATTATATCACTTATGTTTAAATTTTGTACACCTTTATATTGATTTTATGGATATTATATACATTATATATTATTCATAATTTCACTTTATAAATATTCTCATTAATTTTATGTTTTAGATTTTGTTTTAATTTATTACATGGTCACATCATTGTATGCCTTAAATTTTTGTTGAACATTAAAAATCTACTTTGGAGTGATCATAGAATATATATTTTAAAGTAGTTACTACTATTTTTATGTTATGGTTTGGTTTGGTTTGGTTTGTTTTTAAATAGATGGAATGCAATTTATAATTTAATATGATTGTAATTATTAAAAATCCATTATATATAACATATCTTATAAGTATGTATTTTGATCTTTACTTTAGAAATTTCTATTTTTTTCCACTTTTTTTGTGTTATTGCATTAAATACAACTGGAAAGATGATGAACTATCTATTTATAAATAATATTTTTCTATTACAATAGGTAGTTTTGATAAGTCCAACCTTTATTTGGTATTTTATAAATCTTGGCCATGTTAATGAAAATTCATGCATGAAAGACATATTTGGATGCACATAAAGCTCTTGAAGTTGTACCAAGGATAAAAGTAGGTAGAAGTTTTGATGCAAGAATCAACCCATTGATAGAGGGACCTATTTAAAATATGAAATTTTTTTGGGAGAGATAACCAATGAATGGCTTGAAAAAAAACTAAAATACCTTTAGTGTATAAATTTTAATGAGGAGGAGCACAAATAATTTTTACACATGCTTTAATGTAAAAGTGGTTTTCACTACATGTGAGGTCTATCACAAGGCATGAATGAAATATTTTAATTATGTTTATATGATAAATTTACATACCAATTATTATAATTATAGACTATTATATTTATACTTATATACTTTTACTTCTTGAACAAAAGAATATTCTTCTAACTGCCTACAAATGACTGTGAATACACAAAATAGGGTTGCTTGAAGGTTTCAACTACTTAGACCTTGAAAAAAGTCAAAATTATCTTTAAATTTAATTTATTAATATTTATTTAGGAAATGAAATGATGAATATAATAAATCTAACCGACATATCCCTTTTGGTTGCAAGAAAAACAAGTTTCTTCATATAGAGAACGTTGTTACCATGACAAACTATCAATAAAAAAATGTTTCTTGTATATGGGACCTTATGGATTAAAAATAAAATTCAAACCATTTCTATGATGTCTATTAACTCCAATTATAACATTTTTTTCATTTAAGTATACCTAGTGAGGAGATAGAGCACCTGTTTTAACCTCAAGATGGCATTTCCCTAGATGCAAGATACAAACCATAGTGAAAGATCTCTATTTCCAAGGAATAATGGGTGATAAATGACATTTAAACCATGTAAGTTAAATTTATAAACCTATGGTAACACATTAATATCATTTTATTATTCTTAGTTATGAGATGGAACACCCATTATGGCCTCAAGACCACTTATCCCTACAAGGCAAAACTATTATTTTTTAGGCAAACTTTGGATATACATAAAATGGAGACAATATGACATATCCAAAAACATAAAGAACCATAAAATTAAGGTTTAAGTCTTATAATTTAACCCTAAATTTATTTAATTCAAAAGCATCAATGTACTCATGGTAGAGGATTCATTGATCAGTCCTAAAATACAAGTTTCATGTAGTTAAGAGATAGGTTATTGGCCTCCAATAGACATTTTTTAATTTTACTACCTCCACTTTCAAATAAATCACATAAAACACCTTGGTATTCAAAATTGACATGTATTAACATATAAAAAACCTCTGAATCCATGTGTATACCTATTTGCAATAATTTTGGCCTTAAGTAACATTGACTAGAAATGTTATCAAGATGCAAGACATATAGCAAGATCTCTATCTCTGAGGGATAATAGGTGAAAAATGACATCAAAAAAAAATTTAGGCTTGAGATTAACCTATAAAACACCATTCCTATCATTTGATTATACCTAGTTAGGAGATGGAGCACCTCAAGACCACTTATCCCTACAAGGTAAAACTGGTATTTCTTAGACAAACTTTAGATAGTTGTAGAATATAAACCATAAGTCCTATCCATAAAATAAAATAACCTTCATGTGAATTTTTATGTAATATAGTTAAACCTTGAATATATTTTATTTAAAATCATCAAGGAACATGTGGTAGAGGATTCAGTGATCAATCCTAAAATGCAACTTTCATGTAGTTAAGAATCAAGTTATTTGGCTCAAATAGACATTTATACTTTTAGGAGTTCCAATTTAAAATCCATCACTTAAAACACATAAATATGTTAAATTTACATTTTTTACCATTGACAAAAAATGTTGTCAAGATGCAAACCACATTGTAAGATCTCTATCTATGGGGGATCACGGGTGAAAAATAACATTTAAAAAATGTCAAGGGTGGGTATTAACCTCTAGGAACAAATTATTTACATATGATTACACCCAATTAAGAGGTGAATCACCTATATTGGACTTAAGGCCACTTGACCTTAGATGCAAGATGCAGGCCACAGTGTAAGATCTCTATCTCTGGGGGATAATGGGTGAAAAATGACATAAAAACCATTTTGGGGTGGGGATTAACCTATATGACCTCAATATTAGCATCTGAGTATGCCTAGTTAGGATATGGAGCACTTATTTCAGCCTTAAGGCCCCTTGTCCCTAGATACAAGATGCAAGACACAATGTAAGATCACTATCTCTAGGGACTCTTGGGTGGAAAATAACATCACCAACACTTAATATGTGGTAATTAACATATATTAACCCATTTTTGTAATCTAAGTGTGATTTATTAGGAGACAAAGCACTCATTCCGACCTTAATACCACTTGTCTGTATAAGGTAAAACTAGTGTTTTTTAGGCAAACTTTGGACAACCATAGAATAAAAATTGTAATTTATATCCATGAACCAAAAAAATAATCATGTGAATGTTTAATTAATATACTTAAACAATGAATCTCTTAGATTTAAAATCATTGACAAACTTGTGGTAGAGGATTCAATGATTAGTCCTAAAATGCAACTTTCATGTAGTTAAGAGATAGTTTATTTGACTCCAAAAGACATTTTCACTTTCAAGACCTTCTCTTCAAATTAAATCACTTCCAACACCTCAATTTGTGTAATTTACATGTGTTACCACATCCATAAGCTCCATGTGGAGATCCTTTTTTTAAGAATTCTAGCCTCGAGTATCATTGATAAGAAATGTTGCCAAGATACAATCCTCAATGTGAGATCTCTATCTATGAGGGATCATGGGTTGAAATTGACATAAAAAACATGTTATGGGTGGGTATTAAACTATATTTACACATTATTAGCATCCAAGTATGCCCAACTAAGAGATGGAGCACCCATTTTATCCTCAAGGCCATTTATCCCTAAATGCAAGATGCAAAACACAATGAGAGATATATATCTTCAAGGGATCATGGGTGAAAATGACATTTATTCTATTTTGAGGGTGGGTATTACCCTTGAGGACCATATTATTGTTATTTGAGTATGTTTGGTTAAGATATGAAGCACCCATTCTAGCCTCAAGGCTCCTTGTCCCTAGATGCAAGATGTAAACAATAATGCAAGATCTTTATTTTCAAAGGCTTGTGAGTGAAAAAAAAAATAAACACCATGTTAAGGGTGGGGATTACCATATATAACTATATTTATGAAATTAGAGTATGTTTGATTAGGAGATATAGAACCTATTCTAGCCTCAAGACCACTTATCCATAGATGCAAGATGCAAGCCACAATGTGATATCTCTATCTCTAAGGGCTCATGGGTAAAAATTGACATTTACACCATGTCAAGGGCAGGGATTAAACTCTAGGACTGCATTCCTATAATTTTATTATGCTTAGTTGAGATATAGATCAACCATTCTAGCCTTAAGGCCACTTGTCCCTAGATGCAAGATGCAAGTCACAGTGAAAGATCTCTATATTTAAGGGCTCCTTAGTTGAAATTGACATCACCACCATGTTGAGGATGGGTATTAACCTCTATGACCACATTCCTAGCATTTGAGTATGCCTGGTTAAGAGATAGAGCACCCATTTTGGATTAAAGACCACTTGTCCCTACAAGGCAAAACTGGTGTTTCTAAAGCAAAATTTGGATAACTGTAAAAGGAAAACCATGTCATATCTATGAACTAAAATAACCATAACATGCATGTTAAATTACTATAATTACACCCTAAATCTCTTATATTTTAAAGCATATACTATCTCATGGTAGATGATTCAGTGGTATGTCCTAAAATGCAACTTTTCTGGCATCTGAGTATGCCCAGTTAGGAGATGAAGAACCCATTCAATCCTCAAGATGACTTGTCCCTAGATGTAAGATGTTTATCTAGTAATAGTTTAAACCATGTGAAGGTGGAATCATATACATGAACTGAAAAGTAAAATAGTCAATCATATACATGAATCAAAATATTCTATTAGCTTCAATAATATGGAATTATCTACTAATGGTGCCAACCATGGGAAAGTGGAAGATTATTTGACACCATTAATCTAAAAAAATATGATAATATCCAATTAAATTTAAATTTATATGTAATACCTAAGAAATAAATAAAATTTGATAAAATCACATGTATTTTTGTTTAAGAAGTCAACATACCTTGGGAGTTCAATATAAGGAACCACTAGGATTAGCTCCATTCTTTAAAGTAGAAAGAATTGCTTCATGATCAGAATCATGAACCTTCCATAGAGTCCTTTTTAATATCCTACCCTAATATTTATGCAATTAAACATTTGTTTTAAGAACCAAATTTGAATAGTGGAGTATCTTCTTATGTACTTCATTGTCTTCAAACAACCATACATTTGAATGTTTGATAGGATAACATTAAATCTGAGTTCTAGTAACTACTACATATCCAATGGGAGACTGCATTTTTTCCCCATCTATTATTGCATAAGTCAATTTCTATTTTTCCTCTACACACTAGCAAAATTATCAATACATCTTCTCCTTTCTATACTCATTTGTAATAATTACATAAACATACTCAGTATCATAAAATAAAACATGATTTATGAACATGATAGGTTGTTATATTTATGAAATTTAGTACATGAAACACATGTTAAATAGATGGTACCTAGTTTCACTAGATCATATACATGGTCAAAGTCACATGATCATGTTAGCTTTGTAAGTTTTAATGTTAGTGGAATATGATAAATGACAATTGTAACTAAATACCTATAACTCCATTCATCTACCAATTCTTATGACTCACACTCATTACAAATAAAGTCAATGCATGCAAAGTAAAAGCATGCCATGTTCCTCATATGAATCATCTAAGAACTTATGTTTTATTTATGAAATGAGTATAAATCACTTGATCCTATTACTATAATACAATATTCATACCTTTCTAATTGTTTATCCTTCATCAACCAAAAATATATATAAATCATGGAATTTTTTTATCACCATGGCCCATAATTTCATTACACCATTCAATTATGTTTTTTTCATTTGTTAAATTAATGACATATTCAAACTTCAACTCCTCTCTTGCAAGTGATCTTTTGACACATGCTCTTACACCATAATGTTCCCCTTTTCCATGGCATACTTCAGTGAAATTCCAAATATGTTGTACACCAATGGTCACATGGATCTTACTAAACTAGTAAAACATTCGTACATTCTTAAATTATGATGTGTATTTTGTTGGTGCCCAAAATTACACTGAAGCAATTGGAACCTAGTCAAGTGAAAATGCCCAATTCCTTAGCCAAATTCCTTCTTTCAAAATGTTCATGTCAGATGTCAAGTTTATGTGAAAATTGGATAAGTCCTAATTTCATCTTTTCTTGGAGAATGTGTCTTTCCCTTGGACTTTTTTGAGTTTTTTGCAAGAACACAATGTCTAATGGAAATAGGTCTTTGGGTTTTTTGTCTTAGATAAAGAGTCTAAAGACTAATTTCTATTGGAAATTATATCTACTACAAAAAGTTTGAAGGAATTCAATGTCTTAGCCAAGTCTCATTTCAATCAGGCTAAGTGTTTCATAGAAAAATTGAAGGGTCATATCTTTCAGACATTTTATCTGTGACAAAATTTTTTAAGGGCACTTTCCCGTCAAGAATTTTTCTATGGGTAAAATGTTTGAAAGAATTGTATATTGTCAGGAAATGTAAAGTCCTTATTTTTTTTAGACTTTTTTCCCACCGTAAAAGGTCTATAGGGCATTTACCCTTCAACAAAAGAGCAAAGGTCTAATTTATTTAACAAAATAGATTAGTCTAATTCCTTCAAGAAAAGTGTAAGGTTAATTTATTTTATATTTTTTGTCCATGATCAAAATTCCAAAGGGAATTTTTCCATTGGCAAAAAAACTTGAAAGAAAAGTCTGAATTCCTTTGAAAGAAATGCAAAGTCCTTATTTGTTTTAGACATTTTATCTATGGAAAAAATTCCAAAGGGCACTTGCCATTTGAGCATTTTGCCCACACAAAAATCCTTAAAAAAGTCCTTTCTTTGGAAAAAGTGTAAGCTCAATTTCTTTAGATACAATGCCATGTTTAATTTTTGTAGGAAAATTATTTTAGATAAAATGTCTGAAATAATTATCCTAACGATGATAAAATGTTGAAGACTCAATTCTTGTAGGAAAAGTGCAAAGGTTAATTTCCTCAAGGAAATTATTTTGGACAAAATGTCTCAAATAATTACCCTAATAAATAGAGAAGTCAAAGATAAAAGGCTTGAGAAAATTCTTTTAAAGACTAAAAGGTTGATGAAATCAGGTTTGCTAAAGATAAAATATCTAATAAGCAAAGTCCTGATGAAATTTTTGAGTTTGCATAGGTATGATGGTCTCATAGATGTCTTTTGACTTGTACATGGACATGAATTTTAATCCATAAAAATTAACCATTTGAGTTCAATCATAGGTATATCTAATAGTGTGTGTTAACATGGAACAATATGATCAGATGGTACATGATCAAAGCTGAATAGTCAAAGAAACTTAGGATGAGTGAGATGGTGATAGGTGTCATCATCACAAGACCTTATCAAAAATATAATGGAGTGTAGATAAAAGGATTGAGTCCTATGGATATAAAATTGATGGTTTATGTTTGATCTATGCTAATGAGTCAATGATGTGTAATGATATTAGCCTATTCATTGAAGCTCCAAGCAAATCCAAGACCACAATGTGGCAATAATGAATTAGCCCAGTAGAGTGGACATAATAGGGTGTAGAAATCCTATGGGGCTACCAAGTGGCATGACCTTAGGGCCAAAAATAGCTATCAATTGATAAAACTTGGTATTTTAGATCAAAATTGATGGTTCAAGTTGATATTTTCATATAGATTGATGGCATGAGTGATATTTGACTCGTTAAAGGGATTGGAACCTGTAATAAAGTGACACATGTCTAATGGGTGAGAAAGGTAAAATTTCAAGATAAGGAACAACATGACATGGATAATGCCACATGTGCATGCATATTATATTCAAAGTTCCTATGTAGATAATTTCATGGAGATTTCACTAATGATAGGTGGATTGACGAGGTAAGTTTTAAATGAACCATGGGAGCTCCGTAGGAAGTTTAAAGTCACTTTTGCTAAAGTATAAAGTCAAGGTAGAGAGTGGGTTTTTAGATATGTCAAATACTGGTTCTAAAGTGTGACCCTAATGATTGGAAAATGCAAAAATCCCATTTGAAACTATAGGACAAATATATTACATGCTTGTAGCATGTATAGAAAAAAAAGGGGCTTATGTTTATATAATTAATGACATTTATACAAATCTTGGGTAAAGATTATATGACAGAGAGTTTTAAAAGAGTGAGAAGTATGTGTTCAGTACATTATAATACAATGTGGATTTACTAACCCCTTATGTGCTCATTAAAATACCACCTTGGGGAAGCTTCCTAGGGAGACTATAAGTGTCAGTTGCAACTTACCAATTCACAGATGTGGAAGTGAAGCCAAAACTTCCCCAATAGATTAATGGTGGGAATAATGCATTTATGCATTAAAAATAAAATTTTCACAAAAGGATAGATGTATTGAAAAAGACAAATTTTCTAAAGGGATAAAAGTAAAAAAGGGGAAAATATGTGAAAAAGTAGATTGGAGCCAAAATTAAGAAAGTTAAAATGACCTAAGTCTTTTGCATTTGTCAATGTTATGTTTGCCCAGGATCCTCCATGAGCAAGATATTATAGGTTTGAAAATAAGAGGTGTGATACTCTAGATAATATCATTGAGAGGGACATGGATCTAGAATATTCCAAATAAATCAATGCAAAATCATGTTGTTCCATTAAATGGATGAGAGGGAGGGCAACTATCCAGGAGTTTCCAACTATGCAAGCAAGCGGTCTAGGGCATTTTAAGGTAGTTCCACATAAAGAGAAAGTTTTTTCAGCCTTATACCATGAATATTCTCCTTCAATATCAAAGGCATCTCCCACCATGAAACTACAAATTTGTTGAAAAATATTCATCATTTTTTGTAGAGGCAGTTAGAACATTCATATATCTTATAAATGGATGAAGATTTTAAGCATGGCAAGGGAATATTTTCTAGCTAGATGAATCTTGGTGGATATGAAAGTTTTTTTTTCACTTTTGAGAGTTTTAACCCATAGTTCTAGATTTGAAAAATGTATAAATAGGGGGACCTCTCCTCCATTCTAGGTTTTTGTTGGATGTCGGTTGTTATCGTTGGTCATTATTCTCGGTGTCCATTTTCTCCAAGTCTAGGTTCTACAAAAAAAATTCTAGGATCAGTTTGTGTGTGTAGATTTTATCTCCATTGATAAGGTGGTTGTATCTATACATCCATTACCTAGCTTTGAGATCATGTTTATGTATCCCTTGTCAAAAGATAAACTGCACTATGCTTGCTTCCCCATGGTAACATTTTGAAGTATTGATGTCTGTAATATTTATTTTCAAGTTAATGAAAATACTTGTGGTTCTTTTCTATTTCCTATTGATGAAGTGAAATGATCTATTTTACAAATATTATTGGTTGGATATGTAGGTTTATGCTCATTATTGGTTATCATTTTTTAGAATGGGTCTAGGTTATAAAACCCTTTTTGCATCATTTTAGAATTTATTATTGAATAACTTGTTAGGGCACCTTAGGTTGATGGATTAAATAGGGAAAGACATTTAAAATATTAGTTTTAGTGTATGTTCTAGTCTCTCATGGACCATATTGTATTTACCATTATCTTGTATTTGAAGTTTTTTTGCATCTTTTATAGGAAATACTATCATGAAATACATCCAAATACCCTATTATTGGAAATCCACTATCATGCCACCGTAAATTTAATAATTATCTAACTTATCCTACCCTATCTCACCTTGTAAATAAATCACCCCTTCTATACTATTAGTGTTATTTTACTTAAAAATGCATAAGATCTTGCATATTGGAAATGTGTTTGTAGTTTATGCTTTAAAGTCTAGAATTACAGTCTCTTATTCAACCCTTTTTGTTAAAGACTCTATAGAATAAATATTGTAGTCTTTTTTTCCATCTTTAATAGCTTGTGTATGAATTATATAATTTGTGCATTTCATGTGACAACCCTTCACAGGTGAAGCGTGCAAAATTGGTTATGCCCTAGTCATATATGTTCCTTGTGCTAAGAATCCCCATGGAGATTGAATTTCAAAATCCCTCCATGTGAGGAAGCTACCCAATAGGTCTTCTCACCTTATTTTAGGTAGAGCCATAAGTAGTAGGGACTTGACCATAGCCTTTTCAGGTGCCTCTCAGTCACTATCTATATTCAATATAATCTTGATGCAAATCTCTTCCATGACTAAAATGATATACTCGCAAGTTTTTTCTTAGTTTTCCTTTTTATTTTCAAGTGTGCAAGACCAAGCATACATGGTGTACAACTAGGAACCAACTATCAACTAGTACCATTTTTGGGGACAATTTTTTTCTCCCATGTTTCCAGGGACTCTTGTAGAGAGTTTTAAGTATTTCAAGTCTAAAATTCCTCTACCTATATTTTATATAATTTGAATATCTTGGTCATAAATGCTACAACATTTCATTAGGGATATGCTAGGAAGTTTTAAGGATTAAAAATTTGAATTATGTTAACTCTATTGTAAAAAATTGTTAACATTACATGTTGGAAGGTGCTTCTTCCCTTTTGAATGTTATTCTAAAGTTTTCATGTCTTTGATTTATATAAGATTCAACAAGTGTTTAATTTCATCATGTATCACAAATAATTTTCTAGCTATTATATTATAGAATTGTGATTTCAATGGTGACTCTGATTTTTATAATTTGGTTTCAAGAAGACCAGTGCCTAATTTGAAGCATCTTTGATAAATTTAGCTTTGATTATTTTCTTATTTGAAAATTTGGAAGGACTGAGATCATCCTTTAGAAGTGACCCATCTAAAAAACTTATTCCACCCTTAAGTATTCATCAAAGAAGAAGAGGACATGTTTGGAGGTATGTTGAAGGGAAAAGTTTAGATTCTAAGTGTTATCAAGATTTTGATAATCTTGAAACCTTTGTTGACTCTTTCATTATTGAGGACCATCATAGTTATCCTATTAATTTTAAAACATATAGTCCTATGTATAACCCAACTCTTTATCAACTAGATAAATCCCCTAGATCCACCAAGCCCACACCATTCACCCCCTCATATCCCTTTTGTATTTGTTTTTGAACCTCTAATTCAACCAGTCATGAGGCATAGGGATAATATGAGAATGAACATTTTTAATTTAGAATTTATATATTTAGGACTATAAATTTTGATGAAATAGAAGGCTATCCTAATAAATTCCCAAATGATTTAAGGAAATGCCTTCTAAATTTCCAAGGGAACATTGCAGTTAGTGGTGGTCATCACTTGAGGGATTTTCAAAATATCATTGAAGATTATGATGATGAGCATGAGGATGTGTGAATCAAGTTGTTTTTGCATATGCTAGAGGAAGATGCTCATGGATGGTTTAATTCCCTTCCCATTCGATGCATTGATTCATGGGAAGAGATGTAAAATGTTTTTAGAATTTAGTATGGTACTAGGATTGGTCCAAGGTTTCTCTTGGCTGAATTTGAAAATATCAAAATGATCCTTATGAGTGCGTGTAAGACTTCAACATATAGTTCAACAAGACTACTATGTGGCTACCTAAAAATATTAGTCCTAGTGATACAGTGTGATTTGTAAAGTATTTTGATGCCTTTGATAAGAAGGTTGTGTATTACTTAAGGGGAAAGGATCCCACAAACCTATAGTTGTAATTAAATATGGCCATCCAAATTGAGAATAACATAAAGGTTATGGTAAAGCCCATGAACAAATAGGTTGATGTGAAACTGGTCAATCCAAAAAAGACATATCTTACATAGATAGCCAACTTTGAGGAAACTCTCAAAATTTTGGCCTCTATTGTCAAATAAATGTCCTACAAGTTAGCTAGAGATGAAATGGGGTTCCTTCATGTGTCTACCAACTATGAGTGGGATCCAAATCCAAATCAAGCACTAAGGGATCCTACTTTCAAAAATAGATATAATGATAGAGGGAAGAGGCCTGCACATGAAGAAAAGATGGATAGAAACCAAAATAGAGTAATGGAATAGAAGTGGTTGATCCTTTAAATACCAAGGTGAATTTTTTAGACTATGACATTGATATTTATTGGTGTGAAAAGTGCTCCCTTCTACATCCCTCATGTGATATAGATGAATTAATTAATGAAGATGGAGATGAACTGGAGTCTACATCATCTAATGATGATATCTTAATGTTCAATTATCAAATCCTCTAAAGTGAGATGACTACCTATTGTCAATTAGACTTTCATCCTTGTCAAGGTAGTTTTAGGCCTTCACAGTCTGCTAAATTATGGAAACAATCCTAGGTTTTGGGTGGCCTAAATGGTAGATTGAATCTCTAGATTCTTAGGGATAGGTCCCTTTGGTGTATCAATTAGGATCTATACTCTATGCTAAAAACTATTAGGGAAAAGGGAAGAAAGAAAATTGAATAAAAAATACTATCTAATGATGGTGATACACGTATATTTTGGTTAAACCACTCAATATAAGCTCCTAAAAACATTGATTAGACATGAAAAAGACTAAACTTTCAATTCTAATTGACTCATATACATCAGTATTTCATGAAAAGTTTCTATCTAGTGATCAAAGCTTGAGGGAAATGAAGGAATAGGCTTGATTCAAGGCACTAACCAGCCACTTACATCTATTATAACTTCAGCCAAAAGACATCAAACATAGAACATGACCTACATAATCTAATCAACTAGTAACTAGGTAGGAATCAGGACTTGATAAGGAAGAAAAATCTATCACATATGCAAATCACTAACATAAATAAACTATACTAGCATTCTAGAATCTAAAAACAAATAGTCTTATTTATTTGAAAAAGGTTACAAAACTCAAATTTTGGTAGATTATAATCTTACCAAAAGAGGGATGATTGAAATGGTTGGAAAATCCAACTTATATATAAAAACATAAAAAATCCAAGAGATTGGCACTAAAAATAGAAGAGGAGATCAACTCCCACATCACCCCAAGTCCAAATTTAGCTATCAAAAGATAATAAAGCCTTATAGTAATATACTTTTGTCTTATGTCTTGCATGAAGAGATATTTGGTGTTGGAAAAGGATGGTGAGCCCAGTTCATAATATTTATCTAAAATAAACATTAAATTATTTAAAATTCATTAAACATACATGGATGTTTAGTAACTCAATCCTCACCATGCATGATGCTATTTGAATCTTCAAAGAGAAACTCCAATTGATACATTTGGAAGCTAAGTCAAAACAAGAGAGAGTCCTTCATCTAGCCAACTCCAAGTAATTCCATGTTAACTCCTTGAATAGACATCCAATGTTAAACTGCTTGAGCCCTTCATGCATTTGAGTCTCCCTTTGGAACTGAGAGAGTCATGCTTGAAGGTAAATGCATGTCTTTGCCAAGTTTGAATAATTTGATTATTGAATTAAAAACTTCATGTGTTCCTTACTACTGTATAATCTTGCTTGGGAAAATTGTCTAAAGGAATTATTTTAGGCTTTTTGGCCTTAAGACTTTTCTTTTGAAGTTTTTGTAATGGACAATTCCTTCAAACAAATTATCTGAAAGAAATTTCCCTCCAAAATTCTTGTAAAGGTCTTCAGGAAATTGAAAATGCCCTTAAATTTTTTGAAATGGTCCACTTTCCCTTATAAAAAGTTTAAATAACCCCTCATCTTATTCAAATAACCCTTTAGACTTTTTTAATGGTCCTTCGGTAATTTGAAATGAAATTTTTTGAAAAAATCAACCCTTCAAAAAAAATGTAAATATCCCTTTGGAAGAATTGTAAAGGACATTTATGAAGGAAAATAACCCTTTAAAAAAGTTGTAAAGGACCTTTTATACATTTGAAAAGGACTTTTTCTTATGAAAATTACCTTTTAAAAAAATTGGAATGTTCTACTTTGTCTTTGAGAATGCCTTTTCCTGAGGGACAGATACCCTTTGGCTTTTTTGAAATGCATCATTCAAAAATTTGAAAATACCCTTAAAAATAATTGGAATGTTCCACTTTCCCTTCAAAAAAGTTGTAATGAACCTTTGGTATAAATAAAATGACCTTCAAACTTTCTAGAAAAGTCCCTTCGAAAAACTTGGAATGGTCCCTTGGTAAAATCCTTTGGCAAAATCGAAATTCTCCTTTTGGAAAAATTGAATTTAACTTTTCCTAAATAAAAATAACCCTTTAGAAAACTTTTAAATGAAATTTTATACTTTTGACAATGGATCTTATGTCCTTTGGAATTTTTGAAGAAGTCCCTTTTCGAAAAGAATTGTACCTTTTGACCTTTCGGAGATGCCTTTCAAAAATTTTGAATTGGTCCCTTTTTTGGAAAAGTTAAAAAGGCCTTTAGAGATTTTTTGAAAATGTCAATTCCTTTAAACTTGTCAAAGATGACCCCTTTGAAAAAAAATTAAAGACTAGTTCCTGACACTTAGACAAAAAGCCATGGTTATGCAAAGTTTCAAATGATAAGGGTTGAAATTTGACCTCAAGGGTCAAAATTGTCAGCATTTTGGTGAATTAACTAGGAATCATGCTTGTTATGCTTGAGAACCCAAACCATATACATTAAATTTGAACTCATAAACAATTGAAAATCTGGTCCATGAATGTAAGTTATCTTTTAACCTGGAAAAGACAGCCTTCATCCTATAAAATAAGAAGGGAGACACACAAAATAGGAAAACTAACTAAACAAAGTGAATGTGCAAAAAAATGACTTATTTGGGATAAAATAGAACTAAAATAATGTGCTTAAATATCACTTGGAGAAAAAAAACAAGATAACTATGTACAAATAACTTTGCTCTTCAATAGTAATGTTTTAAATGTATCACATTGACTGGGATTGGAAGCTCCTCACCATCGATCTTTTCAAGCTATAAAACATTATGGAATTTGTAGTTCTATATTGTGTATGGGCCACACCAAAGGGAATCAAACTTTTTGTGCATTCCTTGTTTAGCTCTATCCTCATCCCACTTGAAGACTAAATATCCTTCTTTGAAACTTCATGAAGAAGCTCAGTTGTCAAAAGTTCTCTTCACTTGTTCTTGATGAATTTATATGGATAACATGGACTAATTTATTATCTCTTCCAACTCCATAATCTCATCATACTTTATTTATACAGGCTCATTCTCTAACAACTCAAGCTGATGCATTAGTTATAAAGTAAGAAACTCAAGAGAAATGGGCAACCTTGCTTCCTTACCATATACTAGCTTGTATATAAAGTTGGATATTAATCTTTTATAGGTGATCCTATCATATCATAGAGATGAATTCAAATTTACATGCCATGACCTTTTATTTTATTCAATGGTCCTCTTTATGATCTTCAATAGGTTCTTATTTGTAGATTTAGCAAGGCCATTAACTTGTGGATAATAATTTGATAAAGAGCTAAGATAAATTCCTTGTTGGATAGACCATTGGCTAATTATATATCCCACAAAATTTATTTCATTATCAAAAATAATAGTTGACGGAACTCCAAATCTAGTAAGCAAACCTTCATAGAAATTTAGAACATTGGTTTCATTTGCTTCTTTCAATGCCATTGCTTCTGTCCAACATGTGAAATAATCTATAGTAGTTAGAATCTATTTATGTCTTAAACTTGAAGGAGGTTTTATGAGAACAATAAATTCCAATCCCCATTATACAAAGGGTTGATCCACCATAATTGATTGAAGAGGTAAGGCTGCAAGTTTCACTTTTCCTATAAGCATACCACACTATTTGCACTTCCTAACCCATGCATGATAATCATCAAATATACTAGGCCAATAGTTCCCACCTCTCATGATCTTAAGGGCTGTATTTATTTTAGAAGAATGTCATCCACCACATCCATCATGGAATTCTTCAATAAATCTCTAAGTTTGGCTTGGCTCTATACATATCAACAACATGCCATTGATATCTTTATTTAACAAAACACCATTAATAAGTAAAACTAGAATTGATTGCAACCTAAAATATATTATTTTTGAAGTAATTATATGAGAGGTATAAATACCATCTTAGAGATAGATTACCAGGTCATGTAACCAACTGGAAGGTGAGGTATGACTAGCTGCAACGTCTTCATCATTTGACACCAAAACAACCTTAAAAATCACTTGTAAGTCTTGAGCTAAATGATCAAAAATTAATTTTCCTCTAATCATATTTATGAACTTAATTTCCATAACATAATCTATTACCTTGGTTATCCCACCATCTCTCTTCTCATTTATATCTTTGTTCAAAAGGAACTTCTTGATGCTCAGATGAGAAATCATTAGGTGTATCTTATTGTTAGACAACAAGTATCTAAACTATTAAAGAGACCTTATACATAAAAGTACATATTTTTCAACAAAATATTACTTTATTTCATTCTCTTTCAAGCCTTGACTTAAGAAGGCTATTGGCTACTCCAAAGCCTCATGATTTTGTTGCATAAGAATGCCTGAAATGGTGTCCATGTTAGCATATGTATATAAAATGAAATCCTTTATGAAATATGGTTTTATAAGTGTAGGAGAACTAGTTATGGCCTTCTTAATATTTTCAAAAAATTTAACTCCTTATTTGGACCAACTACAAATCTGATTTTTCCTTAGCATAGTTGTAAGTGGCTTAGCTAAAATGGCAAAATCTAAAATATATCTCCTTATGAATTTAATTTTCCCAAAGAGGATTTTCATATCCTTCTTATTTTTAGGTAAGGAGAGTGAAATAATGGAGTCTAATCTTTCAAAATATATGCTTAAACTATGATTCGAAACAACATTTCCAGGAAGCTTACCTTCATGAACTAAGAAGACACACTTTTTTTGGGATTTAGAGATACCTTAAATTACCTACAACTTTTGAACACTTGCTTGAGATGAACCATGTGATCCTATAAACTCTTTTAAAAAACTATTATATCATCCAAATAAACAAGTAAACAAATTTTAAGAAGGCCTTGGAATTCCATATCCATGGCTCTCTGACAAGGTTTCTCCAGCATTAGATAAATTGAATGGCATCTTTATGTATGCAAATGTCCCCCACTTGGTTGTGAATGTTGTATCTTAAATTGGTCCTCTTCTTTGACAAAAATATGATTGTAGCCACTATATCCATGAAACAAAGAAAACCTCTCTGAACCTATAACAAGATGCAAAATTTGTTTCATTGATGGCAATGGATAGTGATCTTTAAGTGAAGCCCTGTTCAAATAATAGAAGTCAACAGACAATCTAATCTCATTATTTTTCTTCCATATTAAAACAATATTTGCCACCAATGTTTAGTGCTTAATTTGAAATATAATATCTAACTCTATGGTCTTTTGAATCTTAGCTCTCATCAAAGGGCTAAGCTTAGGATTAATGGGTCTTTGTCTTTATCTTACTGGTTTAGTTTTAGCATCTAACTCAATGGTGTGTTGAGCTAAAATTAGATCAAATCCCTTGATATCACTATATTTTCATAATAATACTTTATCAAAACTTGTGTATAACTCAATGAAATCTTATTTTTGTGAAGGAGTGCATACATTACCCAACTTCAAAATCTTACCAACTGTAATCTCTACATTGGCATAGTGCTATTTTTTTGTTGACAAGGATGAATTTTCCTTACTTAACTCATCATCACCACTAAAAATTTTCTCAATTGTAACCAATCCCTTGGGAAACATTTTTTCTTTATTTTCACAATATGATCACCATACTACTACAATTTTTTTGATGGGTTTCTTGAAAAAAACTCAACCTCCTCTTACAAGAATCTCATAATTTGATTGCAATCTTCAAAAACTTTCCAATTCTCATGATTACCTATAATATAAGGATTTATAACCAAATTTATATTTGATGGATTTTTTTCACTTTTTATATCAGATGGGAAATTGTGACCCAGTTACAGCTAGCCTATCCATGTGTTTATTCTTGCCTCTTGGTATTGCCTGAATGTTAAATCTTGAAAATATTAAAGTAAGTCCCATATTATATTTTTTTAATATTTAAGAAACAGATTTTTACATACATTAAAACCTCTTACTTGGTGAACTATAATTTCACTATCACAAAACACCTGCAAGGTGTTGACTTTCATCGTTTTATCCCACTATAAATCACGAACTAGTGATTCATACTCAACAACATTGTTTGAACAACCAAAATAAAATATAATTGAAGAGAATTAAATTTTATTTGTTTAAGAAAATAACATAATTATATATTTGGTACCATGTTTATTCCTTTATCCATCAAAGTATAATTGCCACAAACCTTAACTAGATTTATCATCTTTAACTATGTCTAGAATTAGTATATCATTCTCATGAAGGTAATACACATCAAGTCATTCTTCAATCAAGTTATAAGGATAATTATCAAGAAAATTGGAATACCACTAATCAAGAAAAAAATATATAACTCCATCCAAAGGTGATCCATTTTCTACTCCACTAGTTTCTAGCACATCATCTGAGATGATACAGTTAGTGTTCACAACACTTGGAATATATGGCTCCATATGAAAATGCACAATAGGTTCAGAATGAATCATTACCTTGGTACCATACCTATTTATGGAAAAAAAAAAAAAAAAATCCAATCAGCTAAGAAATATCCCCCAAACTTTAAGGTGAATTCCCTTGAAAGGCACATAACAAAGTAAGAAGGCAAGTCAACCACAACAACATCTTGCTAAATAGTAGCATTGGGACAATCATGTAATGTAAATTTTAGATATTTAATTATGCGTACCACATTTTTTTGTGACCCATCTAATTTTACTACCCCCTTAGTGTTTGGCTCATAAATAAGGTTGAGCTTGTTTGCAATATGTTTAGGCATGATTGTACTACTAGCTCCACTATCCACCATATAATTATGAATCAAAGTATCACCTACTATCAAATAAAGGTATAAAGGAGGATTTTTATTTGTTTTTACCTAAATTATATCTAAATTTTACATATTATTTACTTATTTTACTTATTTCTTAGTTGGTTGATCTAAATTAGTTAAGACAACTCCTTTGTCAACCAGTTTTGGAGATAATTTGAGAGCTAAAAGCTCTTGGATGAGAATATATTTTTATCTTATAATGGAAAGATAATCCCAAATGATAATTTTGATATTATAATTCTTCATATGATCCACTATAATGAACTAATATCCACTAACCTTAGCTTGCACTTTCTAAAGAATTGACTACTCAAAAACTAGAGGTATTCAATGAACTTTACTAACCTCTATATTTTGAATTTTTTGAGTTTTTGGGGTATAAAGATTTTATTTTATAATCTTATAAAAAATATTATGAGTACTTGAATCATTTTTCACCTCTATAATCTCATCAATGGCTCTTCTTTTATCTATTGTTATAGCTACAACTTGACCACTTGTATTGTTAGTTTCAACACCTTAAGTAAAAGTAACATGATCATCCACTTACCCATTTAAATTAGTGGCATTAGGATGACCTTAAATATGTTTAGTCTCTCCTTATTATGCCAAACTTATATATTGGTATTGACCTCATTGAAAATAAAACTGTTCTTATGTCATTTGTGGTATAGTGATGTTTTGTGATACCAAGGCTTGGTTTTGAGCATCATTGAGATTTGAGAACTCCCAATCTGAATATTGCATCAAGTTGTTTTAAGGTGGGATGGTAACAATGGTCTTTATATTTTAAGGATAATTAGGATCAAGGGTAGCATAAGGCTTAGCTAGATTTATGGCTCCTTGTGTTTGATAAGGTGGTCCATTATCTCTAAAACCTTGATAAGGAGGCCTTTGATCTTTGAATGGATGATAGGTGGTATAATTTTGTTATTGATAGGGCCTATTAGATTGATATTATTGTCTCTTGAGTTACACTATTTAATTCTTAGAGGATTGTAAATTTTTTTTCAGCTCTCCTATCTCACTAACTTGACTAACAGGGGTTGTAATTTGATCTTGAGGTGATGGAAAAGGAGCTAAGGATGTGATATGAGAAATTTGAAGGGCTAGTGTGGAATTTATTTCTAGAAATATAGGCATTATAGGTCTTGGAGAAAGCTTAATAACTTGTATCAAACTATTCTCTATCCTTATTATAACCTCATAAGCATCTCATAAGGTAGTACTAGCCATTGACTATATCATCACACTAATGTTAGAGTTAAGGTCTTTTAAATAGTACATAAATGTATATTCATGGGATGGCCTAATCAACACAGGTATCCTAGTCCATGTATTTTGGAATTTGAGGTTAAAATTAGACATGGAATCATGAAGAGCTCTGTTTATGATAGTTAATTACTCAACTAAAGATAGGTGATCCGATTTGTCTTCAAATTGCTTGACTTAGGTTGCACCCAATTCATCCTAGGTAAAAAGGGATTTTAGTGGGAGGTTCTTATACCACTAAAATGATTTTCCTTTGAGGGAAACAATAAGCAATCTAAGTGGAACATTATCCTCAACAACATTATGGATTGAATAGAGATTAACTACATCTTGGATATGCTCAATAGGGGTTGTTTGATTTTCTCCTGAGAAGAATAGGATACTTTTGAGAGAAGACACATGAAAGTCATTAAACTATGCTAGATTCATTTGACTACCTCTATTGAATGGAATAAACACATGGTTTCTAATAGCCATTTGGATAGTGGGGATTGTAGTGCATAGAATAATAGGATAACCAAGGGACAAATATTTATTTTGAGGATATGGATTTTCCCTCCTAAACCTTGAACTCTTATATGATATAAATTTAAAAGGAATACATTTACTATCTAACCTTTTGGTAACCTTTGGCATCAAAATATTGCTTGAATGGTGTTAAGAACCTTGCAACCTAAAAAATATTTAGATTGTGATGAAGATGAATATTCGTGTCTATTTTAATTTCTTCTCCTCAACTTAAAACTTCTTCATATATGCAAATAATTTCTTCAATGTCCCATCAGGTGTGCCAAAAACTATTTTTAATTAGACTCATACCATTGTGAAGGTAATTTCAGGCCTTCACAGTGTATTGAAACATGGAAAAAATCCTACGATGTGGGTGGCCTAACTAAAGGATTAAATCTCTAAATTCTAGCTCCCTTTGGTGTATCAATTAGGATATCTACTCTATACGAAAAACTACTAAGAAAATGGGGAAAAAAAAATTGAAGAAAAAATCCTATCTAATGATGGTAATACACTTGTATTTTGGTTCATCCACTCAATTTAAGCTCTGAAAAACACCGATTAGATAAGAAAAAGATTGAAGTTTCAATTCCAATTGACTCTTATGCATCAGTATTTCATGAAAAGGTTCTCTTTGGTGATCAAATCTTGAGGGAAATGAGAGAATAGGCTTAATTCAAGGCACTAACCAACCACTTACATCCACTATAGCTTCAACTAAAAGACATCAAGCATAGAATATGACCTGCATAATCTGATCAACTAGTAACTAGGTAAGAATCAAGATTTGATAAGGAAGAAAAATCTATCACATATAAATCACTGACATAAATACACTATACCAACATTCTAAAATCTAAAAAAAAGTAGTCCTTCTATTTATCTAATTTTTTTATAAAACTCAAATTTTGGTAAAGTCTGATCTTGCCAAAAGAGGGATGATTAAAATGGTTGGAAAAACTAACTTATATAGAAAAACATACAAAATCTAAGAGATTGGCATTGAAAATATAAGAGGAGATCAACTCCCACATCACCCCAAGTCTAACTTTAGCTATCAAAAGATAAAAATTCCCTCTAATAATATCCTTTTGTCTTATGTCTTGCATGAAAATCTCTTTGGCATTAGAAAATGATGGTGATCCCATTTCATAATCATTATTTATAATAAACATTAAATTATTCAAAATTAATTAAATGTGCATGGATCTTTGGTAATTCAATTTTCTTCATGCATGATGTTATGCCAATCTTCAAAGAGAAACTCCACTTGATACATTTAGAAGCTAAGTCAAAATAAGAGAGAGTCCTTTACATGGAAAACAAGGAAGATGCATGATAAGCTTCATCTATCCAACTCCATGTAACTCCATGTTAACTCCTTGAAAAACCATCCAATGCTAAACTACTTGAGCCCTTCATACATTTGAGTCTCCCTTTGGAACTAAAAGAGTCGTTCTTTGACGTAGCTACATGTTTTTACCAAGTTTGAATAATTTGATTATTGCATTAAAAACTTAACATCCTCTTTACTATAGTATAATATTATTTGGGCCACTTCACATGATCTATATGTGAGTTGTAGATCACATCATCAGAGTCAAAAGGGGAAGTCCTCACTATCTTCTATTGATTGGCTATTGAAATCCCACTAGATGAATGTGCTTATACCACTTATCCCTGACTAATTGGTCCTTCATATTTTCACTAGGTAACTTTATATTTCCTTTACCCTTCTTTATTTTGGCCAATTATTATGGGATTTTTATTTGTGCTCTTTGTAATGTCCTCCTCCTTTCATAATTTTCCTATGGACACTTCCTAAACTTATTTCTCTCAAAATTTTCTTATGAACCTTTATTTTAGACAATCTATCCAAAGGAAATCTATCTTCAAACTTTTCTTCAATGTTTTTTTCTTTCATTTCCTTTGGACAAATTGTCTAAAGGAATTATTTTTATTTATTTCTTTCAGAACCTTTCCTCTCATTCATTTCCTTTGGATAAATATTTTGAAGGAATTGTTTCAAGATTTTTGGCCTTAGAACTTTTCTTTCAGAGTTTTCACAATGGAAAATTTCTTCAAAAAAATTATCCAAAGGAAATTTACCTTAGAAATTCTTGTAAAGGTCTTCAAGAAAGTTGACAATGACCTTCAAAAAAAGTAAAATGGTCTACTTGCCCTTTGTAAAAGTTGAAAGAACCCCTCAGCTTCTCAAAAGAACCCTACAAACTCTTTTAATGGTCCTTCAGCAATTTGAAATGAACTTTCTAAAAAAAATGAACCCTTCAGAAAAATTGTAAATGTCCCTTTAGAAGAATTGTAAAGGACTTTTCCTAAGGAAAAGAACCCATCAAAAAAGTTTTAAAGGACCTTTCATAATTTTGAAAAATAATATTTCTTGCAAAAATTACCTTGCATAAAAATTGGAATGGTTCACTTTATCTTTGAAAATGCCTTTCATCAAAGGGCAGATACCCTTTGACTTTTATGAAATGCACCATTCATAAATTTGAAAATGCAATTTAGAAGAATTAGAATGGTTCAATTGCCATTTAAAAAAGTAGTAATGAACCTTCAGCTAAAATAAAATGACCTTGAAACTTTTTGGAAAAGTCCATTCCAAAAACCTGGAATGGTCCCTCAATAAAATCTTTCAGCAAAATTGAAATTGTCCTTTTCTAAAAAAATTGAATTTGACTTTTCCGAAATAAAAAGAACCCTTCAAAAAAGTTGTAAAGGACCTTTTAGAATTTTGACAATGGATCTAATGTCCTTAAAACTTTTAAAGAAGTCCCTTTTTTGAAATAATTGTACCTTTCAACCTTTTGGAGATGCCTTTCTAAAATTTTGAACTGGTCCCTTCTTCAAAAAAGTTGTAAAGACATTTCAAGATTTTTTAAAAATGTCAATTTCTTTAAACTTGTTTAAGATGACCCCTTTTGGAAAATTTCAAAGACCAATTCCTGACACTTAGATAAAAATGCATGCTTATGCAAATTTTTGAATGATAAGGGTTGTAATTTGACCTATGGGGTCAAAATTGTCAACATTTTGGTGACTCAATTGGGAAGCATGTCTAATATGCTTGAGAACCTAAACCATATACATGACATTTTAATTCATAAAATAATGGAAAATCTAGTCCATGACTAAAATTTATCTTTTGACTTGGAAAAGATAACCTTCATCCTCAAAAATAAGAAGGGAAACACACAAAATAAGAAAAATAACTAAATAAAGTGAATGTGTAAACAAAGCAATTATTTGGGAAAAAATAGAAATAAACTAATTGTTAGGTTGTGGAGCTAAAAGCTTCAACCCTTTGCAAACAGTGGAACAGAAGGTTGCTGAGATCCAGGAGCACCAGCGTCGGCAGCAGGACTAACGTCGGTAGAGACCACTGCAGAAGGCCACTAGCGACGGCAGGAAGTCGGCCGACATCGGTAGAACCAGACAAGCAGGGACCGACGTCGGTCACCTGTGCGTTCTAGAACTACTCGTTTCATGGACAGTTAGTTAAGTGAATGAAGAGTTTGCATGTTAAGACCAACCAGAGTCTTGGGCTGTGAGGATAATTTTCTAAATTAAGAGTCTAAGTTATTGTTTGAGTTAGGGATCTTTTTATAGACCCATTAGCATGTATTGTTAATGCATGAGATAGAAAGGAAGAGTTCCTTCTAGTTGTAAGATCTATGAGTTACAGGTTGTTGCAAGCTCATTAGGGATCTACATGTAAGTTTGGTCTTTGAATTGCAGGTTGCAAGTTCATGAGAGATTAGCTTGAAGTGTTATAGAGTGCTTGGTGTACCGGCATGGTTATTACTGACTGGTTGGTGAGGTGAACACCAATTTTGTGTGTGAGTTGGTTGTTGAGACCATTTTTTGTGTAGGAGAGTGTGTGTGAGAAGAATTACTGTACACTTGAGGTGTGGCAAACCTCTGTAAGGTGAAAGAGTGTGGCGTCTCTTTGTTGTATTCTTTTCTGTATAATGTTAATACAAGATAGTGTATTGTCTCTCATATTCTATGCTATCGGTGAATTCTAGTTACTTGTGTTTCAGGTTATTTCCGCATATTCAATTACTTATATTTGGTAATCATACTGTGTTTTTTCTGAGGAGCAAGATCCTAATAGGTGGAATTAGAACAGGTGTGTTTGTTCTTGGATTTACCTCCACCCCACCGAACAAGTGGTATCAGAGCTTTTGGTTGGGATACTAACAGATTGGTGTAGATCTAGGTAGTGTGTTTTGATTACAGGTTACTCACAGGGTTTCTGTTTGAGTGGGAGTTGAGCAATGGCAGAAAAAAATCAACTACAAATGGAAAAGTTTAATGGCAAGAACTACCAATTATGGAGGATGCAGATTGAGGACTATCTGTATCAGAAAGATTTGTACTTATCATTGGGTGGGGTTGCTAGCAAACCCTCGGATATGAAAGATGAAGAATGGGAGGTTCTTGATCGGAAGGCTCTGGGATCTATTAGATTGAGTCTTGAATCATCTATGATTTCTAGCTTATCATAGTGTAAGACAACGGTGGAGTTGATGAAATCTTTGGCAAATTTGTATGAAAAACCCTCGGCTTCTAATAAGGTATTTCTTATGAAGCATTTATTTAATTTGCAAATGTTGGAAGGTGGATCTGTTCATAGCCATCTTAGTGATTTCCATGGTTTGGTAAACCAGTTAAGTTTAGTCAATATTGTATTTGATGATGAAATTAGAGCTCTCTTAATCTTGTGTTCATTACCTGAAAGTTGGGAAGGTTTGGTAATGGCAGTTTCTAATACTGTCTCCTTCAAAAGTCTTAAAAGTGGATGATGTTGTGAGTTTGATCTTGAATGAAGAGATACGTAGGAAAAGCACAGGTGAATCATCTGGAGATGCTTTGAGTGTTGAAGGAAGAGGAAGGCCAAGAGAGAAGATAGAGCATGGGAGATCAAGGTCGAAGACAGGGAGGAGATCCAAGTCTAGGTATGGCAGAATAACCTGCTAGAAATGTGGAAAGCAAGGGCACTTAAAGAGAGATTGTAGATCAGGTGAAGATCAGCATGAAGAACATAGAGAAGAAGCAGATGTTGCAGGTTACATTGCATAGGATGCTCTGGTATGTTCTTTGGATAAAGTAGAATCTTGGGTATTAGATTCAGGTGCCTCTTTTCATGCATCCCCACATAGGGAATTTTTTCATGAGTATGTCCAGGGAGACTTTGGAGAAATTTGTGTAGGGGATGGTAAGCCTTGTCAGATTGTTGGCAAAGGCAAAGTGAAGCTAAAATTGCAGACAGGTGACACATGGGTGTTAAAGGAGGTCATGCATGTCCCAGTTCTGAAGCATAATCTGATTTCTGTTAGAAGTTTGGGTTATGAGGGTTGCACAGTAACTCTCACAACAGACTCTTGGAAGGTTACCAAGGGTACACTTGTTATAGCTAGAGGTAAGAAAGTAGGTACGCTTTATCTATCTACTTGTTTTACTGATTCTCTTTCTGGGTTATCTACTTCAGCTGTAGATTCAGAGATGTGGCTTAATAGGCTTGGTCACATAGATAAGAAGGAGATGTTGGTTCTTGAGTCAAAGAGTATGCTTTCACATTCGGAAGGCATGGATTGTGGTTTCTGTATGCAGAAGAAGAAGGTTACGTTTCTTGAGGAATCTGACGCTAGTGACAAGAATAGGAAAGCCTTGGTTTTCAAGGAGAAAGTGACGGACAGAGTTTAGCACAAGGTGCAGAGGAATTCTGAGCAGAGCAAGGGTGATTTGGACAAGGGTTTGATCCAAAAAGAGCTCACAGGAAAAAGTCAGGTCTCACAAGAAAAACACAGAGACCGACGTCGGCAGGAAAACTGGCATCGGTGTCCAAATAGGGACCGACGTCGGCTATGTGCAGCCCGACGTCGGTGACTCAGGGCAGATAAGGACCGGCGTCAGCCAGGGGAAACTGACGTCGGCAGGGAGGCAGTCGTAGGGAACTGACATCGATCGGCTGTAGACTGAGATGTGATCGACATCGGTTACTGAGATGAATTTTGGGTGGACAGCTAGTTGTCATGGAGTCTCAGGCGCCCATATGGAGGACTGAAGGTGTAAGTAAGTTCTTAAATTCATCATTTCCCTTCTTTACACTACTTGTTGCTCACTTATGGCATAGGACCAGGAAGTTGTTGAAGAAGTAGAATAGGTAGATCCAGGAAACAGTGGGAGCTTGGCATGGATGAGGATGTGATTCCTTGGAGGAGAACCAAACAGGTGTTTTAGGTAGAGTTGCCAGCTGGAAGTAAGCACTGAGAGATGAATGGATGTTCAGGATGAAGAAGAGTGAAAATGGATACGTGAGATGGAAGATCAGGGTATATGGTCTTGTTTTAGCTGCAGGGCAATAGAGGTTTGATCATTGTGTTTCTCTTTACCAGGTTGGATAATATTAGCTACATTATCCTATTTTTTGTATGATGTGCTTGTTGCAGGGTTACATATATAGGTATTGCTGAACTAAAGGTAAAGCTAGTTCAGGTGTGTGTCATGGAGAATTTGGGAGCAGCAAGATTCTTTGGCATGAGTGTGTTCTAGAGACATGGAGGTCTTGTTGACTTTGTTTCAGGATGATTGTATGAAACCGGTTAGCATGCCAATGGTAGGATAGTTCATAGAACAGGGATCTTGATTCACATAATGAGGTTGAGTGCATGGTATGTACTAAACCTGAGTTTTCCCAAGCAGTGGGAGTTGTCACAAGTTTGGAGTCAATTCGGGAGAGTAATACTGAAGGGTAGTTCAGTGGGACCAGCAGCAGGTGCACATGTTATGCAGGGTCAAGTTCTTTATCTACATGGTTGTAGATGCGGATGTGGCAGGTAATTTGGATGATAGATTTTGTACCACAGATTTTGTGGTGGTTGGTTTTCAAGAGTGATCTTGAGGAGGGATACATAGCCAAGGGAACAAACTAGATGAAGTACAGGTACAGGTATAGGTTGCAGCTGTTTATCTCCAAGTGGGAGATTGTTAGGTTGTGGAGCTAAAAGCTTCAACCCTTTGCAAACAGTGGAACAGAAGGTTGTTGAGATCCAAGAGCACCGGCGTCGGTAGTAGGACCGATGTCGGTAGAGACCAGTGCAGAAGGCCACCGTCGACGGTAGGAAGTCAGCCAACATTGGCAGAACCAGACAAGCAGGGACCGACGTCGGTCGCCTGTGCATTCCAGAACTGCTCGTTTCACAGACAGTTAGTTAAGTGAATGAAGAGTTTGCATGTTAAGACCAACCAGAGTCTTGGGCTGCGAGGATAATTGTCTAAATTAAGAGTCTAAGTTATTGTTTGAGTTAGGGATCTATTTATAGACCCATTGGCATGTATTGTTAATGCATGAGATAGAAAGGAAGAGTTCCTTCTAGTTGTAAGATCTATGAGTTGTAGGTTGTTATAAGCTCATTGGGGATCTACATGTAAGTTTGGTCTTTGAATTGCAGGTTACAGGTTCATGAGAGATCAGCTTGAAGTGTTATAGAGTGCTTGGTGTACCGTCAGGGTTATTACTGACTGGTTGGTGAGGTGAACACCAATTCTGTGTGTGAGTTGGTTGTTGGGACCATTTTTTGTGTAGGAGAGTGTGTGTGAGAAGAATTACTATACACTTGAGGTGTGGCAAACCTCTGTAAGGTGAAAGAGTGTGGTGGCTCTTTGTTGTATTCTTTTCTGTATAGTGTTAATACAAGATAGTGTATTGTCTCTCATATTCTGTGCTATCGGTGAAATCTAGTTACTTGTGTTTCTGGTTATTTCCGCATATTCAATTGCTTATATTTGGTAATCATACTATGCTCTTTCTGAGGAGCAAGATCCTAACAGGTGGAATTAGAACAGGTGTGTTTGTTCTTGGATTTACCTCCACCCCACCGAACACTAATGTGCTTTAATAAAACTTAGAGTAAAATAAATAAACTATGTACAAGGAAATTTCATCTTCAATAGCAATGTTTTAAATGTATCCCATTGACTGGGATTGGAAGCTCCTCACCATACATCTTTTCAAGCTAGAAAGCATTGTGGTATTTGAAGCTAGAGATTGTGTATGGGCCACTCCAAAGGGAATCAAATTTTGTGTGTCTTCCTAGTTTAGCTCTATCATCATCCCACTTGAGGACCAAATCTCCTTCTTTAAAACTTTGTGAAGAAGTTACTTTATCCAAAGCTCTCTTCACTTGTGCTTGATGAATTTCCATGGCTAGCATGGACTAATTTATTATCTCTTCCAACTCCATAAGCTCAACATAATTTATTTCCATAGGCTCATTCTCCAAAAACTCAAACTTATGCATTAGTTCTAAAGTAGGAAACTCAAGATAAATGGACAACCTTGCTTCCTTACCATATACCAGCTTGTATGGAGAGTTGGATATTGATCTTTTATAGGTGATCTTATCATCCCATAGAGCTGAATTCAAATTGATATTCCATGACCTCTGATTTTCTTTGATGGTCCTCCTTATAATATTTAATATGTTCTTGTTTATAGATTCAACAAGGCCATTGCCTTGTTGATAATAGTTTGATGAAGTGCTAAGATAAATTGCATGTTGGTTAGCCTATTTGTTGATCCTAGATCTCACAAAAGCCATTGAATTATTAAAAATAATACTTTAAGGGACTCCAAATCTATCAAGCAAACCTTCATAGAAATCTATAACATTGGTTTCATTTGCTTCTTCAATGCAACTACTTCTATCCAATGTGTGAAATAATCTATAGTAGTTAGAATCTATTTATGTCATGAACTTGAAAGAGGATTTATGAGACAAATAAATTAAAATCCCCATTACACAAAGGGCTGATCCATTACAATTATTTGAAGAGGTAAGGCTACAAGTTTCACTTTTCCTACAAACATAGCACATTGTTTGCACTTCCTAATCCATGCATGATAATCACCAAATATACTAGGCTAATAACACCCACCTTCTATGATCTTAAGGGCTAATCTCTTGAAAAATAATGTCCTCCACCATTTCCATCATGGAATTATTCAATCAATATCTAAGTTTTGCTTGGCTCTATACATCTTAGCAACATGCCATTGATATCTTTCTTGAACAAAACACCATCAATAAGAAAAACTAAAATTTATTGAAACCTAAAATATCTTCTTTTTGAAGTACTTCGATGAGAGGGATGAATACCATCTTTGAGATATCTTACCATGTCTTGAAACTAGTTGGAAGGTGAGTATGACCATATGCAACCTCTTCATCATTTGACACCAAAATAACCTCATTAGTCTCTTGCAGATATTGATCTAAATGCTCAGAAAGTCCTTTGCCTCTAATTACCTTTGTGACCTTGATTTATACATCATACTCCATTACCTTGGTTATCAAACTATCTCTCTTCTCATTTATATCTTTATTCAAAAGGAATTCCTTGATGCTCAGATGAGAAACCATTAGGTGTATCTTATTATTTGACAATAAGTATCTAAACTTTTCAAGTGACCTTATAACTAAAATTACATGTTTTTCAAAAAAAGAGTACCTTGTTTCATACTCTTCCAATCTTTGAGTAAATAAGGCTATTGGCTGCTCCAAAACCTCATGATTTTGTTACATAAGAATGTCTAAAATGGTGTCCATGTTAGCATATGTATACAAAATGAAATCCTTTGTGAAATCTAGATTTATAAGTATAAGAACACTAGATATGGCCTTCTTAATATATTCTTAACTCCTTTGGACTAGTTGAATCTCTAATTCTTCAAATGAAATTTTCTCAAAGAATTTGGCATAGCCTTCTTGTGCTTAGGTAAGGAAAGTGAAAGAGTAGAGTCTACCCTTTTAGAATCTATGCTTAAACCATGATTTGAAATAACATATCCAAGAAGCTTACCTTCATGAATTGAGAAGACACATTCTGTGATTTAGAGATACCCCAAATTGCCTACACCTTTCCAACACTTACTTGAGATGAACCATGTGATCCTTTGCACTCTTTGAAAACACTACTATATCATCAAAATAAATAAGTAAAAAATTGTTAATAATTCCTTGGAATGCCATATACATGGCTCTCTAAAGCATTTCTTGTAGCATTAGATAAACTAAATGACATCTTTCTATATGAAAATGTCCCCCACTTGGTTGTGAAGGTTGTCTTAAATTGGTCCTATTCTTCTACCAAAATATGATTGTAGCCACTATATCCATCCAACAAATAAAAATTCTCTGAACCTATAACAAGCTATATAATTTTTTCCATTGATGGCAATGGATACTGATCTTTAAGTGAAGCCATGTTTAAATCATGGAAGCCAACACACAATCTAATTTTAGTATTATTCTTCTGTATCAGAATAAGATTTGCCACCCTAGTTGAGTTCTTGATTGGAAATATAATAACTAACTCTATGATCTTGTGAAGCTCAACTCTCATTAAAGGGTCAAACTTAGGATTAATGGGTCTTTGTCTTTATCTTACTGATTTAGTTTCAGCCTCTAACTCAATGGTGTGTTGAGCTAAACTTGGATAAAATCCATTGATATCATTATATTTCCATGCAAATACATCAGAAAAACTTGTGTACAACTCAATTAAAGCTTCTTTTTTTTAAGGATTGCATACCTTACCCAACTTCAAAATATTACTAGCTGTAATCTCTACATTGGCATAGTGTTCTTATTTTATTGGAAAGGATGACTTTTCCCTCCTTAATTCATCATCACCACTTAAAATTTTCTCAAGTGTGACCAATACCATGGGAAACTTATTTGATTTTAGTTACTTAATCTAATCACAACAATTTTTTTAGGTGTTTTGATTGGTTTCTTAAAGAAAACTTAGCCTCCTCTTGCAAGAATCTCATAATTTGATTGCCATCTTTGAACACTTGCCAATTCTAATGATTATTTTTAACATAAGGCCTTACAACCACCTTTATATATGATTGAGTTTTTTCAATTTTTATATCATATGGGATACTAAATTGTGACCCAATGGAAGCCAACCTATCCACATGTTTATTCTTGCCTCTTGGTATTACCTGAATGTTAAAAGCTTAAAAATATTCAAGTAAGTCCCATATTATATTTTTGTAAGATTTAAGCAGCAAATTTTTACATACATTCAAACCTCTTGGTGACATATAAGTTTGATATCACCAAAAACCTACAAGGTGTCAACTTTCATCTTCCTATCTCACTGCAAACCAAGAACTAGTGCTCCATACTCAGCAAACTAATATTTAATAAAAGAGAAATACCTTTGATTTATTGGAGAAACTAACACCATTATTTGAGAAACCAAACTAATATTTAACAAAATATAAATGCCTTTGATTTTTTGGAGAAACTAACATCATTATAGCTCTGGTACCATGTTTAGTCCTTGATCCATTGAAGTACCATTGCCAAAAACCTTAACTAGATTCATCATCTTTAACCATGGATGGAATTAGTACATCATTATCATGACAACAAAACACACAAAGTCCTTCTTCTTCAATAATTTTTTAAGGATCATGTTCATGAAAATTGGAAGTCTACTCATCAATAAAAATATATATAACTCCACCCAAAGGTGATCCATTTTATTCTCCACTAGTTTCTAACACATCATTTGAGATGATATAGTTAGTGTTTATAACACTTGGCATATATGGCTCCATATGGAAACATGCAATAGGTTCAGAATGAATAATTACATAGGTACCATATCTATTTTTAAACAAAAAATAAGTATAATCAGTTGACAAATATCTCCCAATCTTTAAGGTGAAGTCCCTTGAGAGGCACATAGCAAAGTAAGGAGGCAAGTCTACCACAACAACATCTTACTAAATAGTAACATTATGTGATGTCCCTTACTTAGGGGCTCCTTTATCTGCACAATAAGCTCTAAACAACTGTAATATCCCCTTTCAAATAGGGAATATATAAACACATAAAGCTGTGAATAAGATACAATTTTTTAGAATAGATTCACATATGCATAAACAAATCACAATATAATATCTCAATAGCAAATCAAAGATCTCATCACTTGTTCTTCTGGATGATTACACAATTGAGTCTCTGTTATACAAATAAAATAATATTAAAATCTGGTCTTAAAACCCTAGTTTTTGCTAATCTGGAAGTGAAATCTGGATTCTGGAAGGTCTCTGCTTTTTTGTGTCGACACATAGACGCCGTCGTCGGTCGATATCTCGTCGACGTCGGTCACTATCGGTCGGCCTTCTGCCGACGTCGGTCTTTAGTCGACCGATGTCGGTCACTGGAAGCTCTTTGTCTACCGAGGTCGATGCCTGAGTGGATCTGTACGGACCTGTATGGACTTAGTACGGCCGCCAACTTGTCTGTTCTTAACCCGTGATAGTTGAACAACCTGATCTCAAGAATATACGATTCTAACACAGCAGATCTATATCTGTATAACTTATTGGATCAAAAACTAAATAAGAAATACTTGGAATATCTGTAATAACTTCTATGTGAAGTTATCTCTCAAACTTGAAATTCTATGATAACTTTGGATGAAGCTATCTCTCAAATCTGTACCTCTGTGATAACTTCTGGATGAAGCTATCTCTCAATTTGGCAATAAATCAGCTGATATTTCACAGCCTCTAAATCGCACACAATGAAAAGTTGACGTTCTCCACTGCAATGGAATCCTAGAACCCTTGACTCAGTCTTCACAGAAGAATTTCTTCAATTTTCAATAATCAATAATCTATGCATAATCAAACTCTCTCCCATGAGAACTCTTATACCCTTCCAAAGGTGTGCTTGCTAAAATTAGATTTCCTCAAATTAGAACTTGGGGTTCTAAAATTAGAATTCCTCAAATTAGAACTTGGGCTTCTTAAATTAGAATTTGGGTCTTAAAATTAGACCAATTAATTAATAATTAATAATTAATTAATATCTAATTTAAAATTAGACCAAATAATTAATATTTGATTAAATCAATCAAATATTAATATCTCCCTCAATACATGTCGGATCCTCGAACCGTCTAAAGCTGCTGAACCAGGGAGTGATTCTGCACATGACCATATCAAAACAAGGGTGCTCCACTGTATGTCAAATATCCCTAAATAATAGGAGCTCAAGCCCAATGTGTCTAAAATAACCTAAATGAGAGCCAACTATAGGAATTCTGTAAATCAAAGACAAGCCAATCTCCATCACGACCCTCTATCCATCCAATCAACCTACGAAGGTCGCATAATAGGCTAATCATCAAGCCTGTCAATGTCCATGAAAAAGGGGACATGACAATCTGCCCCTCCAAAAATTACTTGTCCCCAAGCAATCTCAGAATAATGAACTACTCGATCCACCTAGATCCCAAATGTAGTTATGCTCTGCACTGCTGTGAATCAATGCAAGTACCTGCAACATCAGTAGAAGTAGAACAAAGAGGAACCCATAATCAAATTGGTGAATGCAACTCAACCAAACTCTAAGAGCACAACTTCCATAGTCAAGAACACATGAGAACCAAACTCTCGAAGCATCATAACCCAAGTAGAATGGATAACTCAAACTGCCAATTCCATCTGCAAGAGATGGTGCCAATCCGTCCCATAATGGATGGTAAGAAACTGGAGCCGATCTACATCTGTGTGAAATCAAATCTTCTCTTTCTGGATCAAAAGAAGAATAATGAGCATACCCCACCTCAAAATCCTTGTGAGGTAGCATAGTAGATAGGATCCCTATAATCTCCCCACCCAATCTGCTAATAGCACCAGTTTCTTGGATGAGAACACCTTCTGTCACCCTATGCAAATCCAGATGAACACCTGCACTATCTAGCAAATACTCCATGAATGACTCTGTGCAGTAAAAATTATATGTGGAAGCATCAACGTACTCCCCCACACACCACAACTGATCTCTCTGTAAAGGTGGCACAACCAACTGGACCACACTATCATCTGTGTGAGAAGAATCAATTTGGAAAGGTATCCCAAACTCATCAGAAATAGGTACTCCCAAATCTTGAACCGGTGTGTCAGCCTCAACAACATGTTCCTCAGCTACAACTATAGGAATGTACTCACCAACAACACTCAATGTACTAACCTCTGAGTCGGGGGCTGGTGAAGACCGTAAATGCTCTAACTCCATGGTCATCTTAGCCAAATGAAATTGTGACTCCTCATAAGCTAACTGCGTAGTCTCAAGAATCTCAGAAGTCACCTCTAGTTACTGAGTAAGCTCACTCACCTTATCTTCCTTGACCAACAATGCATCATATGTTGTGCAACCCCACTCCATAAGATAATCTCTATCGGTGACCAACTGCATATAATCTTGTCTCAGAATCTAGATAGCCTCCCATAAAGAGTGGATCTCTGTCAAGGACAAATAACTACCTCCCTACTCAATGCTAATAGGAGAACCCCATCCATAAACTGCTAACAACTGATGAGCAGCATCGAAATGCTTACAAGCGGTGGAAATGTCTCGCTCACTAACTCTCAGCTGATTAAACACATGATGGGACTGGCTAGATTGTCTCCCACACTCCTCCTCTGATGCATGGTCCAAAAGAATAGACTCAGAATCACTGACTACTATAATACTACCATCCATACTCTGTGAATCAACTCCAAAGCTCATATCAACATACGGAGTATCAACAACTATAGCATCACTGTCTAACTCTTCCATACCGAAAGAAACAACCGGTGAAACTAAGTCCTCAAAACTATCCACTGCATTCTCCTGAGTGTCATCTACAATAATAGGATCCTGAGACTCTTCTATAATCTCTGCCATAGCTGAGAGATCATCGACCCTCAGTGCACTAACATCTGAGCACACCTTCACACTCTGAGTGCAAGCATCTAACTCATCCTCATCTTCACTATCTCCTATCTCATAATAATCATAATAATCATAGGACATGCTGCTCTCTGGCCTAAGTGATCTGTAGTGCTCTCTCCTCAGCTTAACAAAGCAATCAAAAGGCAACAACTTTTGAACTCGAGGTGGTACTAACTCCCACTCCTCATTTGCTATCATATACCGTGCGGGTTTGTTTATGGATGTAGGATATGAAAGAGATTCATTCAACCTCTTCAAACTTAGTTCTAGCTTCTTCATATCATTGTCCCACTGTCTCTAAGTATATGAAGTCATTATGATACTTTGCTGATTCAATCTACCCAAACTACCCAACAGGATGGCAATACATTAGCTCTGATACCATTGTGATGTCCCTTACTTAGGGGCTCCTTTATCTGCACAATAAGCTCTGAACAATTGTAATATCCCCTTTCAAACAGGGAATATATAAACACATAAAGCTCTGAATAAGATATAATTTTGTAGAATAGATTCACATATGCATAAACAAATCACAATATAATATCTCAATAGCAAATCAAAGATCTCATCACTTGTTCTTCTGGACGATTACACAATTGAGTCTCTGTTATACAAATAAAATAATATTAAAATCTGGTCTTAAAACCCTTGTTTTTGCTAATCTAAAAGTGAAATCTGGATTCTAGAAGGTCTCTACTTTTCTGTGTCGACACACAGATGCCATCGTCGATCGATATCTCACCGACGTCGGTCACTGTCAGTCGGCCTTCTGCCAACGTCGGTCTTTAGTCGACCGATGTCGGTCACTGGAAGCTCTTTGTTTGCCGAGGTCAGTGCCTGAGCGGATCTGTACGGACTTAGTACGGTTGCCAACCTATCTGTTCTTAACCCCTGATAGCTGAATAACCTGATCTCAAGAATATATGATTCTAACACAGTAGATCTATATCTATATAACTTATTGGATCAAAAACTAAATAAGAAATACCTGGAATATCTGTAATAATTTATGTGTGAAGTTATCTCTCAAACTTGAAATTTTGTGATAACTTCTTGATGAAGCTATCTCTCAAATCTGTACCTCTGTGATAACTTTTGGATGAAGCTATCTCTCAATTTGGCAATAAATCAGCTGATATTTCATAGCCTCTAAATCACACACAATGAAGAGTTGACATTCTCCACTGCAATGGAATCCTGGAACCCTTGGCTCAGTCTTCACAGAAGAATTTCTTCAATTTTCAATAATCAATAATCTATGCATAATTCCAAACTCTCTCCCATGAGAACTCTTATACCCTTCCAAAGGTGTGCTTGCTAAAATTAGATTTCCTCAAATTAGAACTTGGGGTTCTAAAATTAGAATTCCTCAAATTAGAACTTGGGCTTCTTAAATTAGAATTTGGGTCTTAAAATTAGACCAATTGATTAATAATTAATAATTAATTAATATCTAATTTAAAATTAGACCAAATAATTAATATTTAATTAAATCAATCAAATATTAATATCTCCCTCAATACATGTCGGATCCTCGAACCATCTGAAGCTAGTGAACTAGGGAGTGATTCTGCACATGACCATATCAGAACAAGGGTGCTCCGCTGTATGTCAAATATCCCTAAATAATAGGAGCTCAGGCCCAATGTGTCTAAAATAACTTGAATGAGAGCCAACTATACGAATTCTGTAAATCAAAGCCAAGCCAATCTCCATCATGACCCTCTATCCATCCAATCAACCTACGAAGGTCACATAATAGGCTAATCATCAAGCCTGTCAATGTCCACGAAAAAGGGGACATGACACATTAAGAAAAGCATATAATGTCAATTTCATATCTTTGATGATGCCTATAATATTTTTTGGTTACCCATCTAGTTTTAATACCCCCTTAGTGTTTGACTCAAAAATAAGGTTGATCTTGTTTGCAATCTATTTAGGCATGATTGTATTACTAGCTCCACTATCCACCATATAGTTATGAACTGAAGTATCACCTACTATAAAAAAAGTTAGAAAGTAGGATTTTTATTTGTTTTTGCATTAGTTATTTCCACATTTTCCATCTTGTTTACTTCCCATACTTGTTTCTTAGTTGGTTGATCTAAATTAGTTAAGACAACTCCTTTGTCAACCAATTTTGGAGATAATTTCAGAATTGAAAGTTATTAGATGAGCATATCTTTTTGTCCTAGAATAGAAACAGAATCACACTTGATAATGCTGATATTAGAATTATTTATCTAATCCACTATCTAAAATGAGATTTACCAACCTTAGGTTGTACTTTCTAAAGAACTAGCTACTCACAAACTAGAGGTATTCAATGAACTTTACTAACCTCTATATTTTAAATTTTATATGTTTTGGGGGAAACAAGTTGTTATTTTGTACTCTTATAAACAACATCAGGAGTACATGAATCATTTTTTACCTCTTGCAGCTCATCAATGGATCTTATTTTATCTCTAATTATAGCTACAACTTGACCACTTGTATAATTAGTTTCAACACCCTGAGTAAAAGCAACATGATCATCTACTTGCCAATTTGCATTAATGGCATCAGGCTACCCTTGAAATTTTTGAGTCTCTCTTTGTGATTTAAAACTTGTATCTTCGTAGTAACCTCCTTGAAAATAAAAATCTTCTTATGTCATTTATGGCATAGTGATGTTTTGTGATACCAAGGCTTGGTTTTGAACATCATTGAGGACTGCCAACTTGAATCCTACGTCAAGTTGTTTTAAGGTGGACCTAGAAAAATCTCCTTTGAATCTGAAGGACCATTAGGATCAAGGGAAACATAAGGCTTAGATAGAGTTATGGCTATTTTTGTTTGATAAGGTGGTTTATTCTCTTTAAAACCTTGACAAGGATGACTTTGATCTTTGAAGGGTTGATAGGTGGTCTAATTTTATTATTGATAGGGCCTATTATCCTAATATTGTTGTCTTTTGAGTTACACTATCTCATTCCCAAAGGATTGAAATAAGTGTTTTAAATCTCCATCTCACTAGCTTGACTAGTAGGGGTTGAAATTTGAGCTTAAGGTGATGGAATAGGAGCTAAGGATGAGATCTAAGGAATTTGAGGGGATAGTATGGAATTTATTATAGAATTATAGGCATTGGAGGTCTTGGAGAAAGGTTACCAACCAATATCAAACTATTCTCTACCCTTATTATAACCTCATAAGCATCTACAAAGGTAGCACCACCCATTGAATATATCATTAGACTAATGTCATAGTTAAAGTATTTAAACTAGTACAAAAATGCATATTCAAGGGATGGCATCGAAATGCATATTTAGAGTATGGCATAATCAACATAGGTATTTTAGTCCATGTCTTTTGGAATTTGAGCTTAAAATTAGACATGAACTTATGAAGAGCTCTATTTATGATAGTTAATTTCTCAACTAAAGATAAGTCATCAGATTTGTCCTCAAATTAATTGACTAATACTACACCCAATTAATCCCAAGTAGAAATGGAGTTTAATGGGAGGTTTCTATACCACTGCAATGCTTTTCCTTTGAAGGAAGCAACAAGAAATCTAATAGAAACATTATCCTCAACTACATTATGAATTGAAAAGAGATTAGCTACCTCTTAGATATGGTCAATAGGGGTTGTTTGATTTTCTCCTAAGAAGAATGGGATGCTTTTGAGAGTAGACACAAGAATGTTATCAAATTGGGCTAGATTCAATGGACTACCTCTATTTAATGGAATACACCCCTAATTTTTTATGGCCATTTGGATAGTGGGGATTGTAGTGCCTAGAACAATAGGATAACTAGGAAAAATATTTTTTTCGAGGATATGGATTTGCCCTCCTCAACCTTGATCTCTTATATGATATAAATTCAAAAGGAATAATTTTACTATTTGACCTTATGTTAATGTTTGGTATGATAGGATTTCCTGAATGGTGTTATGAACCTTGAAACCTAAAGAATATTTAGCTTGTGATGAAGATGAATATTATTGGCTACTACAACTGCTTCTCCTCGGCTTTAAACTTCTTCAAATATGTAAAGAATTTATTTGATGTCCCATAATGCATGCCAAAAATTATTTTCAATTAGACTCTCACCCTTGTGAAGGTAATTTCAAGCCTTTACAATCTAATAAAACATGGAAACAATCCTAGGATATGGGTGGCCTAATCGGCAGATTAAATCTATATATTGTAAGGGCTAGCTACCTTTGGTGTATCAATTAGGATCTCTAATCTACACTACAAACTATTGGGGAAAATGAAATAAAGAAAATTGAATAAAAAATCCTATCTAACGATGGTGATACACCTATATTTTGGTTCATCCACTCAATTTGAGCTCCTAAAAACATTAATTAAATAAGAAAAAGATTTAACTTTCAATTCCAATTGACTCTTATGCATCAATATTTCATGAAAAGGTTCTATTTGGTGATCAAAGATTAAGGTAAGTGAGGGAATAAGCCTGATTTGAGGCACTAACAAGCCACTTACATCTATTATAACTTCAACCAAAAGACATCAAACATATAACATGACCTATATAATCTGATCAACTAGTAACTAGGTAAGAATCAAGGCTTGATAAGGAAGAAAAATCTATCATATATACAAATCACTAACATAAACAAACTATACCAACATTCTAGAATCTAAAAAACATAGTCCTATTTATCTAAAAAAGGTTACAAAACTCAAATTTTTGTAGAGTTTGATCTTACCAAAAGAGGTATGATTAAAACAACTAAAAAAGCCAACTTATATAGAAAAAATACAAAAAAAAAAGATTGGCACTGAAAATAGAAGAGGAAATCAACTCCCACATCACCCCAAGTACAAATTAACTTATAAAAATATAAAAAAGCCTTCTAATAATATGTTTTTATCTTATGTCTTGCATGAAAATCACTTTGTCATTAGAAAAGGATGGTGTGCCTATTTCATAATCATTATTTATAATAAACATTAAATTATTCAAAAATTATTTATGTGCATGTATCTTTGGCAATTAAATTCTCTCCATGTATGATGTTATGCCAATATTTAAAGAGAAACTCCACTTGTTATGTTTGGAATCTGAGTCAAAACAAGAAAGAGTCCTTTGTATGGAAAACAAGGAAGATGCATGATAAGCTTCATCTAGCCAACTCCAAGTAACTTTATGTTAAATCCTTGAACAGCCATTTAATGCTAAATTGCTTGAGCCCTTCATGCATTCAAGTCTCCCTTAAGAACTAAGAGAGTGGTTATTGAAGTTAGCTACATGTCTTTGCCAAGTATGAATAATTTGATTATTGCATTAAAAACTTGATGTGCTCCTTACTATAGTCTAATCTTTCTTGGGCCACTTCACATACTTTGAATGTAAGTTGCAGGTCATTTCATTAGAGTCAAAAAGGGAAGTCCTCATTATCTTCTATCGATTAGATTTTGAAATCCAACTATATGAATGTGCTTATGTCACTTATCCTTGACTAATTGGTCTTTTAGATTTTCACTAGGTAACTTTATATTTCCTTTACCCTTTTTTGTTTTAGCCAATTACTATGGGATTTTTATTTAGGCTCTATGTAATGTCCTCATCAATTTTGTAATTTTCCCATGGACACTTCCCAAATTTATTTTCCTCAAACTTTTCTTATGAACCTTTCCTTTAGACATTTTGTCTAAAAGAAATTTGTCTTCAAACTTTTCTTCAATCCTCTTTTTATTTCATTTCCTTCAGATAAATTGTATGGAGGAATTATTTCTATTTATTTTTTTAGAACCTCTCTCATTCATTTCATTTATACAAATTGTTCTAAGGAATTGTTTTAGGATTTTTGGCCTTAGGAATTTTCTTTCAATTTTTTTTCAATGGACAATTCCTTCAGACAAATTGTCTGAAGGAAATTGCCCTTCAGAATTCTTGTAAAGGTCTTTAAGAAAGTTGACAATGCCCTTTAAAATAAAATTAAATGGTCCACTTGCCCTTTTAAAAAGTTAAAATAATCCCTCATCTTCTTGAAATAACCCTTTGGACTTTTTTAATGATCATTCGATAATTTGAAATGAACTTTTCCAAAAAAATGAACCCTTCAGAAAAAATGTAAATGTCCCTTTGAAAGAATTGTAAAGGACTTTTTTTAAGGAAAAAAATCCTTCAAAAAAGTTGTAAAGGACCTTTAAGACTTTTGAAAATGACCTTTAAGACTTTTTAAAAGGAATAATTTTTTTCAAAAGCACCTTTCAAAAAAATTTGAATGGTCCACTTTGTCCTTGAAAATGCCTTTTTTTGAAGGGTAGACACTCTTCAGCATTTCTGAAATGCACCATTCCAAAATTTGAAAATGTCCTTCAGAAGAATTGGAATGGTCCACTTACCCTTAGAAAAATTTGTAATGAACCATTGGTGGAAATAAAATCACCTTCATAACTTTTGGAAAATTCCCTTCAAAAAACTTGGAATGGTCCCTCAATAAAATCCTTTGGCAAAATTGAAATTGTCCTTTCAGAAAAATTGAATTTGACTTTTCTTGAAGAAAAAGAACCCTTCAAAAAAGTTGTAAATGACCTTTGAAAATTTTAACAATGGATCTTATGTCCTTCAAACCTTTTAATAATTCCATTTTCCAAAAGAATTATACCTTTCAACCTTTTGAATATGCCTTTCCAAAATTTTGAATTGGTTCCTTCTTCAGAAAAGTTAAAAATGCTTTTCAAGAATTTTTTAAAATGTCAATTCATTCTAACTTGTTAAAGATGACCCCTTCAAGAAAATTGAAAAGACTAATTCTTGACACTTAGACAAAAATGCATGGTTATGCAAAGTTTTAAATGATAAGGGTTGCAATTTGACTTGTGGGGTCAAAAAATTCAACACTACCTCCACAAATTTTTTGAGTGCTACTAATGTTGATTAATTTTGGAGTGTATTTGATAAATTAAATGTTCCAACTCTTAAATTTACATATTAAATTAATATGGCACAAGCATATGAATTTATCATTCATGATTTTGATTTCTTACGCTCTATGATGATTAAGAAATATGATGGGGGAGCTATTTCAGTTAAGGATAGGTAGCTGCTAATCAATGCAAAAATTTCCCAAGAGAAATAATATCACTTGACAAGTAAATATCAAGGTGCTTCTCCTCAAGACACTACCCCTACAAATTAAAATATAAGGGATACTAATAAGTATGCTACAAAAACTATAATAGTCCTTAAAGCTTCCAAACCTGTACCTATTTTCCAATATGCTAAGCTAAGAGGTGCTCCATCTAAGAATAAATTACCCATATTATCTAGTGTCCCTAAGGGTGCTAATGAGATTAAACAAGATCCAACTTTGAAGACTCCTATTAAAGATTTAAATCCATCTTAGCCTACTCTAATTCAAACCTTGGGTGAATATATTCTAGCTAAAGGAGTTGTTAACCTTCCACCAAATACTCCTCTTCTTAAGTATAACATATGTGATATGGCCTAAGTGTTGAGTCAACTAAAAATCATCATGACACTTGTTGAGTTATTGTGAATACCTAAACATAGGAAGATGGCATTTGAATATTTGGAATTTGGTGAGAATTTAGTTATGAATGATATTGAGTTACCACAAACACCCATAAAAGGTGATGAAGAACAAAAAGAGGTTCTTTAACTAGCTCCTGAAGTGTATTTAGGGACTACATTGGTAAAAAGTTAGATGAATGTGGACTCATTTTACACTACTCTCTTGATCAATGGTCTAATTGTTCACAACTACATGTTTAACTCTAGAGATTCTTACAATGTGATGACCTTAGGTGTCCTAAATGAAATTGTAATTAAGACCACATCATCCTTTATAAAGTGTTATGAAATTGACTCATGAGAATTTCTAGTTGTTGGACAAGTAAAGGGGTCGATAGTATAGTTGGTAGTTTATCCTAGTAAGTATATGAACATGGACATGGTATGACTACCCACCTAAATGGGAGATGTTATTATCACATTAATGGGATAATATTATGGGTAGAAGTGTGTAGATGGACCTTTCTTATACAACCATTTTTATGGAGGGTAAGATGGTCAAGATCTATAGAGATTCGAAGATGCTACATGTGATTAAAGATCTAAAATGTGCTCTTAATAAAGTGTTGTACATAGATGTTGAGATTGGAAACTTTGTTGGGAATATTGATACTAGTGAATAACCTACTATTCTTGATGTTGAATGTGGCAAATAAAGTGTGGTTCGGAAAATGTGATTTGATGGGGCTTGCTCCAATATTGGAAATGAAGTTAGTGTTGTCTTTTATGCCCCCAATGGTAAATATTTTATGTTTTTTTAAGCTATCCTTTGAGTGCATAAAAAATATTATTGATTATGAGGAAATATTGCTTAGTTTGATGATTACACATGAATATGGAATTAAAAGTTTGATTATCAAGTGTGATTTTGAGTTAGTGGTTAAGCAGATCCATAATGCCTATATCACTAAGAATAAAAGGTTGAAACAATATCAAAATGTTATTGATGATCTAATTAAATTATTTGATGCATTTAATTTATGTTATCATGATAGAAGTTTCAATTAAGACCTTGATAGACTTACAGGGCTAGGTGTTTAATTTGATATTACAAATATGGTCCCTTATTATCATTATCAATTGGAGGTACTTATCAAGCCTTTAATCCTAGACACTGTTCATCATTGGTATGTCTTTGATGATGATGAAAAGATTAAGAGGTTTTTGAACTATGAGGTTGAGTTCCATGATTATATCATAGACTTGGAATCCATTATTCAAGTTTGTGATGGAGAGGAATTTTTTTTTGGGAAGGATGTTATTCAGATGAAGACAAACATGTTCCTCAGAGGACTGGTAAGCTTAGAAGTATCTTTTGATGGAGCTGATAGAATCAAGTTGAGAGACTCATTTATCTCAAAAGACGTGACTGAGTGAATCTTGTATTTTTATGAGAATCCAAGAAAGGTTTGGTTGGGTACTCACTTAAGTGCACTTGAGATGAAAGCTTACATGTAATTGCTAAGGAATCATCAAGATTGTCTAGCATGGTCTTATTTTGACTTGAAATCATATAAGGAAGACTTGGTTTTGCATGTCAACCCATTATAGCTTAATAGAAAGCCTTTCAAGTAGAAATAGAGTCCCATTAACCCCATCTTAGCCACCAAGATGCAATATGAATAAAAAAATCTAAGGGATGGTGGAATCATTTAGTTCATCAAGTATTCATGATGGGTGGCAAACTTAGTCCCTATATAGAATAAGAATGGTGACATCTACTTGTGTTTGGATTTATGAAATCTAAAAAAGTATTATTTAAAATATAATTATCCCCTAACCAATATTGAGAACCTATTACAAAGTGTTACTAGATCAGATATGGTATTCACTTTAGATGGCTTCTCAGGGTATAACTAAGTTGTGATGAAGGAATATGAGAGATCCAAGACTACGTTCACTATGAATTGGGGAAAATATGTATATATGAGGATGCCTTTTAGGTTAATTAATATTGATGTGATGTTTTAGTGAGCTATGGATGTTTATTTTGTAAGGATATTTAACTAGTTCATTATTGTGTATTAAGATGACATTATTGGGTATTCCAATACTAGAGAAGAACATTTGGAGCATCTAAAAAAGTGTTTATTAGATGTAAGGAGTTTGACATTTCATTTAATCCAAATAAGTACCACTTTGCATTATAAAATTCCAAGTTCATGGGACATATAGTATCTAAGGATGGTGTCATGATTGATCTTGAAAGGATCTAAGCCATTGATAAAGTGCCTATCCCACAATGTAAGAAAGGAATTCAATATTTATTTAGAAAAATTAACTTTGTAAGGAGGTTTGTGTCCAATTTTTTATATATCACTCTGCCTATTAATTTCATGCTAAAGAAGGACTAGGTCATTAAGTGGGATGAGAAGGATATACAAACATTCAATGACATCAAGGGATATTTAAAGTCTGATCCTATCTTGAACATCCTTAGTTACACAATGTTGTTCCAAATATTCTCTTGTGCATCATATAATAATGTTGCTATTGTCTTGTTGCAAAAAATGAGGAAAGTCATGAGTAACCCATAAGTCTATTTAGAAAATCTATGAAAGGTCTTAAACTAAATTATACTATCATGGAAAAATATGCTTTCATAGTTTTGAAGGCTATTAAAACATGTAGGCTATTTATTCTAAGTTCAAATATTACTGCCGACATCTCACACACCATGGTGAAGGAAATTTTAATTTAGACTAAAGTATCCAGTAAGATATGAAAGTGGGTCAACAAGTTATAATAATATTACATGGGCAACCTTAAGGCTAACACTAATTTGCAAGTTATTGATGTAAACACTATTATTTTTAATGTTGATGATTCATTGAGTCAATTTAACATATCTATATGGTATAGGGATATTGTTTACTTGTAAAATTGGAGTTGTCCTCCTAACTTGGACAAGAATCAAAGAATAAATCTTAATCTTGTGTCCTAAAAATACCTCTTGACTGAGAATGGATTAGCATGGAAGAATCTAGATAGGGTTGTCCTAAGATGCATGATAGAAAAACAGACTATTGTCTTGATTGAAGACTTCCATAGTGAAGTATGTGGTGGCCATTGTGCACCTTAGGTTATAACTCATAAAATTTTGAGATCTAGTTATTGGTGGCCATCATTATTCAAGGATGTTGCTTAGATAGTCAGAAAGTGTGAGAAATGTCAATGTTTTACTAGGAGGATGAAAGCTTTAGGTTATCTTCCCTTACATCCTATTATGATTAAAGGCCCATTCAAAAAATGAGGAATGGATTTCATTGGAATTTTTTTTTATTCATCAAGTGTTAGACATAGATGGATACTAGTTACAATTGAATACTTCATAAAATGGGTTGAATCAATCCCTATAAAGAAAACAACACACCAAGTAGTTATGGATTTTTACTAAATCATATTATTTGTAGATTTTGTGTGATTGTCAATATAGTTATTGATAATTCCATGAGTTTAAAATCCAAACCTTTGTTGGAATTATGTATAGAGTATGAGTTTGAGATGACCTACACTTCTAATTACAACCCTTAGGAAAATGGGCAAGCAAAATCAAGTAACAAAAACTTGATGAAGATCATCAGAAAAACATTAGAAGTAAATAAGAAGTTGGATGAATAACTAAAGTTTGATTTTTAGGCTAACATGATCACACCCAAGAGAGATATAGGATAAATTCATTTTTAACTTGTTTATGGAGCTCAATTAGTTTTGCCTATGAATTTATAGTTGCCAACTTATCAGCTCATGTAGTAACTAGAAGATGATGAGAAAATCAACCAATATGAAAGTAAGATGCACTAGATTATTAATCTTGATGAAATTTAAAGACAAGCTCATGAAAGACACTTTAGGTTCAAAGAAAAACTAAAGAAGATATTTTACAAGAAGGTCACTCTACAAACCTTCCAAGTAGGTGATCTAGTTCTACATTGGCATAATAAGCATAAGGAGAAAGGAAAGCATGGAGAATTTGATGCCTTGTGGATGGGTCCCTATTTCATTGACTATAGGATTGGATATCATACTTTCTTTTTAAGAAATTTGGATGGTGAAATACTAGAGCTTCCAGTTAATTGTAGACATCTGAAACACTTCCTTGATTAAGTCCTTAACCTATGTACCATATTATATAGTGTATAATTTTTTTGATTTATTGTTTCATTGATTTGTCACCCCTCTATTTTGGGCCTTGTTTGTATAGTTTCCCTTTGTGTTTTGTTATGTGTTTATTTCTATATCCTCTTGATATATTTTTTAAATTTAGCCATGTTTTGTTGAGCCTTCATGGATGTTTTCTAAAAATTGCTAAATCTTAACTCTAAAGCCCAATGGATTGGAACCTAGTATTACATTTTGGGGTTATTTTCACACCTGTAGGGGGTGTGTATCCTTGGACAAGATCTAGTGTTAGTGCCAAAAGTTGCACTAAAGTAATTGGGCCCTTGTCAAGTGAAAATTGCCAAGCCCTTAACCAAATTTCTACTTTCAAAATGTTCATGTCAAAGGTCAAGTTCATGTGAAAATTAGCTAATTCCTAATTTCTTATTGTCTTGGAAAATGTGTCTTTAAATTAAAATTTTTATGGCTTTTTTCATGAACATAATGTTTGACAAAAATAGGTCTTTAGTATTTTTGTCTCAGTTAAAGAGTTTGAAGACTTATTTCCATTAGACATTTTATCCACTACAAAAAGTTCAAAAGAATTCATTGTCTTGGCCAAGTCCCATTTACATTGGGTTAAGTGTTTCATAAAAAAATCTGAAGGGTCATTTATTTTAAATTTTTTGTCCATAATAAAAAGTGTGAAGGGAACTTGCCCTTTGGGCATTTTACCATGGTAAAATGTCTAAAAGAATTACATATTATTCGGAAGATGTAAAGTCCTTATTTGTTTCAATCTTTTTTTGCACCACAAAAGGTTTGAAGGGAACTTACCCTTTTTTAAAAATACAAAGGTCTAATTTATTTGGCAAAAAATCTAAGACCAATTCATTCAAGAAAAGTGTAAGTTCCATTTGTTTTGGAATTTTTTCCTGCAACAAAAAATTTGAAGGGCACTTGCCTTTTAGGCATTTTTCCTGTGGAAAAAAATCTCAAAACAAAAGTTTGAATTCCTTAAAAAAATATAAAGTCCTTATTTTTTTTGGACATTTTGTCTATAGAAAAAATTCCAAAAGGAAATTACCCTTAACGCATTTTGCCCACATAAAAATCTTGATAAAACATCCATTCTTTAGCAAAAGTGTAAGCTCAATTTCTTCAAAGAAAATGCAAAGTTAAATTTTTACAAGGAAATTATTTAGGACAAAATGTCTGAAACAATTGTACCAATGATGATAAAATGTCGAAGACTCAATTCTTGCCAGAAAAGTGCAAAAGTCAATTTCTTTGAGGAAATTGTTTTAAAAAAATGTCTAAAAAAAATTCTCTTGATAAATAGAGAAGCTAAAGATAAAAGGCCCGAGAAAATTATTTAAAAGACCAAAAAGATGATGAAAGTAGTAATGTCAAAGACAAAAGATCTAATAAGTAAAGTCCTGATGAAATATCCAAATTTGCATAGGTATGATATTCTCATGAACATCTTTTGATAGCCATGTAGATCTCAACTTTAAGCTTCATAAAGTAGATGTTTGAGTTTAAATGGAGGTAGATCTAATGGTGTGAATTAATTTAGATAAAAATGATCAGATGGTGTGTGATTAATGTTAAATAGTTAAATAAACCCAAGAAGAGCAAGATAATGATAGTTGTTATCATCATGAAACCCTATAAAAAAATTGATAGAGATTAGAGCAAAGGACTGAGCCTTGTGAATAGAAAATTGATGGTCTATGCTTGATCTATGTCAATGAGATTAATAGTACATAATGATAATGGACTATTAAATGAAGCTCCAAGAAAATCCAAGACCACCGCATTGTGAAAATATGTTATCCTAGTAGAACTAACATAGCAGGGTGAAAAAATCCCATTGGGCTACCAAGTGGCATGACCTCATGGTTAAAGATAACTAGTAGCTAACAATGCTTGGTCTTCTAGATCAATATCTAAAGTTTGAGTCAATTTATGCACAAAAATCAATGGCATGAGTGAGAGATGGCTCATCAAAGGGCTCATAACTTGTAAGAAAGTGACACGTGTCTAATGGGTGATAAAGGTCACATTTAAAGATAAGGAACAATGTGACATGGTGAATGCCATATGGGCATGTAAATCATATTTAAAGGTCTTATGTAGAGCAGTTCATGGAAATTTCACTAGTGATAAGCTGATTGAATAGGAAAGTTTTAAATAAACCATGGGAGCTCTATAGCAAGTTTAAAGGCATTTTTACTAAAGTATAAATTTAGGGTAGATAGTGGGTTTACATATATGTAAAATATAGGTTTTATAGTGTGACCCTAATGATTAGATGATGCAAGAGAATCCTTCTTGATGCTTGATGAAGAATAAGAAAGATAAAATAAGCCTTTTCAAGGCATTGACATAAGTTTTGAACTAGTTTTCCCTCCTAAAATTTGTATTTCAAATATTCAAATTATTGTATTTGTCATGGAGGAAAATAAGGCATATTTGTGTTATAAAGGCCAAAAAAGTTATTTTAGACAAAATTAGCTCATCACCACATAAATTAGGAGGATCAAGACATTTTAGGCATGGATTAGGTGTTATTTAAGAATTTTCCATTTGAAAACATGTTGTTGAGTCTTTATATAGGTTAGTTGAGTAGTTTTGGGAACAAACAATGAATATTTAAACCATGGAAGACATGTTTTTAAGAGAGTATAAGAAAAAGGATTTAATAATGTTGATATAATGGCTTTTTAATAATAAGGAAGAATTAGAATGTTTTGGTGTAACAGTATAGGTGTGTATAGGAAACCTGACATGATAGGGTAGTATTGTAAGCATAAATTATATATATATATATATATATATATATGAAGGTATTATATTGTAAAAAAAAAATACATATTTTTCTTGTGTTAATAAACTATATTATTATCTCTTAAAAATGGATCTAACCTTTCAATGGTGTTAGAATTCTCAAATCTTTGAAACACCTTGTATCTTACAAATTGTAACTGCACACAGAGCCCTATTTTACATCCCTAAGGTTGAATGAGAGTGTGAAAATGATTCTAAATATTTTTAGGGATTGTAAAGATCCTAATGGTAATATTTATACCATCAGATAGTTTATATACTCTATGAAATAGGCTTAAGAATCTCTTAGGTGTCACAAACCCTATCAAACCCTAGATAGTAGGTATACACAAATTTCTTGAGTTTTAGCCCTTTAGTCCTCATGAAAAATTGTGATTAGTGGATCAATACTATTTATAGGTTGATACAAGTAGTTTTTTGTTAAAATATCATCTGTAGAGTGATCTATACCTGATAATATATCTCAAACCTATAAGTTATCTTTGATATGGACTAAACAAGTGGAATTTGATCACATTTAATTTCATAGTGAATATAAACTATATATGAAGGTTGGATCACGTTTTAAATCAGATTAAAGACATTTTAGAAACATAATTTGTCATGGGAACTTCCTATTTGAATATTTTATCTATTAGAACACCAATTAAGCCTTTAGTTCTAAACAAGATATTGATGGTTAGTAGCTTGAATTGCTTGGTGATAGAGGAAGTGGGAAACCAATAGAATAATTGGTTTAAAAACACTATTCAAGATAAGTATAAAGACATTATATATTTACATATATTCATCCATATCTATGAAATAAAGTATCCTTGATAATCAATCAAATTGTGGACAGAGTATTGACTGTAACAACCATCCTTTTGTGGTGAACCAAATGCTTAAGAGTACTACTATGATTAAAAAAGAATTATTGAGGGAGCTGGAGATAGCTAAGGTAGACCTTAAAAAGGTTATTAAAAGTGTTGAGAGAATACTAAGACAAATAAATTGAACTTAAGGGGCCTCGGTACACTGGCAGAGCTGTAAGACATAAACTTAGGTCTAAAAAGAAAGAAATTAAATTTGTGAGAGTTCCACCTAGTAAAAAATGTTATAATTTTGAAATATAACATATTTAGAGGTACTCTAGATGAATAAAAAGTTTTTATCATTTTGGAGTTTGTACTAGTACAAAATCTAAGATCAGGGATTTGAATAGGCCTAATTAAGGGTAACGAGAGTTAAAGTGAACAAGAAAGTGGATTTGTGCAAAGAGAAGAAAGATGAAACCTTGTAGATTGAAAAAAATCAAAAATGGGTCCTTGAATTTGTCTCAAGTTTCATAAAATATTTAATAAATGTGTCAATAAAGATGTGGTAAGCATCATAACAGGACTAGTAGAATAAGGGAAATAAGAAAGGTGAAGTAGACCAGTTGCATCATTAGACAATGAAAAAAGCCATTTTTGACTATAGGACAAATATATTACAAGCTCCTAGCATTTATATAATACAAAGAGGATTACTTTTATACAATTAATAACCTATGTACAGATCTCATGTAAACCCTATATGATGGGGTGTTTTAAATGGGTGATAAGTATATGTTAAGTACATTATAATCCAATATGTCTTTACTAACCCCTCATGTGCTCATTCAAAGACCTTATTTGGGAAGCTTCCAAAGGGGACTATAAGTTTTAGTTGAAAATCAGTAATTTATAGATGTGCAAGTGGGGCTAAAACTTCCCCAAGGGATAAATGGTGGGAATAATGCATTTATGCATTAAAAATAAAATTTGCAAAAAAGGACATGTATTGAAAAATAGAAAATTGTTTAAGGGACAAAAGTGAAAAAGGTGTAAATATGTGAAAAATAAGATTGGAGCCAAAAGTAATAAAGTTAAAATGACCTAAGTGTTTTGCATTTATCATTATTGTGTTTGTCAAAGCTCCTCCATGAGCAAGATATTTCAAGTTTATAAGTCCAAGGTGGGACACTCCAGAGAAGATCATTCAGAGGGCCATGGATCTAAAATATTACCAAGAAATCATGGAAAAATTAGGTTCTCCCATGGCATCCATGAGAGGGTGGGCATCTATCCAAGAATTTATAGCTATGCAAGCAAGTGGTCCAAGGCATTTTTAGTGAGTTCCACATAAAGGAAAAGTTCATTTGGACCTCTACTAAGAATATTATCCTTCTAACCCATGTGAAAGGCATGTACCACCATGAAATAGGATTTTTGTTTCAAAGTATTCATCATTCCTTGTAGAGGTAGTTATAACTTTATTTTTTCTTATAAATGAATGAAGATTACATGCATGACAAGGGCATATTTTCCAAATAGATACATCTTGGTGGACTTGAAATTTTGTTTTACACTTTTGAGAGTTATGAGCCATAGTTATAGATTTGAAAAATGTATAAATAGAGGGGCCTCTCCTTTATTCAAGGTTGTTTTTGGTTGTTTTTTATGGTTATTATTTTAAGTGTCCATTTTTTCCAATTCAAGGTTCTACAAAAACTTTTCCAAGATCAATTTTTGTGTGTATATTTTCTCTCCCTTGCTAAGGTGGTTGCAACATTATAACCATTAGCAATATTTGAGAGTATGTTTATGTCTCCCTTATCCAAAGAGTAATCTCACCATGCTTGTCTCCATGGCAGCATTTTGAAGCATTGATGTATTTAATATTTCTTTTCAAGTTAATAAAAATGCATGTGGTTCTTTGTTATTTCCTATAGATGAAGTGAAATGATATATTTTACAAATATTTTTGAATGGATATCTAGTTTTATGTTCATTACTAGTTATATTTTTTAGCATGGATCTAGGTTATAAAACCCTTTCTACATCATTTTAGAATAGGTTGTTGAATAACAGGTTAGGGCACCCTAGGTTGATGGATTCAATAGGGAAAGGCATTTAAAATATTATTTTCAATGTATGTTATAGTCTCTTAGGGATCATATTGTATTTACCATTATATTTGATTTAAAGTTTTTATACATCTTTTTTAAGAAATACTATCATGAAATATTGCTAAATACACTATTATTTAGAAGCCATCAACATGCCACCATCTATTTTATAATTATCTAGCTTTTACTACCCTATCTTATCCTATAATTAATACACCCCTTGCATATTATAAGTGTTATTTTCCTTACAAAACATAAGATCTTGCATATTTGAAATATGTTTATAGTTTGTACTTTAAAGTCTAACAATTTAGTCTCTTATTCTACCCATATTGTTGAGGAATCTATAGAATGAAGATTGTAGTATATTTTTCCATATTTCTTTAGTATCTTGTGTATGACTTAGATCATTTGTGTATTTCATGTGATAACCCTTCATGGGTGACATCTACAAACTTGGCTATTCCCTAGTCATATATGTTCCTTATACCAAGAATCCCCATGGAGATTGAATTGAATAACCCCTCCATGGGAGGAAACTACCCCATAGGTCCTCTCACCTTGGTTTAGATAGATCTAAAGGTAGTAGGGAGATGACCATAACCTTTGTAGGTGCCTTTTAGTCATTGTCTATGTTTGGTCTAATCTTGATGAAAAACCCTTCCTTTGCTACAACAACATACTAGAAGGTTTTCATCTTCATTTGCCATTTTATTTTTAAGTGTACAAGGCCAAGTGTATGTGATGTATAATTGGGAACAAACATAATTATTTGACCAAATATAATGTTGATTGAAAACAATGTTTTTTGTACTCAACTTTTCATAAAACATATGAAAATAGCCTTACACATACTCTAAATAATTATTTTGATCATTGATAACATAGAAGTGTTTTTCCCTTAATATTTTTTGAGAATACTCTATACTATCAAAAAGCATGAATATTATGTGCATAAAAAATAATCCTGTATTGAATGGTAGTATTGTGAATGAACCTTTTATTTATGGTTTTAATGTGTAATTCTCTAAAATTTTAATTACTAAAACAATAGTACCAAGTGGGATTGATTCCTTACTTTACTTTAGTTGTTTATGTATCTAGTGAGTCATGTGTATGTGTCTGCATAATCATATAAAATTTCCTCCCTGAATTTGTCCATAAATTTTGAAATAGGTATTTGTTTTGTAACAAGCTCACACCTTTTGTATTACTTTCCATCTTTTAATTGATATGTCGTAGATTTATATTTACTAAAACCAACCAATTATTTTCCAATTATATGTGTATTCTCCTCATGGGTAATTTTCTTCAATTTTATTAATCCACTATAAATGTGACAAGTTCCATCCAAACATGCCTTATTATAAACAAAATTGTGCATCTCATCATTCACAAAAATAGATGGAATAAATTCCCTTGATAATTTTGGAGGGGCTTCCACTCCACACTCATGGAAAATGTTACCAGTATATAAGGTATAATGAACATGAAAAAAAATATCACAATGCATCAAAAATTCAACATGTTACCTACAATAACAAGTAGTACATGTGTGACTGATTTTCACATAGAAGGGTTTCGCCATTTCAAAATATATTTGACTACTTGAAATCTAAGGATATTTTTTAACAAATTTGGAGTATGATTGTGTTTGAGTCATATCCAAAAAATGTTTAGGATATAGTTCATTATTATGAGAACCAAATCTTATTTTCACTACATCTTTAATATTAGGTGACACCCTTGTGTTATCTTTCCAAAATTTTGCAACTAAATATTTTAGGGAATCATCTATAGCGCTATCTTTCTATGGGATTATAAAAAATAACACCCATAAGTCATTATTATAAAAAAAATCAAGTATTTTACATCTCCCAATTTATTTCATTAGTTTTTTATATTTATGTGCAATGATTGGCTTGTTTGACAAATCAATAATTTATTCTTTGTTTGAAAACATACCATAAAAGTTGTATTAACGTGTTGGGAAACATTGCCATCTTTGGTGCATTTTTTCACACCTAATTGATGGTATGAATTATGAAAATTTTCAACAATTGCCTTGTTTACACCATCAATGTTACATTTTCTTAGTCCTAGGGTTTTCATTGTAGGTCTCATATTATGCACTTTCATCAATGTAAAAATTAATTGACATATTTGAGTGTCATTTAATATTTGAAAGTGCCAATCCCACATTTTCTTAGATTTTATTCTCATGTGGTGCCAAGACATTTTTTTAGGAATTGGTTTCAAAATGTTTTCTTTAATTTTAATTAAATATATTGGTGTTCTTTTAAAAATCCTAGGAGGTGTTCTTAGCGATAAATTTGATTAATTTGGTTTATCCATATTATTTTCTTCAGTGTTAGTTTCTTCATTTAATGGTGCTCCCATAGTGTTTTATTGATTATTACTTTCACCAATCAATGTTTCCATGTAATTTACATGATCATCCAGTCTATCATCATCATCAAAAATAAAAATCATAAAATTTGAATGTGGACATGCATTATGATTTTGTATACTATCAAAATTGAAAATTGTACTTTCAAAATTTGGTATTATATCATTGATCATTTCATCATTATATGTGGCATTCAATTCATTAGGGATATCATACTTGATGAATGATTTTTCATTTTTTGACTTTGATTTTTATCTACACTTGTAATTCCTCTGGTGTCTTGCACTTTAACTTCTTTTTATTGTTATTAAAAAATCCATCACCCATGATTACACAAAGTTTTCAACTTTTGAGAGTGGGGATAATAATATAATTATTAAAAATTAGACCTTATTGATGTATAGTACCAAGTGGGGACCACAATCAAAGTATTAAAAAAACATGCACTATTTATTCAACCATGAGTAAATAATGCTTTTTAATTTTGAGGGTGGGTACATGCATTAAATTAGTAAAAAATAGAGTTGTAGCATATAAAATAGAACAAAGCAGAGTATCCATGGGATAGAAGTCTTGACCCAAAAAAAGGATGTTGACCTAAATGTTTTTTTAAAAACTAAACAAATCAAGTACACAGTCCTACCATGTATGCAGTCTTGGATGTATACATAAACACCCCTAACATAAATCCTTAACACTAAAACCTTGTTCTCTTCAACCTTATACCATAAAAACTAAACCTTAATCACTAAATTCAAAGCCCTAAAAACCCTAAAACATAAATCATTAACTCTTAAAACCCTAAACAAGTCATTTGAGCCCTAATTACCTTTATTTGGACAAAGAATTAGGTCCATAGGGCTCAATTTGGTCTCAATTACACCACTAACAACCCTAATTGACTATTTCACTCTGTGTGATGGCATTGGGGATAATTAAACCCAAAAACACATTATATAGTTAAAAATAAGTTCAATCAATTAAATTTATCCTTAATTACCTTTGAGATTGGAGTCTAAACCCTAAATTTTAACCTGAAACCCTAAACCAATCAATTTATCCTTAATTAACATCATTTAGAGTGAAAATTATGTTCATAGATCTTAGTTTATCCCAAATTACATCATCCATTGCCCTAATTAACTAATTGTCTCAATCTATGATGATGTGGGGGCCAATTGAACCCAAAATCACATTTTGTAGTAAAAAATAGGTTAAAAAAGTTAAATTTGGCCTTAATTACCTTTGCCATTAGACCTTATACCCTAAGACCTAAATCCTATATACCCTAAGCCTTAAGCCCTAAACCCTAAACCTTAAATCATAAACCATATTTACTTTAAACCATTCAATTTAACCTCACTTAATTATGTTCATAGGACTCAATTAAATACAAATCACATTACTTATTAGCTCAATTTATGATGGTGTTGGGACTAATAATGCCCAAATTCACTTTATTTACCTTAATTACGTTTGTGATTGTCCACCCTAAGCACTAAATTTTAAACCTTAAACTATAAACCAATTGATTTAGCCTAAATTAACATCTTTTAGAGTAAGAATTACATTCACAAGGCTCAAATTGGCCCAAATCACATCACTCATTACCCCAACTACCTAATTAGCTCAATATATGATGATGTAGGGGCTAATTGAGCCTAAAATCACATTATGTAGTCATAAATAGGTTAAAGGAGATTAATTTTACCCTAATTTCCTTCATAATTAGACCTTATACCCTAAAACCAAAACCATATATACTATAATCATTAATCCCTAAACCCTAAACCTTAAATCATAAACCATATTTACCTTAAACCATTTGATTTAAGCCTAGTTAATTATGTTCATAGGGATCAATTCGATGCAAATCACATTAATTATTGTCCCAATTGGCTAATTGGCTCAATTTGTGATGGTGTTGGAGCTAATTGTGCTCAAAATCCCTTTTTGTATTCATAAATGGGTTTAAACAACTCAATTACCTTCACAATTAGATCCTAAACCCTAAATTTTAATCCCTAAACCCTAAACTAATAAATTTATCATTAATGAACATAATTTAGAGTAGGAATTATGTTCATAGGGCTCAATTTGGCCTTAATTGAATTAATCATTACCCCAACTGACTAATTAGCTCGATTTGTAATGATGTGCCTAGGGCTAATTGAGACCAAAATCATATTCTATAGTGACAAATAGGTTAATGTAGATTAATTTGACCCATGTTCCTTCACAATTAGACCTTATACTCTAGAAAATAAACTTGATATATCGTAATCCCTAAACCCTAAATCATAAATCATAAACCCTAAACCTTAAAAAAATTGATTTAACCACAGTTAAGATGTGTGTGTGTGTGTGTGTGTGTGTGTGTGTGTGTGTGTTCCTATTGGTTCAATAATTTGTTTAAAACATTATATGATTCATGGTCATATTAAATATTTTGTGAACTATTGATGTTATTTTGCTTGCAAATACAATGTTATGTTGTCTTCATCTTAATTTGGGTCATTCTTTGACTATATGGAATATAATCATGACATGAATATTTTATAATGTTGATTAGGATTTTTGGCTATATTTATTAACTACATTTATATTTAGGTATCATTAGGTTTTATTAATTATGTCTACATTTATGTCTTGTATCATGGTCTAGGTATTAAAAGTGACTATGTTTTATATGATTTTAGTAGAGCTTTTGAATAAATGTATTGAATAGGTTATGTCATGGACTTGAGATTAAAATTTGAATTGGATTTGGTTATTGTGACTATGTTTTGATCATTATGTCATGATTTTTATAAGTCATAATCAAATGGGTTTTATGATTGTTTTGGCTACACCTTAAAATCAATTGTAATTATGTGACTTGTATCAAAGATTTTGAATATATGTTAACTATGTATGTTTTTATTATGGGATTAAAATCTTATGGGGATTATTTGATATCTTTTCCTACATTTCATATTACTAGGTTTTGATTATTTAAGGCACAAGTTGAATGAGTTTTAGGTGTTAAACTTTGAGAGTGTTTTAATAGTCAAATGTGTTTGGACCTATTTGTTTTGATGGCATGTTCAAGTTGGTTATTTTAGTGTGATTGGATCCTACGTAATACTTATAGAGTCACCTATATTAATTGGAATAAATATACTTAGTTATAATTTTATAGTTCAAAAAGGGCATTGAAGAAGTCTAAAGGAGTTTTTCATTCATTTTTATGAAATGCTTGGGTTGTGTTGAGAATGTTATATTCTAGTTTGAATTATTATAGGTGTTGTATAAGTATTTTAATTGGAAATTATGTGGTTCATTTATTTGGTTGTGAGATTATATTCTTGCATGGTTAATTGGTCACCATTCCTAGACTAGACCCAAATGATTATAATAATTGGTATATTGTATACCTTGTATATATTGGTAGTCAAGATGGTTAAGGCTAGTCGTAACTTGGATGGGGGTACAAGGTGGTTAATTCAAATAATATATAATGGATTAGTTTTTAATCCATTATATATCATTTGGAAGCCATGTTAGTCATCTCCATTTTTGATCTGTATTGAAGATGGATTAATTATTCTCATCTTTCCTCAAAATGGAATCTTTAATTTTTCTTTTTATTATTTTGTTACCAATATGTCCTCTAATTGGAAATCTAATTGATCAAAATTCCCTTCATGTTCTTAGTTTCTATAACCACCATCATGTTGATGGTTTGGGTGGTAAGGGCCACTGATGGTTGGGCTCATAGGGATGGTTGGGAGGGCCTGCCCAATTCATTCATTCATTACTCTATGCTTAAATGATATTGTGTATGGATAAATTAAGTTGGAAACAATTTAATTATGTTAATTATGTTTATTTACTTATTCTATTTCATTATTTATATTTGAGATAGATGGTATATATTATTATTATTATGGGTTAATTATGTTAATGCTAATGTATGTTGATAATGGGATGTAGACTTTAAATAAAATCTCAATAATGTTTGAAAGATAAGATGTCTAAATTGATAAATGTTGTTGAAGGTAGTACACTTCATGTATATTAAATTATTAGACATATAGTTTAAATCTCTTCATGTTGAGAAAGCATTTTGTTAATGCTGTCAATTATAGAATTAATATTATAATAATTATTTATAATTAAGTTGAATTGTTATAAATTATTGTATATTGTTAATATAAATAATCATTGTAATATTTATTCCTTGATTTATTTAGATAATTTGGATATTTAATTTCAACTATTGATGTTATACTAAGTAGGATTACTTAGAAAATTATACTTGATTTTATTAAACACATATTAGGCATAATTGATAAGAACATTGAGTTTTCTATTCCAATACAAGAATAATTTTTTCGTTATATTAGATAGACAATTACATACATACTATGTTGTTTTGAATTAGAAATACATAGTCTTAATTTAAGCATGAGAACTAGCTTAATAGTTACCTTTGATATATCACACTATATTTGGTAAATATAATTATATAGATGAAAGTATATGGAATTCTTAGTCATTTTAGCTATGATTAAACTATTCAAAATTACTAGTTGTTGGTACATGCAGAAACCAAATCAGAATCCTTCCTTCTAACACACATTTTAGACTTATTTGGTTGCGTGTAAGGTATGTATGCCATATATATCAGATCTAAGAATTATTAATTTTGTTCTTGCATTTAATATTAAATTATTTAAAATTTAATTTAACTCATTTACTTAATTAAGATGTTTCATAAGCATGCATAATATTTATGCATAATATAATTATGTAGTAAAGTGAAGTTGAAGGATCTTAAATGAATTGTTTAAATCTAATCACCATCATGAATCAATTAGATGAAATAAACAAGTTATATAGTATTTCTACTTCACTTTATGTTGTGTAATTATATAACTAAAACATGTATGCTTGTTGATTTCTATTCCTTGGGATGTATGTGCTTACTCTTTCCCTTTCGATAGCTAAACATGTTTGCCTTACTACCCATGGCTTGCCCAACATAAATTTGTAAAAGTCTCTTAAGTGGAACAATTTATTTAGGTTTTACTCAACTTGAAACTTAGCTAAATATTTTTTAAATATGATTGTGTTGTATTTTGTTGTTTGTGAACCATTTGTTTCTCTCTTGTAGTTTATTAAATATGATCATAATTATGGAATGTGATGGTTCATTATGTATGCATTTACTTAGACATTAATGGAACATTGTGTGAAAAGAATTGACTCCTCTATTATATAGTTATCCAAAAATGACTTAACTATTTGATTAATACATAGATTCTTTCTCTTGAAATAAATACATAATTAAGGACTAATTGATTATATACCTTGGACAAATAATGTATTGATCTCTCTTATTTTATAATGTTGCATTAGTTATACTAGTATAATGTCATCATATGGATTCATTTCTAGACTGCCTAAAGGATAATTGATGAATAATGATACTAATCATAACTATATCATTCATCATTATTCTAAGTAATGGCATCACTTTTTAGTCAATGAATGATGTATGATTTATTTAAATAGTGGTACAGTGACCTTAAAGGTCATGAGGCGTTTACAACCTTAACTGGTAGAACTATAAAACATTGAGTTTTCAATCTTTTTTATCTTTATGTAATAATATTTTTTGCTACATGAATGAGTATAAATATGAATGTGATGAATTGATTTTTAGTTATTGATTATGATTACTTGTCTAATTTATGTTTAATTATAAGGTTAGTAACCTACACTTTTAACATAAACCTATGTTAACCTAAATGATAACTTAAGATGTTAGAGTTATCCTTCTTAGTTAAACTAATCCTTAAAATTAACCATCCTTGAGTGGGACTAAAACCCACTAAGGAGATTGAGGTATTCACCTAGGATTAAGGACCTAGAAATGGTCCTATGTGGAAGTATGAGTGCCACATATGGCACTCAAGTCCTATCCATATATGCATACACCAATAAATCTTGAACCCCATAAAATATATATTAAAGTATTATGATTCCCCATAACACATTTTGTATGTACTTGCCTCTAACTAATTACCTCAATTCACCTCCTTTGGTTCCATTTATGCGTACATGAGTGTATTGAATGTTTATCACTTGAAATATCAAATGAGGTAATTGGGTTGAATACGATTCCAAAATTTACTCTAATATACATTTCATTTTTTTTTTTTGGGTTTATTTTAATAACTTAACATGAATGAGTAATAAATACTTTACTTTTCATTACTACAAAAAAACTAGGACACATGACTAAATATTATAGGATACTAAAAACTAAGGATAAAATTAATCAAGAGAGTGAAAATAAATTTTTTCAAGTTGAGAAAAGTGATGTTCAAGAGGGATAAAATTATTTTCTCACATTTAATGTGGGAATAGATGAATCAAATAATTTTTTTCTTTTCTTGATTCAAGGTGTTGAAATCACATGACAAGTCATAAAGAAGATTTTAGGAAATTAGATAATTATTTAAAAATGCAAGTACAATTATGAGATGGAAAGTACATCCAAGTTGAAATAAAATGGCATTATGCATGTAATGATTTTATAGTAAAACACTGATAATTTTATTCTTTATTTTTGTTAACACTAGCTTCTCATTAATTAAAATAGATTAATGATTTTTTTAGTTTTAAAAGTATGTCCACTAGAATCACTCTTACATATATGGGATTTAAAAGTTGTTTCAACTTAGGTAGTCTAAATATTTACCATCTCTAAATAACTACATCACAACATGTTATTGGAATTCACTTTCATTGGTAAGAAACATCATTATTCCCACTTACAAGCATAATTTAATTTGGGTTCATGAAAATGGATGCTTTCTATTGAAATGGAGGAAAGTAATACAAAATTGAGTAAAATATTCTATCTTTTAGAATATAGGAGAAATATATAAAACATACAACCCATAAATTTTCAAGAAGAAATTAGATATATAAAATTGGCATTTTAGATTACATTTTGTGATTTGTTATCAAGATTAAATGATTAGATTATATGCATACACTATTTTTATAGCTTATCCTCTAAATATTTGGATAAAATATTTGAGTAGAAAATATTATATATAATATGGCTAATGATAGATGGATTTGTAAAGGATGATATTGTGGGAGTGTTCTTAGAGGGAGGTGATTATAATGGAACATAGGGTGAATAAAGGAGAATACATAGGGAAAGTAGAGGATGGAGGGGATGACATCATACTTGTGAACTATAAAAATTGATGAAGAATCAGTCATGTTTGGGATAAAATATGAAAGAAAAAAACTTCAAAAGTCCAAAGGATATCAATGCACATGATTCTTTTTTTTTTGGATTGAAATATATTAGAATCCCTTTGACAAATAAATTGACCTAAATTTTTAAATTGGCATTAAGAGAATGATATTATTGCTATTAAACTTACCATATTTAATGGCGTTTTTAATAAATATAAGATGTAATTCAAGTTTTTAAAAAAAATTACACACTAAAATATATCCTTTTATATTGATATTATCAAAGGGTATGCTTGCAATGGATTGAGTAAGGACAAAAACTAGTCTTACATGTTGATTGTCTATTAGAGGAAAGGTTTTTCTAGGGAGTTTAAATAGTTATTGTTTAATTTATATCTCGATCCCATTCCTAATTTTCTCCATGATTGATCTCATTTGAGGTTATAAATTATTTATATCACCTTGAATGTATCTTGGGATTTCTCAATAACTATTTATATGCTTAGTTATTCTTCATTTATTTTTGGTAGTTTGTGTGCTTGTCTTGCATAGACAAATAACTTAATGTCTTTTAGTGACTCATGAAGCTTAGGATTTATTATAATAAAAATTTCACTACTAAATCTTAGTGCCCAAATATTTATTTTGAGATCTAATGGAAGAATCAAAGATTTTGAGACATTGCTTCTTAGACTCCATATTACTTGAAAAAAGATAAAGAACCTGTGTATTATTCATATGAATATATTAAAGGAAGGTCAATTTAATCTCATAAAATTTGGGAAAATCATAAATATTTATAGGTTTTTGATCTCTTGACTTAATCATGAGGGAAAATAACATTTATTTCTAGGTTTCTTCCTCAATTATGAGTGGTTTCAGTGGTGTTTTTAGAGATAATAACTTGGATGACTTGGGAAATGTAATGGTTAATTATGCTTCTACTAATTTCATAGGGGGTAAATAAAAACCATAACATATAAAATTCACTCCTTTCAAACTTATAATAACCTATGGATCCTTGGACCAAAGGATCTTTAGAGGGCTCCACCACCTACTATTTTCATAAGATACTTTTTCCCATCAAAGTTGACTTGCCTTCTCAGGGTTTTGAGTATCTAGGGATCTTGATAGAAATAATTAGTTATTATATAAGTCTAGAATAAGACTTGCATCATTAGACATAAGATGCATCCAATGTTGGGATTTCTCTACCATACTTATGGTGCAAAAGAACTTATATATCCTAAAGAAGAATTCATAGAGGAAAGGTAGAAGATGTGTTAAGCTAATGGGGGAAATTATGATTGGTGTTTGGAAAGGATATCAAGATGGATCATGTTATATAGATAGTGAATACTAATCTAAACTTTTTTTTAGGAGAAGAATCTCTACCCAAAATTTAGATAACTGAATAACTCAATTTTAGTAACCACTCCTAAGATACTCTCATATTTCCAACATCTTAGATAGAGGTTACATTACTTCTATATTTAAATAATAAAAATATGTGACACTTATATTCACTCAAACATGGTTTTGGTGGTCAAATCCACTTAATATTAAGATGTGTTCAGCGATATTTGATCCACAGGTAAAAAGATCCTTGATATAACTTGTTTGGGTAAAAATGATAGGACTGCCATTAGAATTTTAGATTAAGGATTATTTTAAGGCAATAAGGGACATAATATAAAATTATTTTATATGTATGATAGATATATCAAGGAATATTATAGGATATTGGAAAAAATATTGGTTGACATAAACCTGCAGGAAGGATTGGAAGAGGATATAATTATTAATTTGGACTTTGGATTCACACTTCAAACATTAGATTATGTGGGTGCACCATTTAAGTGTGTTATATGTCATTCCTATGGACACTTTGTAAATGATTTCTGTCATCACTTCTATCCCAAAGTCTATAGGAACAATAAAACTTATTTTATTCCTCTTGAATGGGAGATTGAAGCTAATAGATCTAAGACATCAAATATTTTATAGAAAGATGATAATAGGGGATATGGTCTGACCAATTTGGTAGTTGAAAAACCTTTGTGTTCTTATAAATATTTATAGATATTTCATCAATTAATTAGAATGGGTGATGAAAATTTAATGTTTAAGTGAGGTCCCCAACCTTTGTTTCAAGAATTATTTGTTTCATCAAATGAAACTCATTATAATGTTATGCTACTTAATCTCATTACTATTCAACACACATTTATTAAGGACATTTTTACTTGTACGCCTATCGTGGATAAAGTCACATCCTCTCATGTTCCTTCTAAATATATCCTATAGGTACTATTATAGAAGGAAATGATAGAGAGAGTATCTAAAATTAAGAAGAAAATATTTAACTACATTTTGGAAGAGCTAGTGAGTCTAAAAAATATTCTTGAGGAAAATCTCATTCATAGTGAGACCTATTCAAAAGATGGACTAGCAAAGGTATTTTGTAACAAGTTGAATTTTTTTGATTTAATATTTTTAAAATATTTATCCACTGCTAGTCAAATGTGGTGATTTGGGGATTGTCATGAGTCCTACTTGTTTTAGTTCATAGAAAGGTTGACTATCCTAGATTGCTCAGGTTAAAAACATAATAATTTAGGAAATAGATCAGGGCAAGAAAAAATAATCATAGGTCCCTTGAATTGGGGACATAAATGGTGAATTTTTATAATGTTAATTTTACCCCTAAATATAATAGGGTTAGGTAATCCATCTAAAAAAATGATTTGAATCATTTGATTCATCTGCATAAACTAGAAATGATCTTGATACAGGAAACCAAGGGAGAAGGGAGTAAGGTCATTGAATATTTATCTATTTTTTTTAAAGATTTGATTATTTGTATTCTAACTCCAATGCCAACTCTAGCAGTTTGATTTTGATATGGGGGACCACCTCCATGAGGATGGATAATTCCATTTTTTCACTCTAATATTGGGGTGGAAATACACTCCATGGATCTTGGTAAATATTTTTTTGTGTTGTATATCTATGGAACTAATGAGGAGAGATTGGCATATTGGGATAAATTATTCAATCAAAAATTTCTTAGAAATAAAAATATTATTGTAGTGGGTGACCTTAATTTCAACACCAAGCAAGTAAAAGTGTGATAGGCCTATACGATAATGGATCCACTAGCTAATTATTTATTACAAAACTTTGAGGATGCTAACTTGTTAGACTTAGAACCTGTTAAGTTGGTTCCCACTTGGAGGTACATGATAGTTTGGTTGGATAGTGTGTCTAAGATACTTGAAATATTCCTCATATGACATTCCCTTTTTATTGTCTCTAAAAATATAGATATTAGGTGGTTTTAGGCAGTGATAATGATCATCTTATCATTCTAATGCAGATGGAAAGAGGGGGAAAAACCTATGAGCCTATTTAAATTAATTATAAATTAGTTAAAGGAGTAGGATTTAATAAATCTGGTCTAGTAGGAGTGGGTTGTTTTTTATTCTTTCTCTTTTGAGTTGGTTAGCCCAAAATTTTCCACAAATCTCAAGAGAGTGAAAAATGTAACTGTTATTTGGGTCACCAAAGAATGTCTAGTTACTGAAAATGAAATTTTAGATTTGAAAAATAACATTATTCTGATCTCTAGACGTGAATTTGAATAGGTTTTTTTATAAGGAATACAAAATTTGGTTCAATGCATTGTAATTGAAGTTGCACACATAACTTAAAAATATTGAATCTTGGTGGAAATTTAAAAGGAGAGCATTGTGGCTTAAAAATGGAGACAAAAACATGAATTTTAGAAAAAAATTCTAAACATCACAAAAATAAGAACACTATTTGGGAAATGTATAAAATTGATGGATCCACTATGTAAACATTCCAAAAGATATCCAATCTTGTATTCTCACATTTTCATTAGCTATATAAAAGAACTAGATCAAGTAAATATAATGGATTTTTTCAAAAGATATTCTTTCTTTCATAGTTTCATAAATGAGGCTAATAATGAGAGGATATAGGTGGTTATCTCCAAAGAAGAGTTATTGCCTGATCTATATGCCTTTTAAAAGGATAAGAGCCTAGGATAAGATGGCTGGTATATTGAATTCTTCAATGGACTTTTTTATTTGCTTGGGGAGGACTTGATTAGAATTATTGAGTATTATAGGTGGATAGGGAAGATTATAGGGGTATTTCAATTCGTCTTTCATTTCCCTCATTCCCAAGAAGAAATTTCCATATTATTTTTATTATTTAGGCATATTTCCTTATGTAATTGTATCTGAAAAATCACTGCTAACATCACTTCCATCTAGATCAAATGTCTTCTTTCCATCTCCATTTCAAATGAATACTTTGGATTCTTGCATGGGAAAAAAATACATGGTGCTATTGGGACTATCTAAGAGGGTTTGAATTCCATCAAAATGAAGAATTTTTCAGCTATGGTTTTGAATTTAGACCTCTCCAAAGCATCTAACAGAGTAAACTAGCTCCACTTAAGAATAATTATGATTCATATTGGTTTTCAAATCCAAATGACTAATTAGATTATGGGTTACCTATCTTTTGTTTCATTTTCCTTGGTTATAAACGGCTTGAAATATATATTTTTTATCTCCACATGTGGTCTAAGGTAAGTTTTTCCACTCTCCCCATTACTTTTTATTTTAATTATTGAAGGGCTTATTCATCTCTTTCTCAAGGATAAAAGAGTGGAATCTCTTAGGGAGGTTAAGTTTAACAAGTCCATCTTCCTCACATACATATTGTTTTTAGGTGATGTGTTATTATTTTGTAATGATTATCATAAGGAAATTATTATGATTAATAAGACTATAGATATCTTTGTGTGGCCATGGGCATGGAAATAAATGTGAAACAAGTCCAAAATTTCCTTTAATAGTTTGGAGGAATAATAAATCAAATGGGTTTCTAAGATATTCCCATTTAAAAATGTTGATCTTCTTTGAGGACTTAAGTATTTAGGGTTTCTTATTAAAAGTAATTAGAAAGAATGATTGGAATTGGCTAATTAAAAAGCTAGAATAGTGAATATGTTATTAATATAATTATTGTCTCTTCTGAAGGAAAACTTACTCTTATTAAATCTATGTTGGAGGCTATTATAGTATATTGGTTTAATTTAACCCATATCCCAAAAGGATTCCTTGAAAATATTTATAAAAAAGCTTAAAATTTCTTTGGATGAGCGTAAAATTGAATGATGGACCAACCCTTATTAAATGGCAGACCCTTCATACTCCTAAGACAATTGGGGGATGGGGATTAAAATATATCCAAAATTTTGGTGAGGCATTAGCTAACAAAATATGTAGAGGTTTATCATTAAGGGGGGTTTATGGAATCAAATCATTATTAAAAAATACATAGAACCACTTAGTGTGGAAGAGTGGATCTATCATTCTAACAAAAAAAATTACAACGTTTCTATTATGTGAAAATCCTCCATTCAAGTGTTCCCTATCAATGATAATTGGAATATCTAGAAAGTGGAGTCTGGCACTAAAATCAAAGTGGTGATTGATATTTGGGTGGTATATGGTATTGATCATAAAATACCTAAGGATTTAACTAGAACATTAGAGGGAATGAGAATCTCTTTTTTATTGTAGGTGGAGGATCATAATCTCATAAATCCATGGCAATAGGGATGGAAAAGTTCTCTCACTTTGGATTTAGTTAGGTACATTGGTTTAATATGGGATACATATATTCAAATATTAAAATGGAGTCATATTAGAATTATTATAGTGGAAGATGAGATGGTTTAGTCCTTGAACCCAAAGTTAGGGGAATATTCAGTATGATTAGGTTACGAGTCCAAATTACTCAATGTGTTCCTTGATGTGAGACAATGGTGGTGGAATAAAATATGGAAGATTAAAGCTCTCACTTGGGAGGTACTTCAAAAAATATACTAGCATGGCCTAGGGTATTTAACTCTTTTATTTCAACACTTTGAGACCATGAATCATCTTCTCATCTCTTGTTTTTATGTTTTTAAGACTTGGTTTAAGTTAGAGGTTTTGACAAGGGTAAAATACTATTGGAATGGCCATATTAGTATTGGTTTTATTTAAAATTGGTATAATAGACCTGAGCTTAAATATTTATAGGCTTTACCTTTGATTGTGTCTTATATTATATGGCTTGTGATGAATGCCTTCATATTTTATGGAAAAAACATTCCTAAATTTCAATTTCTTTCTTAGAATTAGCTCATGTTTAGAAACTTCAAAATCATTTCAATAATTTCAAGACAATGATTACTTAATCCATCCCATTAATCATTCTATATCTTGAGGTAAATTTTATGGTGTGTGTTAAGTTTAACCAAGTATTTGAGGTGTTGGTGGTATCTTATTTTCAAAATTAAAATACTACTATCATTTTAAGTTAGTTCTAGGTCATGGTACAAATAAGTTTGTTGAGCTTAAGGAATTGAAAATTATCCTTAGACTTGTGGAGGAGTGTAGAATGGGATATCTATAGATATTTGGTGACTTGATGATTGTCCTTAATTGGTTAAAAGTGGAATTCAAAATGGAAAATATGATGCTTCTCCCAATTTTCACTGTTACTCTAACATGCCACTCTTCTTTGAATCCATCTTATTTGGGCATATCTACATGGATCTAAATTTTAAATTTGATTCCCTTTCCAAGGATAATTTATTCTTAGATCCTAACCTTTAGGTTATTAGTGAGTTTCATGAAAATGCCTTCCTATAAATTCACCAACATTTGGTGCTAAAGGCCTAAGCTTACATTGATCTCTCCTTAATTTGGAGATATTGGTTATGTTATCATATTTTTACTTTGGTTGGATTGGCACTCTTTTAAACCCTTTATTTCACATTAATTTTTTTATCAAATATTTTGTGAGTTTGGTGATTGGTTTTGGATTGGATTTTTGGCTTCTTTTATTTCAATTAATTTTGGCCCTCTTTAGTATTGTGCTCTATAATCTAACTATTTATTAGTGACATATGTGAACCATTCATTACTCAATGTTTTGGATGTCATTTCAATATGGGTCTACCTACTATATCACATCAATGTTCAAAATCTCTATCTCCATTTAAATTAGTTTTAATTTGATTATTGGATACTTGCACTATTGTTCATTTTAGTTTTTATTCTTGGGTGGTTTCTTGAAATTTTCTAGTTCCTTGATCTATTCCTTCATGGTGTTAGACTGGGTGACTCTAGATATCATAAAATTATCTCCATAAAAGTGTGCTTGGGATATTAATTAGACTTAAAATTTGCATTCATTAATTGGGGGTGAGTCACTAGTCGTACCATGTACTTTTATGTGGGTTTTATTTGGATTGGTTTGCCTATTTTTCTCTAACTTCAAGGTCACTAATAGTGTTTAGTGCCACTAAATTTTTTAATTTTATTAGAAAATTCATTATTGATGTTTATTTTCCATTTTTTGGAGTGGATATTTGCATCCTTTTTCCTTTAAATTGTTGTTACATCTACAAAATTTATTTTCAAAATTTAATTAATATGAAGTTATGAATATTTATAGGTAAAAATAAGGGCATCATGAAAATTAAAAAAAATAAAGGTAAGGGTGAAATAAATGATCCTATTATTATTGATCAAAATTTTATAAGTTATAGTAATGAAAATAAAACATACAAGTTTTATAATCCTACTAATAAATCCAAAATTGCTTCTAGGGATTTTTTTTTAAATGAGGTGCATGTTGATTATAATAATGTAGATAAAAATGTAAAAAGTGAAGGGGAAAAACCTATTGAAGTTTATTTTGAGGTCTTACAAAGTTTTACACATGTTTATATCTCAACAAGAAACAATACTAACTCTTTGCAAGAGACTAGTCATGCATCCTCATTAACTCCAAGTAAGAAAAAATGGTTGTTGAATCCATATCTAACCAATAAAATGTTGGACCAGAATTATGAAAGAAATATTACAAGGATTAAAAATTATGAAGGTAAATATTTTTTTGTTTATTATGATGAAAATATTATGTTTGCGTTGTCATCTATGCCTAATGATCCTAGATGTCATGTAGAAACTAGTCAAAAGAATGAATGGGTTGATGTCATAATAATTTGAGATGGATTTAATTGAGGAGTGATTATTTAATTTATTTTTTTCTAATTTAAATAAAAATTTCATTTTAACTAAGTGTATCTACAATAATAAATTCAATATTGATCTCACAATTCACAAGTTAAAAGCTAGAGTAGTTTTTAAAAGGGTTTGCATAGATATGTGGGTTGACTATGAAGAAACCTATGCACCTATGGAAAATCAATATAATATAATACTAATTATTGTTTTATATAATCATAAATTATGTAAAATTCATCAAACATATGTCAATAGAACATTCCTAAATGGATTGATTGAAGAATAATTAAATGTTGGTAGCCACAAGGTTTTGAGATAAAGGGTAAATAATTTTGGGTATATAAGTTGAATAAGGAGCTTTATGGGATGAATTTATATCCAAGAGCTTGGTAATAAATAATTTATATCTATTTATTACTTTAAGTATTTTTAATAATTCAAATTGACTAACTTATTACATACAAGTATTGGGTTCTAATGTTTTATATGTTTATCTCTATGTTGATCACTTGATATTTATAGGTGGTTCTATGGAGATGTTGAATAGATTCAAGGAAGATAACAATAATAATTTGAGATGACTTATATTTTACTTATGAATTACATTATTTTCATGGAATTACATAAAAAAAAGAGGAAGTATTCATTATTCAAGCCAAGTATGTCCAAGACATGTTAAATAAGTATAATATTCAATATTCAAAGCCCAAGACACTCCAATTATAAGTGGATAAAATATTATGAGAGAGGGTGTAATTAATTAAATTGATGAAAATAATTTTAGAATCATGGTGTGGGGTTTGATGTATCTCACTATGACTAGACCTGATATCACTTATGGGTTTCACTAGTTTCTAGATTTATGGGTAAACCACCATTAAAGAAATTACAAAGCAATGGAGAGAAGTTTTATATATGTAAGAGTAATTATAATCATGGTATTAATTTTATACCAAGAAGATATTTATGTCTCAATGGATACATTTATTTATATTAGGAGAATATATTGATGATAAGAAGTTAACTTTAGGTTATTACTTTACATTAGGAAGTGGGTTGGTTTCCTTATCTTCAAAAAAAAATCCATAGTTACAGTATCCTCTAAAGTTTTCACAAAAATATTCTGGTTGATAAGACTCTTAGATAATTTTTTAGGCTTTCAACTTGAGCTAATGCAAATGTTTTGTGATAATAATGAGGCAATACAATTGTCCAAAAATTATCCATGCTAGAACCAAGCACATTGAACTCAAAAATCATTTTGTTAGAGATTTGATAAATGGAAATAAATTTTAAATTGAGAATGTGATAAATTAAGATAAATTTGTTGATATTTTCACCAAGTGATTAATAAATAAGATTCATGGAAGAATTAAAGAGATGATAGGCATTTATACTCTTTACATCAAAAGGAGGAATCTTGAGTATGATACCAATTTGGGCACTTGATTATTAGTGTTAGAAATGGTTTATTTGGTGATTTATGTGTTTATTAATTTTATTTAATTCATTTATGCCCTAAATTAGTTGTTTGGTTAATTTTAAACACTTTTTTATGAATTTCCTAAAAAATAGCTAGAAGTGTTAATTAAAGTCTAGTTCACTATAGTTCAATGAATGTTTAGTTAATTGAAATTTAAAGTTATTTTAGTAAAATTATAATTCTATATTTTTTTTTAGAGTTATATTTTTAAATTTTAAATTTTTAGAATTCTATTTTTAGACTTTCACTTATCTAGTGTTCATGTTAGTGTGCATTTTCACTTAACTAATGAATAGGCTTCTTGCAATATGTTAATATTTTATCAATGAGTTAAGCTTGTCATATTTATTATATTTTTAGTTTACTTAGTATTTAATTAAATTTATTTATTTATTTTTTAATTTTAGACTTAATTTTTAATGTAATTTACCTTATAATAATATTATTTTAATTTTCTTTATTAATAAGAATCACACATGAAGGTAGTACAGTGAATTAATTCAAATTGGATTTTTTTACATGTTTAAGATTTTATTTTATTTCTAGTATACAATAATATAGATTAAAAATCACATATTTTAAATTTATAAGTTATTTAATATAATTTTTAGTTTACAATTTCATTTACAACATTGTTAGATTAACAACTAGTTATTATGGGAGATATTGGTTGATACATAGATTCAATTTTAGAGTGAGTAAAAGCTGATTTTCACTCAATCTATAAATTCAATATCTTAAAATGTGATATATATATATATATATATATATATATATATATATATATATGTATATATATATATATATATGGGTTCACTAATATGTTTTACCTTATTAAGATATGACTTTAAATTAATTCAGATTATATGAATTATAACAATAAACATGAATCTTGGTGTGAAAGGAAGAATATGATTTTAAAAATTATACTTAGTATAAATAGAAAAAATCAAAGGGAATAATATATTTAGAATTTTTATATACTATGTAGGTTTTATACTAAATACACATGTTATAAACATAAGGAAATAAGATCAAGAGTCACTCAAATTAGGGATTGGGTCTCTCGACATGCCTCGATAGACCAGTCACATTTTGGAGGATATTAACTAACACTAATTTTTTGTGCTTATCAAATTTTTCTGAGTGGAATTTGCTTCTCTATTTATATACTAGTTATTGTGATTCCTTTTAAATAATCTCTATGTCAAATCTTCAGGGGCTATTTATGAATGCAATTTTAGAAACTTTTATCCTTCTATTTGAAACCTTAGGTACACTTTAGACACTAGGTTTAGATATGAAAAATGAGAAAAATGGTGGTTTGATCTAAACCCATCTACTCTCCAATGAATGACTAAGTGTTGCTTACATATCCAATTTACCAAATATACAATTCAAACCACATATAATTATCACTATTAGGTGTATATTTGCAATAGTGATACTTAAATGAATGAAAATTGTGATCTATATTTTGATTCTTGGAAAATGAAAAAAAAATCTTGGATTTGAGGTGATTCAAACTTGTCTAGGACCCGATCTTTGTGATTTATGGCTGATTTGAAAAGAATAGGTGCAATCCCTTTAAATGTATAGAAGTGTATAGATGCTTACTAAATCATTGCTTGATATAGAATATAATTAGACTTATTTTGAATTTTTATGGGACAATTTGGGTACTTGATTATTCCACTAACTTTAGAAACATGTAGTTTGACCCATAAGAAGGATTTTAAATCTAAAAAGTAATTATTATGATGCAGAACATCACTAAAGATAAAAATATGTAAATATGTTTTTGAGATCATTATGACCATTTTTGGTGTGTAAGGAGTGTTATAAGTATTATAGGGACCATTATGTGATGTTAGGATCTTTATAATTTATTGAAGTTGTGTGTTTGTATCCATTCTAAGTTTTGTGTCCATTCTAAGTTTTCCTGCCAAAATACTTGTAAAAATTTGAATTATAGAGTTAGCTTTCAAGGGTGTTTTGAGTTATTGAGAGGAAATAAAAAGTTTTGAATTGTTTTTTTAGGTCCTAGGAGGTATGTTAGTGTGTCTTGAACGTCTAATTCATTAATAAAGAAAATGTAAGCAAAAAATGGAAAATTTGTAACTGTCCCTTGCATGGAGGTGGCAAGAAAAGATGGTTAATTACATGTTTGGTGTGAAAACTAAGAGGTATAAAAATGCATGTTATTAGAGTGGAAGAGGAGAGTAGGAAAAATTAGAAGAGAGTCCAAGAAAAGATAAAATTGATAGAGAATTCTATCCTTCACAAACTATGTACATGAATATATAAAAAATGATATGAATAAACAAAAGGAGTGTTTTAAGTGATTGATTGTTAAGGTGTGGAGCCTAAAATCTTCACATATGAGTGCATTACCAAAGTTACAATTTTACACAGTCACCGGCATCGGTCAGGAGCGACTGACGTCAGTTTGGTACAGTTGAAGAGATGCCAGTGTTGGTAGAGTATCGGCCGACGTCGGTCACAGGCAAGCAGGTAGGAACTAGCATCGGTTACCTGTGCATCCAGAATGCTATTTTTGAGGATAAAACCAAGTGTTTGCATGATGAGTTTAAGTCTTAGTCTTAAGTTCATGTTTCTATTATTAGTAAGATTGTTTTTAGAGCCCTTATTCAAGAGGCTTAACTGTTGGTTGTAAGTGCATGCTCAAGTCTCCTAATTCTATATGTAGAATTAGATCTTCTTAGCTTAGTGTGATTATTTTAGTAGTTCATTGTATGTGAATGTTGAAGAATAGTATAGAGTTGTATCAATCTAGGTTGTTGGAGTTGATTGTACTTGAGAGAGAGAGCTCTTGAGGGATAGAGATCTAGAGAGAGATCTTGTGCATCTAAGAGAGGTGTGGAAGAAAGAAGTTTCTTCAATTGTATTCCTTTTGTAAAGAGTTTAATACAAGTTTTCAGGGTGGTTTCTTGTATCTCTTATTCTTTGCTATTATCCGATTCTAGTTACTTATCTATCTGATTTAATTTCATAGTTTATTGCTTTCATAAGTGTAATCATATTGTTGGTTGATCCCCAACAAGTGGTATCAGAGCCTTGGTTGTAGGTTTAGAGTTTGATATCCAATAATTGGTATCAAAGCTCAGGTTCACTAACAGGCAGTTCAGATCTATGTAGTGTGTATTGATTACAGGTTGCTCACAGGAGTTTCTGCAGGGATTTCTATTTGAGTGGGAGAAGCAATGGCAGATGAAAGTAAACTAAGAATGGAGAAGTTCAATGGAAAAAATTATCAACATTGGAGAATGCAGATAGAGGACTATCTATATTAGAAAGATCTATACTTACCGTTGGGTGGGATTGCAAAGAAGCCCACAGATATGGAGGATGAAGAATGGGAAGTTCTTGACAAAAAGGCTCTAGGGTCTATAAGACTGAGTCTAGCATCTATTGTGATATCTAATTTATCACAAGCAAAAACAATGGTAGAATTGATGACTACTTTAGCAAATTTATACGAAAAACCCTCAGCTTCTAATAAGGTATATCTTATGAAGCAGCTATTTAATTTGCATATGCAGGAAGGTGGATCTGTTTCTAATCACCTGAATGATTTCCATGATATTGTAAATCAATTAAGTTCAGTCAAAATTGTATTTGATGATGAAATAAAAGCTCTTTTAATATTATGTTCTTTGCTTGAAAGCTGGCATAGCTTAGTAATGGCAGTTAGCAATACTGCATCTGCATCAAATATTTTAAAAGTAGAGGATGTTGTTAGTGTTATCTTGAATGAGGAAATTTGCAGGAAAAGCACAGAAGAGACATCTGGGAACACTTTAAGTTTTGAGAGCAGGGGAAGGCAAAAAGAGAAGAGCAAGAAAGGGAGATCAAGATCTAAGTCTAAGGGAAGAGGTAGATCCGAATCCAAAAATGGCAGAAGGCCTCAATGCTGGAATTGTGGAAAGATGGGGCACATAAGCAGAGATTGTTGGTCAAAGCCTAAGGAGGAAAATCAGCATGAAAGAAAAGAAGAAGCAAAGGTAGCAGGTATTGCACTAGATGCTTTAATATTCTCTCTGCATAATAATATAGAATCTTAGGTGTTAGATTCTGGTGCATCTTTTCATGCTACCCCTAATATGGAATATTTCTGTGACTATATCCATGAAGATTTTGGAATAGTGTATCTAGGGGATGATGAGCCTTGTAAGATTATTGGCAAAGGTAAAGTGCAGCTGAAAATGCAGAATGGCAACACATGGGTGTTGAGAGAAGTTATTCATGTTCCTAGCTTGAAGAGAAATTTGATTTCTACAAGAAAGTTAGTGGATGAGGGTTGTACAGTAACTCTCACAATAGAATCTTGGAAGGTGACCAAGGGTGCACTTGTTATGGCCAGAGGTAAGAGAGTAGGTACTCTCTATTTGTGTAATTGTGTTACTAACAATTCTCCTTCTGTATTATCTACTTCAAATGTAAATGCAAAATTGTGGCACTCAAGGCTTGGCCACATGAGTGAGAAGGGGATGTCAATTCTTAAGTCTAAAGGTAAGCTTTCAAATTTGAAAAGCATGGATCTAGAATTTTGTGAGCACTGTGTATTTGAAAAATAGAAAAGGATTAGTTTTCTCAAGACTAGGTCTACAAAGAAGAAGCATAAGTTGCAGCTTGTTCACACAGATGTGTGGGGACCAGCTCAGGTAGCTTCTATTGGAGGATCACAGTACTATGTTTCGTTCATAGATGATGCTATAAGAAAGGTATGGATCTATTGTATTAAGAAGAAATCTGATGTATTTGAGACTTTTAAGATTTGAAAAGCTATGGTTGAGAATGAAATAGGCAAAAGATTAAAGTGCCTAAGATCTAACAATGGTGGAGAGTTCTGTAGTTATAAGATCAACTAGTATTGTTACATGCATGGAATCTGTAGGCAAAGGATGGTTCCAAGGACACCTCAGCAAAATGGAATTGCTGAAAGGATGAATAGAACAATCATGGAGCGTGCAAGATGTATGAGATTGCATGTTGGTTTGCCCTTAGAGTTTTGGGCAGAAGCTGTTGACACTGTAGTGTACCTAAGTAATAGAGGACCCTCTACAGCTTTGGATGGTGGAATTCCAGAAGAGGCTTGGACAGGTAAAAAGGTAGATCTCTCTTTTCTTAAAGTTTTTGGTTGTGAAGCCTTCGTGCACGTAGATAAGGAAAATAGAAAGAAGCTGGATGCTAAGTCTATGAGGTGCACATTTATTGGCTATGGCTCAGATGATTTTGATTTTAGACTTTGGAATCTAGGAACTAATAAGATAATTAGGAGCCGTGACATTGTTTTTAATGAAAAAATGATGTATAGTGATCAGCTGAAGAAGTTGAATCAATCTGGGTAGAGAAATGGTGTATTGGACGAGGTGATGGTCCAAAATGAGCTCGCGAGAAAAAGAAATAATCACTTGCAAGAAAACACAGAGACCGATGTCGGTAGGACAGGAACCGGCATCGGCATATCAGAAATCGACATCAGCCATACAGAGACCAATGTCAGTAGGACAGGCACCAGCGTCGGTCAAGAAGAACTGGCGTCAGCCAGTAACAGGTCTGGAGGTGACCGAGGTCGGTCACTGTCAGAGAATTTGGGTGGACAGCATGTTGTAAATGAGTCTCAGACACCCATCAGGAGGTCAAAAAGGGTAAGTAAGCCTCCAATTAGATATTCTCCTTCATTATTATATTTATTGCTAACTGATGGTGGAGAACCAGAGAGTTTTGAAGAAGCAACATAGGTGGAGTCCAAGAGTCAGTGGGAGCATGGCATGGTTGAGGAGATGGAGTCCTTAAGAGAGAACCAAACATGGGATTTGGTTGAGTTGCCAGCTGGTAAGAGAACACTAAAGAAAAGATAGACCTACAGGTTGAAGGAAGGTGAGAATGGATAGATGAGATATAAGGCTAGATTGGTAGTGAAAGGATTTACACAAAATCTAGGTATTGATTTTGGTGAGATTTTTTCTCTTGTTGTTAAAATGACTTCTATACGGATTGTACTGTCTTTGGTTGCTATTGAGGATTTGCATCTTGAGTAGCTAGATGTTAAGACAATGTTTCTTCATGGAGATTTAGATGAGAAAATTTATATGGAACAGCTAGAAGGATTTGAGGTTAAAGGTAAGGAGAAGTTAGTGTGCAGATTGAAGAAAAGCTTGTATGGCCTCAAGCAAGCTCCTAGGCAATGGTATTTAAAATTTGATAGGTTTATGACTGAGCATAGCTACAGTAGGTGTCAATCTGACCATTGTGTGTATTTTAAGAGATTGGATAATGGTAGATATATTATTATATTATTGTATGTAGATGATATGCTGGTTGCAGGATCACACATGCAGGATATCTCTGAGCTTAAGGTGAAATTAGCTCAAACTTTTGCTATGAAGGATTTGGGAGTAGCAAAGAAAATCCTTGGCATGAGCATTAAGAGAGACAGGAAAAATCATAGGTTGATATTGTCTCAAGAGGATTATGTGGACAAGGTGTTGAAACGGTTCAATATGCAGGATGCTAAATCGGTAAGCACACCTTTGGCTAGACATTTTAAGTTGAGTAAAGAACAATGTCCTAATTCACATGATGAGGTAGATTACATGAGTAAGGTTCCATATTCTTCCACAGTAGGGAGTTTGATGTATGCAATGGTGTGTACTAGACCAGATATTGCCCAAGTAGTGGGAGTGGTAAGTAAGTATATGGCCAATCCAGGTAAGGAACATTGGAAAGTAGTTCAGTGGATCCTTAGATATCTGAGAGGAACTAGCAGTAGGCACTTGTGCTATGGAGGTTCAAATACTTCTCTACATGGTTATGTAGATTCAGATATGGTAGGTGATTTGGATGGCAGGAGGAGCACCACAGGTTATGTTTTCACTGTAGGTGGAACGACGGTTAGCTAGATATCTAAGTTGCAGAAGGTTGTTTCCTTGTCAACTACAGAAGTAGAGTATATTGCAGCCACAGAAGCTAGCAGAGAGATGATATGGATGACATAGTTCATGGAAGAGCTCGGAAGGGAGCCTGAGAGTTGCAGATTGTATAGTGACAGTCAGAGTGCAATCCATTTGGCTAAGAATTCAGCCTTTCATTCAAGAACCAAGCACATACAGCTAAGGTACCACTTCATATGGCAAGTATTGGAAGATGGTGATTTGAAGTTGGAGAAGATCATACAGATAGGAATCCTATTGATATGTTAACCAAGCCGATTATAAAGGAGAAGTTGAATCTTCATTCAACTTCTATTAGTCTTCATGATTGAGTTAAAGATGGAGGAGTTAGAAGATGTTGCTGTACAAGTACTAGTGTAGCTGTTTATCTTTAAGTGAGAGATTGTTAAGGTGTGGAGCCTATAAGCTTCACATATGAGTGCATTACCAAAGTTGCAAGTTTACACAGTCACTAGCGTCAGTCAGGAGTGATCGACTTTGGTCCAGTGCAGTTGAAGAGATGCTGGCATTGGCAGAGTATCGACCAACATCGATCATAGGCAAGCAGGCAGGAACCGGCATCGATTACCTATGCGTCCAGAATGCTATCTCCAAGGATAGAACCGAGTGTTTGCATGATGAGTTTAAGTCTTAGTCTTAAGTTCGTGTTTCTATTATTAGTAAGATTGTTTTTAGAGCCCTTGTTCAAGAGGCTTAACTGTTGGTTGTAAGTGCATGCTCAAGTCTCCTAATTCTATATGTAGAATTAGATCTTCTTAGCTTAGTGTGATAATTGTAGTAGTTCATTGTATGTGAATGTTGAAGAATAGTATAGATTTGTATCAATCTAGGTTGTTGGAGTTGATTGTACTTGAGAGAGAGAGCTCTTGAGGGATAGAGATCTAGAGAGAGATCTTGTGCATCTGAGAGAGGTGTGGAAGAAAGAAGTTTCTTCAATTGTATTCCTTTTTTAAAGAGTTTAATACAAGTTTTTAGGGTGGTTTCTTGTATCTCTTGTTCTTTTCTATTATCTGATTCTAGTTACTTATCTATCTGATTTAATTTCGCGGTTTATTGCTTTCATAAGTGTAATCATATTGTTGGTTGATCCCCAACATTGATGATATGTGGTAAATATTAAATTATTGTATATTTATATTTGATATTTATTTTAGGTTATTATTCCATATGTTAAGAACATGATGCATTTTTTAGATAAGATTTGTCATAGTTCCAACTGGGAGCAAATTCAAACTGTGCTCAGTCCAAGAATAAAACAAATCAAGTGCCAAGGAGTTTGGTAAGTGTTGAATAATATTTTATAAGTTTTTTTCAAGACTGTAGAATTTTTATTAGGTTTGTAAAGCTAATTTAAGGATCATAAATCCATTGGAAGTGAATAAAGACAACTCGAACTACAAACATCATCCTATAAAAAATTTAGAAATTTTAAAAATTAGTTTGTTAGAAATGTTTTGAGGTTGTGATTTAAAAAAAAAGATTGGATAAGGTCAAGGGAGTTAGGAAAGACCTTAAATATGTGTTTCATGTGTTTAAATATAGCATGAATAGAAAAAAAATCTCAATATATTTTCCTAAACTCAAGCAAGCACATGTTTTTCACATATAATAGAATGGTAAATTGTCATACCTTTAAAGAAGTTTGTATCAACTGAAGAAGTTAAGAGGAGGTAAAAAAATACCTATATGAAAAATAATGTGATTTTTAATTGCCCTAAAACTCAATTTATGATTTATTTTGGCTTGTTGTTAGTGTCAGAACCCTACCTAGGTCAAAAGTGAGATTTTGGATTTTATGAAGATTTAACACATGGGTGTCACTAAAATTGGATATTTATAGTGTTTATAACATTTTTAAAGATATTTTTAATTTTTTAAGTCTTATAAATACCATAAAGTATAGTTGTTATAATTGTAGGAGTGTCTAGGTCTAAAGAATTGATGAAAGAGAGTGTTTAGAAAGTGGAACTTCCTAATGAGTTAAGTCATAAAAATTATTGAGAAGTAGGATGAGGATAATGGGTTAAAAAGTATATGATAATATTATAATTAACCCTAGTTTTTTAATCATAAATAGGATATTTTCATAAAAACATGGCTATTAGAAGGAGGCCTAATTGGTGAAAAGGAGTGTAGAAAAAAAGGGTGAGCCTGGGGAGTTGGAATATAAAACTTGATGTGAAGTAGGACAAAGGTAATGGGTAATGAAAAGTGGTATTATTTTATCTTGAATCCTTATATATTATGATATACAAGGAGGTTTTTAGGTTAAGAGGGTTACAAGGAAGAGTAGTCTTCTTATGAGCAAAAGCTATGTATATGAGATTTAGAGAGTGAAAGAGAGGTAAAAGTAAGTTGGTACAAGTTTTTTATGAAAAATAAAAGACACATACAATGAATTATTGTATTATGTGTGTTTCAAACAAGATTTTGGGTTAGAGAGAAAAAGATAAACTAGTAAATATTTATGATCTATATGAAGCCCAAGGGTGAGCTTGCAAGGATTGAAGAAGTAAGAGAGTAGAGGGCAATTTAAGGAGTTGGAGAGGTTAAAAAATAGATTTTAAAGGATGTGATTCTAAACATGTAATAAATTTAGGCAAGCTAGATGGCTAAGACCAAGTAGAACATAAAGATATAAGTACCTACATGACAAGTATAAAGAAGAAGATAAGAGATCGGAGAAGAGATACTAGAAGATCAAAATGATAAATCAAATCCAAGGTATAATGATGTTATATGAGTATGCCTAGGGTTTTCATCACGTTACTTAGCATGAGATGAGTCTATCAAGTTTGGATGAATACAAAATTTTGAAATAGTTTGAGTCTAATGGATTTGTCTTAGAGATAATAATATTGATATGATGATATAGAGATAATTTGAATATGATTTTTAATAGGTTTGACATAGAATTGGGAATTATTTTAGGTTTCCTAATAGGAAATCAAAAAGTTTGGACCCATGGAAAACATATTTACGTGAAAGAAGGGTATGTAGAATTCACATGTGTATGTACAAGTCATATAAGCTAAATGTAGCTTGAGATTGATGTTTTCACATGTCAAATACTATATTTTAGTGTCTACACATTCATAGGTAAGTAAAGATATGTTATTTAACTATGTATTATTTTATTTTTATATACACATGCATTCACTCACATATGTACAACATAATAGGGTCATTATGTAGACACATAATTTTGTTACAATAATTTTTATTTCGACATTTTTAGTGTCATTTTGTGCATATGGTTCATTAGTTCAATTTATGTAATTATTAGCACTTTTCTTGTATATCTATCATGTCTACTTTTTATCCATGTGGCTTCACCTTAGTTTATTTGTCGTATTTTATCTCTTATGCATTCTCTATAAGGTTTATCAACCTTTTCTATAGAAATGAGTTATTTTTAGTTCAAAAAATTGAGCATATTCTATACAATCATATTTTTATCTATTTTAATTTTTTTCCATCCCCTTTTCCATCTCTCTCTTTTATTCTTCTTATCTTTGTTTTCTATTTTTCCATTTTAGGTGTATTTGATAGTCTATAAAATTTTCCCTAGCTAGATTTGAGGCTGCCATATCTATGCTTGTTCATTTTGTGGGCCATTCGACGTATTTATTTTTCCTTTATTTATGTAAGCATATTTTTTTAGCATATTTATTCCTCCTTGGTTGGTTTGCATGCCAATATATTCCTAATTCAAATTTGAGAATATTACATATGTGTGTGAGAGTGTGTCTGTGTGTGTGTATATATATATATATATATATATATATATATTTATATATATATATATATATGTATGTATGTATACACACACACATATATACATATGTGTGTGTGTGTGTGTGTGTGTGTGTGTGTGTGTGTGTGTGTGTGTGTGTGTGTGTGTGTGTGTGTGTGTGTGTGTGTGTGTGTGTGTGTGTGTGTGTGTAAGGTTTCCCATAGGCATTTTAATAACACATATCAAGTGGAATTGTCTATAATTTCAAGACTATTCACACTTTAAAAATATTTATTTCTATTATTAAGGAGTTGCATTAAGGATTAGCTATTTTTTATACAAAAATAAGGATATGTGAATTATACATGTAGTTATATCTCCACCTAAGAAGATAAGATGATAGTTCTTAATTGAAATTTCCATTCATAATATGTTAGAATTATATAGCATTTGATTTCAAGCATGAAAAATATGTAGCTTAAAATAATTGATGGTTTCTTGACCCAACTAACCATTTTATTTATCCTATTATAAGCATTTATGGTGAATTAGGAAAATAAGGTAAACTAGATAGTTCTACCCAAAAATTATAGAAGGAGATTGCATGGGATTATACGACATCATTATGCATATCTATTATAAAATCCCAAAAATTAAAAAGTGACCATAGTATACATTCAACACTTATAAAAATAGTTGGTGAAAACTCAATTCAATACACATTCAAGAATTGAATCTAACCTAGAAAAATTTGATGACATAATTTAAGACCTAATATGTCACTATAGAAATATAATTCCATATTTTACATAGAGCTAAATATAGACCTACACATCCTAGATCGAGTCCTATAATCCCAATATTCTACCAATGTGTGGTCATTTCATCATTATTTGCTCTTAATTTGCATATTTTTACTTGTTCATGCCTTATTATTATTATTTTGTTTATTCATGTTAGAGGTCATAAGGTATATTAGTTATTTTTTGGAATGGTATATTAATAATATCCATTATGCATATATTTTATATTATTTTACTTTGGCTATTTATCCCTAATCCATTTTTTTCAAAATACTATGTAGCAAAAAATTAGTTTCTTTCCCAAGGTCTCAAAAACAATTTATATAATCAATTCACATAATAAATCAGATAATCCTTTGGCTCATGAGACCCTTTCCTATCATTTTTATATTGGGTTTGTCAATCCTAAGTTTGATCTATTCAAAAATAATCATTATAATTTTCACCATATCAAATATTTCTATCTGTCATGTTTTATTTTCATACATAATGATAAACTATTTACTATTATGTTTGTATAAGCCCTGAAGACTATGCTATTGATTGTTCGTATGGTATACCATATAAATTTATACATTGTTTTAATTCTTCAGAAAATAATTTATTATCTCGTTTATATATAAAAATTAACATTAGTATCATTCTTTCACAAATTTATTAACTTAAATAAGGACCTAATCACAATATTAATGAATGTGTACTAGGTTTAAAAATATGCTTATCAATATGACTCACCATTTACTTGATAGTGAATTGTAAAGTATATTTTATTAGAGTTTAATCTAAACCATTGAATATAAATTGGTATTCAAGTATTACCAATATTTTTATGAACTTCATCACAAGGTTATAAACTATGAGATCAATATTTTAGAGGTTAATATGATTAAATATGGGAATAAATCCCCTACCTAGTTAAGCCAAATTGTAGATGATATTTATGGATTGTATAACACCTCAATCTTGTACACTTGGTAAACTCAGACATTGGTTGTTCCTCTTAATGTTGGACCTTTCCCACTTTTTTAAGTCTCACATATGTTTTATCTTGTGCCCCTTGGTCTATATATCTTAGTGTAACCAATCTTATGTTAATGATCCAGGACTTTTATTTTACCAATAATGCTTAAAATGTACTTATCTTCCATCTTTGTAATTTTTGAACATGTACCTAATTTCCTACTCCTCAAACACTAATTTATATGATAGACACTAGCATAAACATTAGTTTCATGACCTGACACAAGTGTATAATGCCCTAAATTTATATATTTTCCAAATGAAACATATCTTAATGGTCATCCTAAGTGATTTAATGTGAGTTATTAATCCAAAGGGATTGATATAAATACAAGATCAACCCTTCTTCATTCCTCACCTAGAAAAAGACCAAAGAGACCAAGGCAACTTATCAAAAGCACTATATCAAGCATTTAATTAAAAAAAATTCCTTATTTACATACCAATCATAGGTAAAACATATCTACATGTTTGAAGCATTAAAGGAGCAACCCAAGAGCCCAATTTGACAAGTTACAATCTAGGTCACTATTGTTATTGATTTCCACATATTACATAATTCACACACAATCCAATAAATAGGGGATAACTACATGAGTTTCAGGTCCTCTTATCGAGTATTTAAAGTGTGGCTACCTAGTGATAGTGGGTTATTTGGGGTTATCTCTACACTATGTTCCCAGTAACTAAATTTCCCCAAGGTCAATATGAAGATGAGAAACTAGGGGTTTTATAATATCATGAGGAATGATAGTACATGACCTATAATTGAGTACACCAAAGTAAAGATATTTAAAACCTAGAATCATCTAAGTGGTTTCATGATTTTATAGTATTTATTCTAAACAAGACACGTTGAACCTAAATACTAGTGTCAACACAACCATCCTAGGATAACATTAGTGTCTAAAGTGCCAGAAGCATGAGATCCAAAATCTGATGAATATTAAAAAATATCCTTCTCTACTAATTTTTATCTATTTCATATCCAACAATATGTTAGAATCAAAACCAATCAAGTATATAACTTATGTGTCATTTCTATATCTAGCATAGCTCTACTTTCTATGTGTATGTTTATATCTAAGTTTAGCACCCAATGTTCTTGTTGTAGATTTGATTATCACCCTTTTACATTGTCATTTATATATTATTAACCCTATTATATCTCCAAGGTAGGATAACCCCATATCCAAATTATGGTTAAACATTTGGTGAACCTAGTCTTTGAACATCAAACCCTAGGTCAATTATGGTTTTCTAATTTTTCTATTTTTGATCCCTAATTTATATAATATTGTAATCATGTTTTCCATGAAAATATTTGTAAATAATTTTATGGTCCAATACCTTCTAGTTAATATGGTTTTCTACATTAGTTTCATTGTTCAATCCATCTGATCCATAAGGGATTTAAAATATACATTCTTACATGTTCCTTCTTGTTCTAATGTTTACAATAAGAGGGGTTTAAAGCATAAAAAAATCTATCTCTCTTAAAATTTCCTTTTTTAATACCATATATCCAATACTTATATGCCAATGTGCATATTCTCAACCATTAATTACACCTAAGTCTTGTCCGAATGATAACTACCATCTCACACCCATTATTCACCCAAGACTTATATTAGATTCAATGATCCATAATGTTACTACTCAAAAAGGTAAGATTTCTTAACCTATTCCTCCATTTTTTAATATACAAAAGGTTCCTCCTAAATATAATAGTGTAATAAAATCTAAGGGATATGACGTTATTGACTCATTAAGTAATAAACATTCAAAAATTTCAATCCTTGGCCTCTTAAAATAATTTAATGTCTATAATGATATCATATACAAGGAATTACATGAGACACGAGTTCTAAGTGATATTTAGCCTACTTAATATAGGTCTTGGTCAAAGTCGATGATTGGTCTTGGTCAAAGGTCTATGATTGGTCTTGGTCAAAGGAAATGATTGGTCTTGGTCAAAAGTCTATGATTGGTCTTGGTCAAAAGTCTATGATTGGTCTTGGTCAAAGGAAATGATTGGTCTTGGTCAAAGTTGACGAAGTTGGGTGTGATAAGAGTCAAAGAAGAGAAGGTTTGTCCATCATAGAGACGAACAAACGGGGGTGGTCGAGCTAACCTCAGAAGATGTGCTATCTGAGTGCTGCCTACATAGCCCTAGTCGTAGGGCCTCAGACCAATGTAGTTCGGATAGCGAGGGTCAAAATGGTCGATGATTGGATGTGGTCAAGCGTTGAAATGATGAGGATAAAAAGATGAGGATAAAAGGATGCTACAGATGGTGTCTTCTGTAGAAGTGGTCGAGAGTCTTTCATCCCTAGCAAGTTTCCATAGTCGTGATGGATGTATGCTAGAAATGAATAGAAGGTCTATTTATGCTTCAGCAAGTATTGGTTTATGCTTAACATAAATTGGGTCTGGTCGGTAGTTTCCATGGGTATTGGTGTCCATAGAAACTATGCGAAAAGGACAAGGATGATGCCTGATGTCATGTTGGAAATGTCGAGGCTGGTTTGAAAAAAATGTTGAAGTTGGCTGGGTTTAAGGATGAGTCGACAATTGACATGGCCAAAGCGTGACCAAAGTGTAGAGAAAAGGTGAAAGGCAAATTGCTCTTTCATTGACAAGGACCAGAAAGGAAGCATAGATAGGGGTTATTAGAACAAAAGCCCCGTTCGTGCATTGCGTCGTTGACTAGTGTTGAGTTAGAACGGTAATCGAATCACTTTGACATTAAAGTGAGCTCGAAGTCCCTTGAGCCGGTGATAGGAGGAGGATAGGGTAACCTAGTTTAAGAGTAGGAATAACCTTGCCCCTTTTGTAGGGGACCCTGAGATAACTACAAGCCAATGTCCGTGACTCGTTTCTTTTTTTTTTTTTTTTTTTTTTTTTTTTTTTTTTTTTGCGCAGACTGATCGATGCGAGAAGCCTGCATAGAGATGTCACTTGATGTAATGGTCATGTTGCGAAGCTGATCGATGCGGGAAGCTTCTAAGAAAAGTGTTGTTTATTGCCAGAGTAGTCATAGCCATCCTTCGAGGGAGTGGTCTATATTTTTGCTTAATAATGTTTGAAAAGTTGGCCTAGCTGTCCTTCAAGGGATCAGTCTAGTAATACAGAAATGATAGTACAGCTATCCTTCGAGGGAGCAGTCTGTCTTTTTGATTTGACTTGACTTGATTTAGTGACCATGGATATGTTTTGACATCTTGATTTGGATTTATTGATAGGAATGAGAGTCACGAACAAGACTGTAGAAGCTCAAGGACGCCCCTTTTTATTAGGACAAAGCATCATTGCATCCTAAAAGGGTTGGTAGAGGACTTGTTAAAGGGGAATAGGGTTGAAAGGGATGAGGATTAAGAGGATGAGGATTGCTCAAGGGACGAGCTCAAGTTACGTGTCAAGTAGACGAGTACGCGACTAACAGAAGAAAGGTCGAAGATGCAACACATTAAGAGGCTCAGGTTCTGGCCGTCCGTCAAGGGAAGACAGACGATAAGTCCCTGACCCATACTTGTGCGTGATGATAAAAGGTCCAAGCCAATTGGGGGAAAATTTACCTCGTTTACTTCGCTCCATATTGGTCACGTGCTGATTCTCTTTGAGGACGAGGTCTCCGATGTTAAAATCTCGTTCTCGCAGATTTTTGTCGTAGGCCCGCTTTATGCGACTTTGGTAGACATGGAGATGATTAAGGGCAGCAAGACGATGCTCATCGAGTAACTCAAGTTGAGCTAAGTGATCTTGACGAAAGTCGTCGTTGGAGAGAATGTCATGCAGGGAGATGCAGAGAGACGGGATCTGTACCTCGAGAGGTAAGACAGCCTCTGTTCCGTACACGAGAGAAAAGGGGGTAGCACCCGTAGAGGTTCGGATGCTAGTGCAGTAGGCCCACAAAGCGAAGGGGATATGAATGTGCCAATCCCTTCCTGTATCGTCGACCACCTTCATGAGAATTTTGGTGAGAATTTTGTTGGAAGCCTCGGCCTGCCCATTTGCTTGTGGGTAGTAAGGCGAAGAAAAGCTGAGTTTGATGCCAAATGAGTCGCATAGTTTTTGGACAGTCTTGTTTTTGAAGGACTTGCCGTTGTCGGTGATGATTTTGTGAGGGACACCGAAATGACAGATGATGTGGCTACTGATGAAGTCGACAATTTTGTCGGCTTTTGTGGAGACGAGAGGAATGGCTTCCACCCACTTGGTGAAATACTCAGTGGCAGTGATGATGGACTGATGACGAAGAGACGAGTGAGGGTTGATCTCACCGATGAGATCCAAGCCCCACTGAGAGAAAGGCCAAAAATCCTGAGCGACTTGCAAGGCATGACTGGGGAGATGAAGCAGGTTAGAGTGCTACTGACACTTGATGCAACGCCGAACATAATCGCTACAGTCTTGATGAAGGGTGGGCCAATAATAACCCAGGCGAAAGAGGCGCTTGGCAACCGAGTTTCCACTGAAGTGTCCACCACAAATCCCATCGTGGACTTGCTTTATGGCTTGAGGAGCTTCAGTGGAGGTTAGACAGTGAAGAAGGAGGCCGTCGAAGCCTCGTTTATAGAGAAGGCCCCCTAGCATGGTATAACGAGCTGTGCGCTTGATGAAAGCTCGTCGCGCATTGCTAGAGAGGTTGGGAGGAGTGACAGAAAGAGACAAGTAGTCCACAAGTTGCTTATACCAGTCATCTTGTGGGCTAGAATTGACAGTATTGATATGGTCGATGTGAGGAGAGATGTATGAAGGCAAGGGTATGTGATGCACTGTGACAAAAAGGCAGGATGATGATGATGAAGACAGGATATGCGAAGCAAGAGAAGCCATGGTGTCGGCAAACTTGTTCGTAGAGCGTGGAACAGTCTATAAGAGGTAATGGTCGAAAGATGCCAAAAGAGTGTCAGCACGATTCTTATACCTCTGTAAAACTTTATTTTTACAGAGATATGAACCGTTAACTTGATTAACGATGAGCTGCGAGTCACCGAAGATGTTGATAGACTTGATGTGGAGAGAAAGAGCAGTCTGAAGTCCCAAAATTAAGGCCTCGTATTCAGCCATATTATTGGTACAATCGAAGTCAAGCTTGAAAGATAGAGGCAAGGGCTCCCCGTCGAGTGGGATGAGGATGACCCCCGCACCCCCACCGAGTTGACATTTGGAGCCGTCAAAGAACATAGTCATCTGGTAGATGGTGTCATCGATGGAAAGTGTGGTGATAGACTCGTCAGGGAACTCACAGTGTGAAGGTCGGTTGTCAGGAAGAGGGGCATCTGCCAGTTGGTCAGCAATGGTTTGCCCCTTGATAGATTTCTGTTGGATGAATTCAAAGTCAAACTCAACAAGCAGCATGAGCCACCGAGCCATACGTTGATTCTGGTATGGCTTGGAGTGCATGTACTTGAGAGGGTCAGTGTGAGTGACGACAAAGGTTTTGTGGTTGAGAAGATAGTGGCGGAGCTTGGTAGTGGAAAAGACTAATGCCAAATAGAGTTTCTCGGTATGAGTATACCGAGTTTCATAGTCGACCAGTGTTCGACTGATGTAGTAAACCGCTTGCTCGTGATGATGCTCGTCTCGGTGCGCGATCATGGCACCTAACTAATGGTTGGTAGCAGAGATATAAAGGTAGAAGGGTTGGTCATCCTTAGGTGGAATGAGGACTGGTGGAGAGACCAGATAGCCTTTAAGGGCCTCAAAAGCCTCTTGACAGTTCTCATCCCACTTAAAGGAGACGTCCTTCTTAAGGAGGTGATGAAAAGGTTGGCAGCGGTCTGAAAGTTGCGAGATGAAACGACGAATGGATTGGAGCTTCCCTTGTAGACTGTGAAGCTGCTTGAGATTGGTCGGGGGCGGCATTTTGAGAATAGCGCGGATCTTGGCGGGATCTATCTCGATACCACGGAAAGAAACGATGAAGCCGAGAAGTTTGCCTGAGAAGACCCCAAAGACACACTTCTTGGGGTTGAGGTGGACATTGTATTGAAGGAGACGAGAGAAGATGATTGTGAGAATGGTCAAGTGGTCACGGCGGAGCTTGGACTTGCCGAGAAGGTCATCCACATAGTCCTCCATGATTTTGTGGAGGAGATCATGGAAAATGTAAGTCATGGCGCGCTGATAAGTGGCACCAGCATTTTTTAGGCCAAAAGGCATGACTCGATAGCAGAAAGTCCCCCATGGGGTGATAAAGGTAGTCTTGTGCTGGTCTTCCAGTGCGATCAGGATTTGATTGTATCCTGAAAACCCGTCCATGAGAGATAGCATCTCATGGCCGGCCGTGAGATCAACAAGCTGGTCGATGTTAGGAAGAGGAAAGTCGTCTTTGGGACAGGCTAGGTTAAGGTCGCGATAGTCCGTGCAGATCCGAATCCCCCCAGTTGCTTTAGTAACTAGGACGATGTTAGAGACCCACTGTGGATAATCGATGGGTTGGATGAAGGAGACAGAAAGAAGGCGTTGAAGCTCCTCTTTGACAAGAAGCGCAATGCGAGGATGCATCTTTCGAAGCTTCTGCCTAACAGGCTTAGCCTCTGGTTTGGTGACAATGTTATGGGTAGCAATGGTAGGGTCGATGCCAGGCATGTCGCTGTAAGTCCAGGCAAAGGCCTTGCTATGGTTGGAAAGGAACTGGGCATAGTCAAGCTGCTCCTGAGTGTCTAAAGATTGGCCAATCTTTAAGACGTGAGGAACATCGGAAGAAGAAGGGAGGTTGATGTCAATGGTGGATTCATTTAACATAACTTGGGTCTCGGAAGGGAGGAAACGCTGGATGAAAGAGTCATCGGCACCCATGTAGGAAAGGATGGCATCATCGTCAACACAGTGGACAGTGTGAATGGTTGCCGACTCATCCTCTACCATGCTAGGAAAGATGAGAGGGAGAGACCTGGGCACCCCATTGAGCTGATAGGTCAGGGGTTCCAGGCGGATGGTGTTTATGGAAAAAAAAAAACTAGGAGGGATGGAAACCACCGACTCCGTAGGTGATGAAGGAGAAATGGGCGAGTCTGAAAGAGATTGGTCAATGGTTGGTTTGGCACAAAGGTCGGAAGGAGCCTGAGTGGGGTCATGATATCCCAGGCCATACCATTTCTTGGCATCGTGATCATTGAGCGGCTCGATGGGCTGATGGGAGCCCTGCTCATAATGTCCAAAACCAAAACCCTTCCATGCACACCTGTGAAGGTAAGTGTGTGCAAAGGCGGGGTTGCCAAGAAATGAGAAATCAGATGTGAAAGGTTGGGGTGAAGAAAGAGAGGTGCCGTAGGTAGGGGCTTGATTAAGCCCCCCATAGACAAAGTTGGTTTGGAAGTGAGGAGGACCATAAGGTAAGACCGTCCCGATTCGAGGGTCGTAATTAGGACTGAGGTGAAGGCGTCCATACTCTTGTGGAGTTTGGAACATGTCGAGGGTCAACAAGCGGTATTCCCCAAGTGATAGTCGTTGGAAGATGTCTTCCATGGGGTCCTTGGTCGGCGCTTGAAGAGGAGGGGTGAGGGCAACCGCCGATTGCGAACTGGTCGAAGCTTCTGCAGATGGAGGCGGTGCCGGAGTGGACGGCTTGATGGGAATGAGGACGTCGTTAGGATGATAGGTGGTGTTGCAAGTCTTGAAGGGTGAAGGGTCAGTGGGAATGGTGTGGACTTGCCCGTCATGCTCAAACTTCACACAATGGTGCAGGGTGGAGGGGATACAGGCCATGGCACAGATCCAAGGTCGGCCCAGTAAAAGGTTGTATTGAAACTCTCCTTCGATGATATAGAAGAGCTCTGGGACTGTGCATGGGCCTACGCGAATGTGGAGGATGACTGTGCCAATGGTCGTGGCGGTGGTGTCGTTGAAAGAGCGTAAGATCACGTCAGTTTTGGAGATGCAGTTCTTGGGAAGAGCCAGCTGATCAAAGGTGTGGGTAGAGATTATGTTGATGCTAGCACCACCGTCGATCATAATGCGTTTGATGCGCGTTCGATCGACATAGGCAGTGATGAAGAGGGTGGCGTCCTGATCTTCTGTGTTAGATGTGGGAATCTCAGAATCGCTGAATGTGATGGAGTTGACAGGAGATAAAGAATGGATGAGGGCAACGAGTGGTTGGGGGTTCTCAGGTTGGACCTCCGCTGCCTGCAAGGCTTGGATAAGGGCTTGACGGTGCTGAGGCAAAGTTTGGATAAGGTCGTAAAGAGACATCTTCACCGGTGTCTGGTGAAGCTGCTTCAGCATGGAGTTGTGAATTGGTTCAGAAGAGGAAGATGAAGAAGGTTAGGACGCGCCAAGGATAGAAATTTTAGGCTTGGGCGCAAGGAGTCGCTTGACGAAGGGATAGGTCCAAGGAATGGCAGCTTTTGCTTTGGCCTTGTCCTGCTGCGACCTAGTGGTTACACGGATGGCATTGATTTCGAAAATGGGAGGCAAAGAAGGGGTCATGTTTTACTGGTGAGATGTTGACGTGTTTGAAGAAGTTGGATAGGAAGGAGTCGGGGTCTGGTCAAGAGTGTCCTTAAGGAGAAGAGTGTCCTTCTCCATATGGCGGTGGATGATGGCCTTGAGGGCATAGTAAGTCTCGGTGTCATGTCCTGGTGTACAATGATATAAGCAAATTTTCGTATCGTCGAACCAGGAGGGCTTGGACCTGAGAGGTTGGAAAGGCTTGATGGGCGGAAGGGTTATGTCAGAAGTCTGGAGAAGTCGGCGCAATATTGACGAGTATGAGCCCAATAGAGGGTCCGTGCTATTTGATATGCGCGAGGTTGGTGATTTTTGCTTAGGCGAGGTTAGAAGAGGTTTTCGTACCACCTTATGGGTTGATGGCACGGTGACAGATGGAGATGGCTCTGGCCTGGTGATTGAGAACGTCTTTTTAGGAGAGGGACGACTGGAGGTAGGCAGAGGAAGCAAAGGAGGCAACGAGTTTTGGTCAAAGGTCAGAGTGGGAAGGATGCTAGCCAAGGTCGAAGGATGGGGGCCCAAAATAGATGGCAACGGTGATGGAGAAGGAGGCGTTCGTTTCTGCGGTCTAGCAGTCTTTTTTGACCTGGTTGGAAGAGTACTGCTGGTCGAGGTCTGGCCTAAGTCCACCTTCACTTGTGGGTGAGTGAGGGTGGAGACAGGGCGAATGCCAAATGACTTGATGGGTTTGGACGAGATAGACGCAGGCTTTGGTTTGGACGGGTTTGGTTGAGGTTTGAGAGTCTGGTCTTTGTCAAGAGTCTGATGAGATTTCACCTTGGGAGGATTAGCGGCATGTGATGAGAGGGCGCGGGTATGTTGAATGGCTTTAAGACGCTCCCACAACACCTGAGGTGTCACTTTCTGCGGAGGGAGAAGTTCAATCTTCTCCACTAACCGGGAAAATGGCTGAGAGGAAGATGTTGATGGTTGCGAGGTTGAAGATGAGACGGGTGTAGTGGTCTTAGACGCAGGGTATGGTGAAGTCATGACAGATTTAGATGAGGATGAAGGAGGGACAGGTTCTTCCCTGGGTGGAGAAGAAACCGGGGAGTGAGGCTCCTCCAGCGGGGAAAGGGCAGGGATGACGGGGCCCTCCACTTGCAACTGAGGAGTAAGAAGGGTCGGGTCCTCCATAGGCAATAGAACGGGGGATGGTGAGACCGGAGGTGCAGGTAAGGCCGAGGCGTCCTCCAAGATGAGAGAGGTCAATGGAGAACTAGCCGGGGAGAGAGGTTCGTCCACATGTGATGGACTGATTGATGGACTAACCTCGAGAGGTTGATTGGGGACGAAAGGGGAGACCGTATTGACTGTTCGAACGTTGTGCTCATGATTGTCGTCAATTAAGGTCTGGACGTTGTTCTGAGTTGGCAGATGATTGGGGAAAGGTTGTTTAAAGATGTCGATGGCTTGATTAGGGGGTGCATTTGGATTGTCTAAGATGAGATCCCCCTTTTCGAGCATGTCTTGTATTATGTTCTTAAAGGTTTTGCAGTTCTCCGTGTCATGGCCCTTAACACGGTGGAAGCTGCAGAAGTCATGCTCCCTATACCACGCGGGGATGGCGTGTGAGGGATCGAATTGCGGTGGAGGTCGGGCTTGAGGGAGATTGAGGGCCCCCTGTTTAAGAAGCTTTTCTAGCACAGACGCATATGATTCTCTGAGAGGAGTATATCATCGCTGCATGTATCTTTGCTGGAATTGCCGAGTAGCGCTCTGAGATGTAGAGGGCTCAGGCTGATTGGTCAAAGAAGATGAAGGTCTGACAACCACGGCATTAGCTGAAGCCTTGGATTTAGAATTGGATGATGATGGCTTGGCAGAGGAAGAGTCATTGGCCTTAGAGCTGGGATTCTTACTTCGCAACTTGACTTTGTTCTCCTCGATGGCATGCAACTCTAGTTTGCGGGCCATCGTGAAGGCCTCATCAAAAGTGCGGAAGGTTTGAACCCTCAGGGTGGAAGAGATATGTCGGGCACATGCTTGAGAAAAGAGTTTAATAAGCTCAGCCTGGGGCAAGGAAAAGGAGAGTTGGTTGATAAGGCCTCTCCATCGAGCAACGAAGTCGGCTATAGACTCATCCTCGAATTGCCGAATAGAATAGAGGTCCGTGATTGAGACTTTCTTGGTTATGTTGATGGAAAAGTGATCGAGGAATAGCTGAGCCAATTGCGTGAATGAGAAGAGAGAATGGCTAGGAAGGGAGCTGTACCAGTCAAGTGCAACACCCGAGAGAGACATAGGAAAGGTGCGTAAGAGTAACGCATCGTCATGGCCAATGAGGTAGCAGGCGTGTCTGAATGCCCGCAAGTGTTGTTGGGGGTCTTCCTTGTTTTGAAAGCGAGAAAACTTTGGAAGCTCCCACTGGCTAGGATATGGTCTGATTGGGACGGAAAGATGAATGGGCTCGTTACAGATCTGCTCGTATGAAAGAGTGTTGCGCAAGCCGGAAACAGAGGTCTCAAGACTGGTCATCTTGTCCATCAGCATCTTGATGATGTCTACCAACGGATTGATGGGTTGCGCGCCCCCTAAGTTGTAGGGCGCTTGGAAGAGGTTAGAGGAGGTGAGCGACATAGTCGATTGTAGAATGTACGGATGACTAATCGTAGGGGCAGAGGTGGATGCTAAAGGTGGTTGGTTAGAAGACATAGCTGGGCCCGTTGTTGCCACGAGAGGCTGGACTGTGGTAACGGGGGCCAAGGGGTAAGAAGCCACCCTGGTGTTGATAGGGGCCAGGGTAGGTGGGATAGAGACAACAAGGTTTTGAAATGGAGTGGATAGCGGTTGAGCGGGTTGAGGTTGACAAGAGGCCGGAACCCCGGTGGAAGTGGGCCCAATGATAGAGGGAGAGGCCACACCTGGGGGATTGGTCAAAGTCTGGTCAGTGGTCAAAGTGATGGCTTGGGTGTCCGAAGGTTGAACTACGGATGCTGTCGATACAGCCGTAGTCGTGACAAGGGAGGTTGGCATTCCATAGATTGGATTGCCTAAGGAGTCTCGCATTCGTCTATGCGCGAGATAATGTTGCAAGGCCTTGACGTTGAGGTCCAAGAATCGTTCAAAGTCTTGGTCCCCTTCTTGGACAATGGGAGTCTGCGGCGGGGTTGGACGAATGGGAGTTCTTTCGGTCTCCGAGTTGAACTCCATTGTAGGCTTGGTCACGGATGGGGTGGACGGAAGTGGTTGACGGCTAGCGTGGTTGACAAGAGCTTTGGCTTGGCTACGAGTCAAAACCATGCAAGGCAAAGAAGGTTTAGGTCTCAGGAACTGTGTTGCTCAGTTCCAGAAAACCAGGATGGAGTCTTTGACAGAGAAAAGACAGGCTTCAGGTTGCTGGTTTTGAAAAAAAAGGACAGTGACAGAGACCGACGTCGGTTGGAAAATTGATGTCGGTAGGAAATGAGGCCGGCATCGGTCAGATAACCGATGCCGGTAACAGATAAAGCCGACGTCAGTATCAGAACCGATGCCGGTGACAGGGGAAGGCCGACGTCGGTGGCAGAACCAATGTCGGTCACTGTGTTTTCTAGAGAGCCAAAAGGTTCTTGGAAAAACAAAGAAGAAAGCGTCCTCACACACTCAAACAAACAGATGAGAAGAGGAAAACAGAGAAAGACAGACAAGCCTAAGTGATAAATCCTAGGAATTAACCTTAGAAACTTGTGGCTTATGCCTTAGATGAATGTTTGGGGAGGTTGGCTGAAAAATGGGTCCTAGAAGAAGGCAGTCTAAAGATGGTTTCAGGTGTTGTTTTAGGTGCTCAAAGATCTGTGTTAGGGTCTGGTACGTGGCCTGGTGCTAAGGAGCAAGCTCCCCTCACTTCACGATTCCAGTGGTTAGCTGGTCTCGCTTAGCCAAGATATACCTCGCCTAGAGTTTATCCTCTGCCAGAGAACGGAGTGGGCTTCCCCCTTGGTGATGAAATCCAAGTAGGGTCACCGGGACGGGTAAGGTATCTGTTGGGTGATGAAATCCCAGTCGGGCCTTATCTCAGGTATGTTTTATGTGTGTTTTAGTGCATGTGATTCGGTAGTGTAACATCAAGTGTCTACGGTTCATTCAATATGCGCCTAAGTTACTAGATGTGGACTAATGCAAGCACAAGCAGAAATGAAAGTGCAATATGTTTTAATGCCCAAGTCGAAATGTGATGTTGTTATGAAGACAAGATGGAGAAAGGGATGAGAGTATGATATTTAGACTAGTCTAGAATGCAAGGAAGAAAGGAAAGAAGGATTCGTTTTAGTCCTGCTTATAGTGTCATTTGGAATAGAAGAAAGAGACAAGAAGAAAGGAGCCTAAATGCACCTAAATGAATGAAAAAGAAAAAGGAACCCAGGAGGAACCTAGGGTCCCACCGGGCGTGCCAGAGATGTTTCTACCTCAAATTTCGCTTTTCAGACTAAAAAGAAAGAAACTAAAAGAAAGTAATGGACAAGGCTTGGAAGTACCTGGACTAAAGATTGCGCACCGTAAATCCAGACGTTTGTGAGCACTCCTCTTTGGCTGTGGAGGAATGACACCTGCAAGAAAAAAGGAAACTAGGACAAGAAAAACGTTAGACAGATAGGTAGTGGGTTGCCAAGCAAAAGGCTTGTTCCCAGAAGTGTAAAAACTTCCTTAAGGGAGGTCAACCCACTGTTTTGATGAAATAAGTGACTGATAAAAGACAGAATGCCAGAATACAGAAATGACAAAGAAATTAGAAAGGAAAGAAGAAAACAAAATGATTACCTGAAAGAGCTATTAGGCTGAAGACAGTCGCCGAGGTCGGAAATGTCGCCGGCGTCGGTTATCTGATCTGTCGGCGTCGGCTATCCTGCTGACGTCGGTTGGGGAAGTGACTGGCGTCGGTCGGGGTTGTGGCCTGTAGTCGGGTCTGGGTTGCTTGCTGGACTGTGGACGGGTCTGAGACTGAACGGGGACAAGTTTGGATGGATTGGGGAGTGGTCTGGTTCGGGTTGGGTACCTGTTGCAAGGTCTTTTTGGCAGAGGGGTGAGGAAGTTGAAAGAGACACAGAGGACAGGGAAGAGGAGGATTCACAGAGGATGGGGGTCTGAGAAGGCTTTGCAGCCTCTCAGGGGGGAAGGATAGAGGGAGCAGAAGACAATAGAATATAGATGACTGAATAAAATGAAATAAAAAACCCAGACTAGCTTACCTTTAGCTTGCTGAATGAAGAGAGAAGAAGATGTTGCTGGAGCCACAGAAGAGTTGCTGCAAGGAGAAGATGCTGATCTAGGGCCTTTTCACCTATTGCTGCTATTGCACGAGGTCAAGACAGAGGAGAGATCAGAGCCAAAGCATCAAGAGAATCCGTTTTCGAGCTCAAGAGTCCAGGGGGTGCAACGGATGCAGAAGGGGATAATGAAGGCTGCTGACGCCGGCAGTTTCGCCGACGTCGGCCGAAGGGTCGCCGACGTCGGCGGTCGTAGGATGGGCACAGAGGCTAAAAATAGCCTCTGCCCACTCTTGCACGCCGCCGAGCGAGGGGTCATGGGCAGAACGGTCACGAGGATGCCAAAATGGACGAGGGGGGATATAATGGTGAGATTTGGCCTAATAAATGCTAGGGGGAAGGTGGAGGGATTCAATGGAGGATCCAAGGTGGCAAGGGTAGGGTGGAAAGGGGGCCTAATTTAATTAAAAATAGATGTTAGTTTCTAATTAATAAGACCTAGGTGGGTTAGGGACCAAGGAGGACTAGGTAGGAGAAAGGGCCAAGGGGGAGAACCAAGGTGCAGACACGTTTGCGGTGTCTACACCTATTCCTCCATTTTTTAATATACAAAAGGTTCCTCCTAAATATAATAGTGTAATAAAATCTAAGGGATATGACGTTATTGACTCATTAAGTAATAAACATTCAAAAATTTCAATCCTTGGCCTCTTAAAATAATTTAATGTCTATAATGATATCATATACAAGGAATTACATGAGACACGAGTTCTAAGTGATATTTAGCCTACTTAATATGTGTATATTATGAAATATCTCAATAATAATAAGTTCATCACCTTTGATCCAATAGATTTTCCATCCAAAGATATTATTGACTAGAATTTACCTTTGTTTATACAATCATTGTAAAGTAAAGGTATCAAAAGAGTGCTCATTGATAATGGATCAGGCCTAAAAATTTGTAACATATAATTCCCAACCACCATGGGTATTAAGACATACTTAATTTAAAATAAAATTATTCACATAAAAAGGCAAGGAACTCACATAGTCTAGTTGGTCAAATTACATTGGATATGACCTTAGGACCAAAAATGATTTCAATTACCTTTCAGGTCATATCTCAATCCTTACATTATAATTTAATTTGGGATAGATCTTGGATACATTTAATGTAATATATCCCATCTAAATTTGATTTATGTGTAAAATTCATACATGATTGGACCTTATTATCCATGCATGATGATGATGAACCTTCAAAATTTTACAAAATTATACATTCTAAAATTAAAGGCATCCCTATAGTGGTACTATCTAAAAAATCCATCCCTCTTCAACATATACATATGTATGAAATAGATGAGTCAAGTATAATGGCTCACTTATATCTAGATGTATAAGGCACTAAATACTTAGGTGACATAGATATGCATGAGGAGAAATAATCATTACCAAAATAAATAGAAAAACTACAAGAACCCCCAAAATTTTAGCTTCCTTTATTAATCAATAAAAAAGAAAAAGATGTAAATGTCTTAGATTATTATGATAGTGATGATGATACAACCTATGATATGACATATGAAAAAATTTAAAACTTAAAATTTGATCCACTTGATCACTTGTCACATAACCTATTCAAACCTATTGGTCATAGTACATATAAGCTAAACCCACTTGTATAAATTACATAATTGAATCTATATAAATGCAAAAAAAAATAACTATGTGAGCACATAAATCATTTTTACTCAATACACCCCTCTTAGTTTAAAACATTGATTCAACCTTAAAATGGTCAAATACAAGTTCATCATGTGAATAATGTGAAGTCTTATAAAAATTCTTCACAAAAAAATTTATAGATCACAACACAAAAAGGTATCTTATTTTATCGTGAAGTTAAATTAATACATATTTCAAATGATATAGTTACTTCTACTACACATGAAAAATGTGAGGAGGAACATGTGATGTACCTTTTAAACCTATTAAATCATGATGAAAACAATGTAAAAGATCTAACTTAAGGTTATTAGGCATTGAGTGGGGGAGATACCTATGACCATACATTGGATGAGATCATATATTAAACTATTCAAATATTCTAAAAATACAAAAAATAAATAAAAAACATTAAAAACTATAAAAACACTTTTGGCACGTACATGTTCTATTAGCTCCCTAGCATCTATGTTAGTTCCATATTGATGGATGGAATATTTAGTTACTTATGCATACACAAATATGTGTCAAAACTTTATTTGAGTGTGAAACATGATAAAAAAATACATTATCTATTCTTATTTTAAATTTTGGGTGTTCCTTATACTCATATAATACAAACATATGGGGCATTTTCTTCTTTGATCTTGACACATATAGATTATATAGTTTGATGATCATATTTCATTATCTTGTTTGAGATTACATACGTACTTACACATGACTTTACCCATAATTATATCTTACACAAGGCAATTTATATGATATACACTTGACATTTTTTCATAACATATTGGATCCATGGGCTATTATGATATGTTTATGTTGGTTCTTATGCTTTACTTTATGCACTTCTTTGAGTGTCTTTCCTTGCTATTGTATTCCTTGATCAAGCATTTTAATATGTTATTTTTATTGTGAAATATATGCTTATGGATGATTTATTTGACATTTTCATGTCATTTTTTATTTTATGAACATTTGAATATGTCATCATTGCTTTTATGGACATTTGAACATGCCCCTTGTTTGCAATCTCCTTAGACCATTGACTTTTGACTTGATTTTTAGTGTTATTATGTGTTTGAATATTTTATTATTGATATTTTATTATTACTATATATATGTTTTCATGATCCATATCATGGATATTATGCCTACATGTGATCACATTGGTTATATATGCCTCAATATTATATCTACCTATACATGTTCCTTCTTTATACTACATGGTTCTAAAATTGTCTTATCCTTTTGAGGTGAGGTAACTACAAATTAATATATTTACATCATATCAAAGGGGGGGAATATTAATAGGTGCATGTCATAGAGGCATGTTCTCCATACTTATTAAGTATATAGTACTTATATTAGTTTTCAAATTTAGTGGGGGCATGACATATGGGCATGGATTTCACATATTCATGGTTTTTAGATTTAGTGGGGGCATGTCATATGGACATGACCTCTACAACTATTCAATATTCAACATCTACAGATTATTGTGGGGGTATGTTTTGGAAACATGTCCTCCACATTTGTACTTATCTCAGTTTTTAGATTTATCCATATATTGTGGTGGGATTCTTTGGAATTATGTTCTCTATAATTACACAATTTTTTGAATTGGCCAAAGTACATAACTATATGATTTAGATTCATAGTTATGGTATATATATATATATATATATATATATATATATATATATATATATATAGACACACACACACACACACACACACACACACACACACACACACACACACACACACATTGGTACAATTGTTATACATAGTTCCAGGATTATACATATCTAAGGTGAATATTTTATCCAATGTGCACCCAAAATTTCAAAATACAAATTAGTTTCAGATTATAAAACTCTTTTATTATATATTACCACATCACAAACTTTTTCATATAGATACCCATTGATATTTTATAGAATTTATTGAGTCGATCTACTAAAATATTTGCTTCACTTATTGGTATGATTGAGGTGATTAAATCAATCACTATTACCAAAATTTTATGTTGGAATTGATTGTATCATATAATCTCACCAAGTTATAATTATCATTGGGTTACAAGGTTGCGATAATCTTAACTTCTATGTGGAAACTCACTTTTCCTCCAAGGTTGGGGGTATGGGCCTTCCAATCTCTCTTTATATTTCTATCTCCTTGGATATATTTATTTTAAATATTTATCTATATTTGTAGTAATATAATTTTTAGAGCCTTATAATGATACACATTTTTCAAATGAACTTGCCTATTTGCAATGTGGTTACATTGACACATAGGTCAGTCACCAACAAAACACTCAAGTTGGGCACACACCCAGGTACACATTCATTTCCTTTAAACTATAAATTTTATTAATATATTAAATAATGGGGGATGTATATGATATTTATGGATTATATATCACCTCATTATTATACACTTAGTAAACTCAAATCTTGGTTATTCCTCCTAATTTTAGATCTTTCCCACTTTTGTAAGTCTTGCATCTACTATATCTTGTACCCCTTTACCTATATCTCTTAGTATGAATAGTCTTATGGTGATGATCCATTCATTATATCTTTCCCAAAATTCTTAAAATATACTTATCTTCTATATTTTCAAGTTTTTAACATGTACCTACTTTCCTACTCCATGAACACTAAATTTTGGTATAGACACTAACATCAACCTTAGTGTCTTGACTCAATGCAAGTGTTGATTTCCCTAAAGTCATATATTTTTCAAATGAAAAATATCCTAATGGTTATCGTACATTATTTGATACATTTTATTACTCTAATGGGATTGGTATAAATATAAGATCAATCCTTATTTATTCCTCACCTAGCAAAAGCTCAAAGGGACTAAGGCAACTTATCAAAAGAACTATATCAAGTATTAAATTGAAAAAAGCTTCCCTATTTCCATACTAGTAATAGGCACAACACACCTCTAAGTTTTAAGTATTAAATGACTATCCCAAGGTCCTATTTTTCCAATTTAAAATCTAGGTCACTATTGTACTTACTTTCCATATATTTCATGACTCACATACAAGACAACACATAGGGGATAACTACATGAGTCAGAGCTCCTCTTATGAATTATTGGATATTTAGGAAGCACCAAATAATATTGGGTAATTTTGGGTCATCTCAACACTATGTGCCCACTAACCCATTTTAACCTAAGGTCACTATAAATATGAATAACTAGGGGTTTTCAAATTTTATGAGTGACAGTCTATGACCCAGATTTGAATACACTAGAGTGAATGCAAAGTTAAACCCAAAATAATCTAGGTGGTTACATCCTTTTATAGTAGGTATCTATATAGGATACTTGAATTAAACCTAAATGATATCATTGATGAAACGATCCCAGATTGATGTTAGTATCCAAAGTGCCAAAAGTGTCAAATCTAGAATCTAAAACTGTTATAGACTCTCTTATAGGATACTTTATTTTTATTATAGATAACACTATGTTTACATCATAACTAGCTAATTATATCACTTATTTATCATTTCCATATATAACACAAATATACTTTCTATATTTATCCTATACTCATCATAATTAATTTAGTGTATGCTTATATCTGAGTTTATCACCCAATTGGCTTGTTGCATATCTAATTATCACCTTTATGCATTGTCATTTCTATATTATTAACCTTATTATACTAATAATATATTATATCCCCATATACAAATTAGGATTAAGCACAAATATCAAATTAATTCAACATTAAAAAATAAGGATAATGATAGTAATTTCCAACCTAAGATTAAAGTCAAGAATGTAATCCATGTGGTAGACCAATCACATGATAAAAATTTAATATAAAAAATATTGATGAAAATTTGAAAAATTAAGTGAGATTACTCATAATATTCTTAAATTCTCACTTTAATCAAATATGACATCTTTGTCTCCCAATAGAGAATGGGATTTGTCATATTTTTTCCTTAAAACCATGATGTTAATGCAATACTATGATTATCATTGACTCTATAAAGATAATACAAATAAATGCATAAATTTAAATAGTAAAATATAATATTTTATAGATAATAATAAAATTTAAATTGGTCATAATAATAATTTTAATGAATCACTTGCCTAAGCTTGTTCGTACTTGAAATATTTTATCAACCTTTGACAAAATTCATGCAACCAAATCTAAATAGCAAGATGATGTTTATATTATAGCTCATAAGTAAACTCCACATGTTCATATTATTTATGGATTCATAATTTTTTTCAATTAAACATGAAATGGGAAGCCTTTATTTATGTTATATGATCATGAGATTCCAAATGATGATATAAAAATGACACATTATTCATTTGATCTTGCCTAGATACAAATTTGAATTTAATATTATGAATTATGATACATAATAATTCATGCATATATACATACATACATACATACATACATACATATATATATATATATATATATATATATATATATATATATATATATATATATATATATATATATATATATATATAATGAAATTTATTACCACTCTTGAATATACATAGAGATATATCCAATGTAACCATAATTATTAGAGGATAATATTGTATAATTAATATGCCTCTTGGTGGCTTTACCTTATGTATCACCATGGGTTATAAGACTATACAAGCCTATTTTCATATATTGATGAATAATGGGACTCACATATGATGTATTACTCATAATATCTTGGATTAATTAAATGAAATTAATCCTATCAATTCTTCACTAGTGTTTAAATTTTTACAGGTTGATAAATTGATCACTATTCAAGGAAATACTTACAAAATTATCACTCAAATGTAATGTGAGGTGTGAAAATAAGATAAATTGAAAAATATAATCATACGAACTCAACCATGTACACCTAATTTAAAAGTACCTAGTAATCCATGAATCAAAGTAATATTATCTCAACCATATATACATGTTAAAAATGATTCATGTACCAAATATCCAATCATTATATAACCTATCTTCAAATAAAGTAAAGTGAAACTTTATAAAAAGATAAAATAGCCATTTGGAATAAAGTTGGTTTGAATAGAATTATTTTAATGATACCACCTATTATAGTGCCTATGATTATACTGATGATGATATTTACAATTAATAATATTTAGCATTATTATAATCTATGGTCATGACATCATAATCTAGGTCCTAAATACTTGACTAACTCTATTTATACATAATATGACTAGATAGACATTTTTTACTAGTTACCCTTCCTTGTTAGTATCATGTTCTTGAATAAAAAAATATGTTTTATACATAGTTTTATTTTTTTTATTTGTTTATATATATTTTTCTTCTGTATCTTACATACAAATTTTGGACTTCCTTTTATATATTTATTCTATTTTGTTCCCTCTTGAATATTTCATTATCTTTATATTTTTCTAATTTTTATATTTATCTTAACTAAAATTTTAACTCGCATTCTTATTTATCTTCTTTCATGTTATATTTATCTATTGTATTCCTTCTATAGTTTCATTCATGATTTTTGTATCATTCTTTTAGCCTCTCTATTTGCATTCATTACATTATTTCTTTGTTTTGAGCTCTTACATTTGTTTATCTCCCATCCAAAATGCATATGTGAGATTCCTTGTGATGAAAACACATGACATATTGAGGCCTTTTACTCCAAATCATGAATAATTATGGGGGAAGTTTTAGGTTAGTATGAATCCCTCCCTTATTTATTCTTCTCACTTCCATCCCTTGGTTTGTTTCCTTCCTAATTTATTTCCTTTGATTCTTATCTTATTTCTTATAAAAACTAATCAAAGGAAAATAATTATTTACCTTTATATTTTTATATTACATAGTTATGTATCTTATAATTTATTGATTATATGCCTATTTCTAGAGGTTTTACATATACATTATTTAATCAACTACTTATGCTAGTATTATTGAGTTATATGGAGGCTATATATGGCTTACATATGATTGTGGATTCCAAATTAGCTAGGGAAATCTCATGCTCACACCTTATATATCCTTGAGTAGACATGTAATTTTGCACAAAAAATATAATTATAATATTTTATCATGTTTGTTTTAGATTAGGATCTTAGTGGTGATTTCTCTCATATTTTCATATCTCTATTATTTTGTGTGGGAATGTATTTTTTATGTTCTTATGATTATATTTCTCTTCTATATTTTATGGGCCTTGTTATCCCTATATTTAAACTTTTTATTTGCGTTTTTTTCCTATTATTAGGAATATTTAGATACTAGTTTGACCTATATCATAACTTTTTGATGCTAACTAATAAGATTTTTTAACCCTTTTGGTCATTGGATATACATTACAATTACTATTCCCATATTTTTTATTTTTTTTTATATTTTATCCATATCTACATGCACACCAATATGTTTTCATGAATTTTAATTCAATAATTGTATATTTAAAAAGGTACCTTATGACATTTAAACATATTAAGCTATGTTTATCACATCCATTGTATTTTATAATTATAAGGAATACATCTAGATAACATACATTGATTTACATTATTTCATACTTGTACAAAAAGATGATAATTTAAGTAGTGCAAGAGTATATAAATCTCATCGTAGTTTAATTATTCATATCATATGATACGTAAAATTAATGGTAGTATTATATACATATATTACTTGTTGACATGCATAAGTGTTGATTTCTAACCTTGAAAACAAAACTACCTTAATGTAAGTAAGGGGTTAATTGAGGTAACAAATGTGAAAAAGAAATACATTTTTATGTCCTTTATAGGTAATATTGGATTGTACTAAGGATTGATCAAAAGAGAAAAAAATTTAAAAAATATATATCCATAAATTTTAAAATATAAATGACATTTTTCATAGACAACTATTGATGAATAGGACACAAAGTTTTAAACCATGCAAACCTACACAACCATGATCAAAATAACTCAACCATTTTTAAGAAGACTATCACTATCAAAGGATTATAATTCTACTAATACTATTAGAGGGATTTTATTTTCATCACATTGTTATAACTCAATATTATTTGTGGATCTTTATCTATAGTTATGGAGAGGATGTCTCTGATCATTTGTAGTTACTTTATAGATAGTGGTGAGTCTAAAATAAAGTATGTGATTCTAAAATCCCTGATCAATTATAAAATTTAATAGGTATTATCATTCAATATTACACATAAGGTGATCTTACTTACTACATTTGTTATATTTAGATTAGATTTTCTTATGTCCTATTTGATCATGTTTATGGTAGTATTTTGAACACTTGTGTGGCCTTAATTTAAAGCATTTAAATAAATCAATCATTTAATCATCGAACCTTAGGGTTTTGTTTTCATACAAATTATAGGTTATATTTTACCTATATAAAATTTAAATTGTAGGGATTGCTTCCCTCTTATGGTGTATTATTTCTTTCTTCATAGGTTATGCATTTTTTTGGTATAGTTTTTAATTCAGATTAGCAAAATGGATTCATGAATTGTAAATGCTACATATTAGTTAAAATAAAACATGCATGATTAAAATGACTATGATACCAAATTTTTTATTAAATAATGAATTTATATAAAATCTTAAGAAACATTTTTAAAAAATCCATATTCTTTTGCTAAATTTATAAAAATGATAAAAGATATAACTAGTGGAAATCATGCTTGTGTTTTAGATGATGTCCCAATTCTTTGTAGTGTTTTCTTCTCATTATCCTAAAACTAATTATCCTAACACTCCTATGTTTGAAACTAGTAATAAAACTTTGGATTTTTAATGATCCCATTAATAGTTTAGTTATACCAACCAATGACATAGTTACTATTATGCATGTGATATGTGAATTACGAAGACACATGCATGCTTTATCTCTTAATTCTACTAGATATAATTCTAGGACTGATTCTAATTTTATATACATCCAATACATATCTCATAATGTTTTTAATTCTCATTTTCCTCATGATTTCATAATGGATAATATTTTTTTATTTGATGGACATGGATATCCTTATGTAAAACCTAAGAAACTTTGATCTTTTCTTAGGAGATATGATCATAATGACAGATTATCAAGTAAGATATTTCATATAATATTGAGTGGTCATGCCTTACATTATTTTCATAATTTAACTAATGGATCCACATATTATTTTTTGGTTTCAAGAGGATTTATTATCATTATATATTACTAATAATGGCCCACATGCTAAATTTGAACATATTCCATATATTCATCAAGGTCAAAATGAGTCCATTCATGAATATACTATTATATTCAAGGGTAACATGAATTTATTAGTATGTAAAACATTATATATAAAAAATAACACATCATTAGTAGACATCATTTACCTTATTTTAGAGAAAAGGTGTTTTAAAATTATTATCCATCTTTTAATCATATTTTTTATGAGGTCATGAAACTTAAGGATGATCTCTTAAAATCACTTGTATTTATATATAAAACTCATTATTCACATTGTTTCACTACTAAAAAAACTTCAAGTCTCAATAATAGCCATCTGCTAATCAAGAAAAATCTTAAACCATTGGCTAATAGTTTAGTGACTCTTAAACAGAGTCCCATGCCTTTCTTCAATGGATCTTGGAAATTTTAAAATATTAAGAATAATAAAAGTGAAATATTGAAAATTACACTTGATAATAACATATATATCTTATATTCTATTAGGTATCACAATATGACTCATTTACCATAAACATATGATTTAAATTCAATTTATGATTTACATAGAATTAACAATCCTACAACACATAAGTGTTCTACCTTAAAACATATGATTCAAGGTATAAATGATCTTGGTGATATTAAACTCAATATATATTAATAAATTTCATTTTTCAAGTCTATATTATAAGGTAAAATAAACCCCACATCAACGTGTTTCATCTATATTTCTTAAGGATAATACATTGAAAAATTATCTCATACAAAACCTTTACTCATTTATGATTTTATAGAAGAAAAAAAAAGACATGGAATATTGATAGATGATATAGATAAATTTAATATTTTCACTATAAATTTCTATAAAACCTTTAGATATGATTCATATGGTTTAACTCAAGTACCAATATCTATAACTAAACTTGTAGCAAATCCATTGGGTTATATTACCTTACGCGTTATAGTAGCTCCTCAAACATTTCATACGTTGTTTTTTATGATGCTTAACATGATGCAATACAATTTTATACTTGTAATTTCATGGTTAAAAAATATAAATCCAACTCTTGATATTAAAAATGAACACATCAAATTCAACCTTCATGTAATATAAATAAAATCCAAAAATATAGATCACATTTAAAATAAGATGTAATACATACAAACAAGTTATTGTTACATATAAAAATGGATTAATGTGGGTGAAAAATAAAAACTAATCAAATTATCAATTTCCTATAGTAAATATTGAGAATTCATAATCTATAACTAAATATCCTACACAATTTAAATTTTTTGATACATATAATTGCAATAAAGACATCAATCTAGAAGATGATGATTTTTTGGATACATATCTTATTAGTGAGAAGAATAATTCAAGAATTCATCATCACATTATCTATTTTGACACTTTGACACTTACTAATATTACTAGTTAGTCATTTCACATACTTGAATTTATGGTCAAAGATATTAATATTTTTTGTTATAAGGTTTATTAGAGAGTCATCATATATTTTACATTCATTCATTTTACATTTAAATTTTATACTAGATTTTTTTTGGAAATCACATTGAAATTAATTAAAAAAAATATGAAAATGAAGACAAAAAACATGTGCAAGTCAAATATATATATATATATATATATATATATATATATATATATATATATCAAATCATTTGCACAATACATAGTCTAGTAAAAATTTAGTCACATGAAACACACATACACATCACCTCTCAAAAGGAGAAGGGTAATTTCCTTGCCTTTATCTACACCCTCAGAAACTATAGATGTCAATGAATAATAAACTCTACTCCTATATCTATATATATGCATAGTTTTTTATTCTCTCTATCTCAGTATCTCTAACTCTATTAGGGTAGTCTTATGTTCTACTATAAAAGCTACATATTATTTTAAAAATAGTAACATTATGGATAAATTACAGTATGTAAATGAGTGAAACTATGTAAATAATAGGGAGGGTAATATAGGAAATTTTAGTAATTAAAAATACTAAAGCGCTTAAAATATAGATTACCAATAATATAGTTAGTATTAATATTAAGAGATAGTAATGAAAGAGAGGAAAATAATACTAAAATGAAAACACATGGGTAATATCACTGAAATTTGGAACCAGAATTAGAAAATTAAATCGACATAGAATCTGACTATAATAGATAAAAGGATAATTATGTCTAGGCTAGAATTGGTAAGTGGTCGATTATATCTATTGATTATGTCCTCTATGGTCAATTTTTTCCTTTGATGATTTGTAAGTTATGTAATTTTATAGACCTCTAAGTAAATTGATGATGATATGGATTATATATTTACCTCATTGATTTTATGAGAATAATTATTTGATTTTCTTTTCCTTTGATCTTGATCTATCCCTCAAAAATATCTACATAAAATGTTATGCAATTTATTTTTCCCATTTAAAGTCATGAGAGTTTATAAATAGATATTTAGTATGCTTAGGATTAAGGATCTATGCAATTCTAGTGATAGTGAGTGAATCCTAACCCAATGAGATAAGGCCTTCAAATCATCTCCATATTGAATATAGTGAACCTATTTATTTATTTTTTCCCATATCTTTGTATAAGATGTGTTGACATAACATTTGGAATGATGTTGATGTAATGTAGACCCAATGTGTATATCCCATGGAAAAATGTACATAAATCTTGATAAGGCTTTATTATTAGGCACTAGAAATGGATTATAAGAGATATATTTGTTAAGATAAGATCAAATGTCATGGATAAGGGTAATTTTTAAATGTATACATATCTTTAAAACACTTCAAACATAAGTCAATCTTAGAGAATAGTGATAAAAAATAATCAAGGAATGAGGAATCAAGATAAGGAAAAAAGGATCCCCAAAATGGAAATGGTCAAAATCAAAGTTTGTATGATTCTAAATTAAAGATAAAAAGGCTAAAAATAAAAATCAACCTAAGCAAAATATGTTTGAATGGGATCTTGGTGTTAAAAATTGATAGATTTGAGATGTTCTTGAGTAAATATAGATGAATCAAGGATGAGGGAAGGCAAATTCAAGGTACAAGTGTTAAAAAATAGATAAATGTACACACATGGATTAACTATCATGAATCAATGCAAAGACACTATGAAAAAGGGTATTATACTAAGATATTGTTTGTACATAATGTTTGACTATGATATGCATGCCTATGTCAAAGTACTTGAAAATTACCAAAGGGATAGAAGGATAAATATTTTGGATGATTGGAGTATGCTTCACTCACATCCTATTCAAATGGTGCACTTGAAAATAATCTTCAATGCAAGAAATTAGTTAGCATTTCAATAAATTATAAAAATTTAGATATAAAAAGAAACTAAAAAATAATCATAGGAACAAATGCACCTAGTGACATGTGAACCATGATATTATAATTAGAAAACTATTGGGTACTAGAAACTAAAAATGAAATGTAAAAAGATAGAATTGGATAGTTATAAAGGTAACTCAAAACCCTCAACAATTTTAGAGTGAATCCTAAAATTTAAATTCCAATTATTTATTAGGGTAGTAGATACTTGAAACTTATTCTTAAAATCATAATCCATGTGAATGCAAATATAGGTATAGAATATATAAATGTAGAAATATTTAGATATATGTCCTCTTTCAATGTGAGAAATTAAAACCTACTCTTGCAATCATTTATCTAAGAATAAAGAGTTATTCACATAATATGTTATCTATTTTATCTAATTTTATATTTAAGTTATTTGTGTGAGATAAAACTATAAACTATTTAGATTATATAAGATATAAAAACCCACATATAAATCTAAGTGTAACAAACTAAGAATTATTGATTTATTTAAATTTAATATTTGTAGAAACACTAGAAGAATTAAGTACTTAGTTTGTTTAGATTTTATTTTGGCTTGAGACATGGTACAATTTTTAACAATGGTCTATGATATGTTAGATATAAAAATAGAGTGCTTGTACATATATGGATGATTCCAATGTTTCTTGGACACCTACACTAGGGAACTATAAATGAATGATTGTAATCATAAAAGATATTTATGTAAGTCTATGATAGTAAGGTTTGTTTCACATGTGGTTATGAGTGAATCTTGTACACACACACACACACACACACACACACACACACACACACACACACACACACACACACACACACACACACACACACACACACAGAGACACACACACACACACACACACACACACACACACACACACACACACACACACACACACACACACACACACACACACACACACACGATCCTACAAAAATACTTATATTTTCCTTATCCTTGCTTTAAAAATGTAACTTCAATTTTGACACTAGGCTTACCTTAGTGGCATGGGTTGAGTTGACCCCAATCACTCCTCATTGAGTGTTTGAGTAGTACTCATGTTAAAATAATATAGAGAGGGATAAAACCACATATACTTATCTAACCTACCATGTGTGTGTAATCAATATAATGCATATTAAAATCCTAAGTATGGATTTTGATAGTTGATAACTTTATAATTTTGACCTTAGAATGGTATTTAGACTTAGATTATAGTTTATTCCTTTGAGGGGATTTATATTTGGAAGATTTAGATCAGTTCCTATTAATGTGTAGATAAATAATAGATGTGATATTGATAAGTGATATATAGGAATAGTAATAGGCTTATACTTGATTTGTATATATAGCTAACTCTTTGGGTAAATTGCCCTCATACCAACATGTGAAATATACATGTTGAATCATATGAAATTTTTTAACTTGGGAGAATAACTATTGAATGGTATACACATATACATATATTTTAGGTAGGTAGATCTAGTAGAATAGAGTCATCTGAAGAAGATAAGAGGTGCCCAAAAATTAAGAAACAATGATATAATATGGTAAAATAGTTTTAATGAGATAATAAATTATTTATGTAGAGACTAGGGAGATATTTTATAACAATAGTGGTAATTTTGGAAGGATGGGTCCATAGATGAATGAATTCTAAGATAGTGTGTGATAAATATTTAATTATATAGGCACAATTAAAGTATACCAAGGCTTATTAAAAACTAAAATTATCAAGTATATAATAAAAAATATGGGTGTATACAATACACCTCTTTTATTTTAGTAATGGAATTACTGGAGTAAAAGGATAGAAGGTGGTACATGAGCATAACCATGGTGGGTATGTTCAAGTATATGCTAAGTGTTAATATTTGATCCAGGAAAAACCTATAATGAATCATGTAGAAATAAACTTTCACTTATGATATAAAATATGAAGTAACAAATTGGCATATATTTGAAATTAACAAATATAGTTATATGCATATTTACCAAGTTATCTTCTGGAGTTATTAGAGAAATGGGTTATTACATCCCTTGTAAATGCCATTTTTAAAACCATGGTTTGAGTTGAATATACCCAAAACCTAATTGGATATAGAGAAGTACTTAAAATCTGAGTTTGAGTAATTTTTATGAATCATCTACTATAAATGGATTATATGATTCAATCTGAGTATCTAAGTACATTAGATTAAGTTTGAGTAAGTTTTCCTATATAATGTGTCATATATGCCCTGCATATTCCCCAATATAATAACCTATTCAAATTAAGTAATATAACCTATGATAAAATATCACAATATTTAAAAAAAATTATCATATGTCATGCATATGCCCCAAATATGATAACCTATGTAAACTAAGTCCTTTAATTTTTGTAATAATATCATATAAATTTTGACATGTCACTCATAATCCTATAAAATATCTAACATAAGCCTTGTATATTCCCCCAATATATGTCAAATATGTCATAATTAGAGTAAACCTAAAGTAATTTGAATAAACGCGTACCAATTTGAAGTAATTTATGCCCAAAATATTATTTTTTGTACCCAAACTTTGAATATATCTATGTAAAGGACTTAATCTCTAAGACAAGACATTATGTATGACTCACAAGTTTTAAGGTGAAGAATGCAGTCTTAAAATTAATAATAGCAAAAGAAAATATTTATTTTCATCATGATATATAAAAAATATGAGCATGTATAAATAGGTGCTAAAATGATAATAATATGTCATCATAGTAAGACTACATCTTCTGAGCATATATGAAAAATGTATTGTAACACATATAAGTGTCATGTCAAGATAGATATAAAAATGAAAAATGCTATGATAAATTAAATATAAAAATAATATTAGACAAATTGAGTAATAAATACTCAAAATATGCATGATGTATATCATGGCACCACACACAAGAATAAGAATACATGATATGGATCATGACATAAAAATCCTAGAAAAAAATCCTATATGTATCCACACAAAGCACATAGACTCACAAAGTCACATTAAATGTCATGGCATGACACACACAAGCAATGATATACAGTCACATGATAACACATAGTGACAAATATAGTAAACAAAAATTAAGAATAAACATATTCAAATAGAGTAAAAGTCAGGCACAAAAAGGAGTCATGTAATGATTACCCAATGTCACACATATTCATAGAGAATATATAATGATATAATAAATAATCATACCATATAACACCCAATAACATTAATCATGCATAGAACAAGAAAGGTTATTCTACACCATCAATGTGTTTCATCATTGTATATATAAAAATATAATATCCATTTAAATAGTAGTGTGAATAATATGTGTAAGAGAAATCCATTTGTAATCAATGCAAAATGTCTCAATATCATAAAAAATGATCATATAAATATATAACATATGTAAATATATAACAAGGTTTTCATAGTGAAATCATGCCCCTAATGTATGAAGTTAGCCCCTAAGCATAGGAAATTCTAACATACGTATGTCCATGTCATATAAAACATGTATGTCTTACATCTTACATGTGATAAATCATAAATAAATCATGTAAGCAAGCAATACATGTTATGCATAGGTCTATTTTTTTATATTTATATTTATTTTTGAAATAGTTTTAATCAGAGTTCTATGAATTTAATCATTGATATTTTTTGTTACCATGAGGGAGAAACTCCATTTTTAGTTCAAGGTTCACTAGTCACATATTGTTTCAAGGCTCATTCAAAGCTTAAGTGTTAAAGGGGGACAAATAAGAAATATCCTTACTTGAAATAAATTATGAATTCTTAGTTTCACAAACATTCCAGGCCAACGTAATGCTCTCCCAAAGCCTGTAGGAGTTGAGAAGTAGAAATATTTACCCATTTTAAAGATTTTTAGTGATGGATTGAAGAGGCGATGAGATTAAATTTGATGGTACCCTAGTGCATCTTTATGGCTTCTTAAGTTTTTAGTCATATCATGACTCTAGACCAATCAAATGATGCCATGTAAAAATCATTCACAATTCCTAGTGGCCCATGACTCTTTCAAAAGTCTTTCAGCACTTTATCAATTTTTTAAAATTTACCTGGTACCATGTGTCACTATCCTAAAAATCATAGGCATGTTCAATACTATTTTAAAGACTTAGTTAATTTTCAATAATTTACTTGATGGGATAATGACATTAGCAATACTCCAAGTGATCAGATGGGTAGATTAGCAAGATGCTTCCATGTGTCAAAATCATTGTGACTTGAAGCCCCAACACTATTCATATAGTTTAAAACTGTTTAGGCTAATAGGTTAGAAAGATGATTCCACATGGAACAATCTCACTTCACCACTCTCCTAAATATTTACATATAGGCTAGAGAGATGTCAAAATGTTAGGCTAATGGGTGAGGGTGATGGCACTGCATGGTGCAGTCTCATTTCTCCATAGCCCTAAAATGGTCTATGTAGGTTCAATAGATTTGTTAGATCCCTGAGTAAGTGGGTAGAGCGAGAAGGAGCCATGTGGAGGTGGAAAGACTTAAGAAATTAATGTCTAATAGAACTTAAGGAATGGATATGAAAATCATAAGCTACCATGTGAACCTAACAAAGCCAAAGGATTTATATCCTAATTGAAATAAGATAGTTGGTGAGCTCTGAGTAAGCTCAAGAGTTTACAAAATGTCAAGTACATGGGGCTTATGGGGAATATACCCATATAAATTAAAAATCCTAGTATGATGTTGATGTCAACAAATGGATATAATCCACCACTAAGGAGTTCACTTGTATCTATGCTAGCACTAGCTAAAGCAAATATGATGGCCCATTTTACCCATTAAAATGTCAAGTTCATGAATCGATTATGCAATGACATTTTATTTGCACAATCAATGGTAGATTGTCCTAGCATATAAATCACAATGTAAATCAACATAAATGTTGGTAAAATGATGATAGTGCAATGGAATATAACCCTATTCATCATAGAGGTGAGTGTATAATAACCACATAAAAGACAAGATACAAGCTTAAGGGGATGTGGCATGCAGTTATGTAAGTGTGACTTTGGCTATCACATAGGCTTGGATCTGGTGATCCTAAGGAGATTTAAACTACCTTGACACCCCTTCCCTAATCATCATCATCATCAATTATAACCTCCCTAATAGTGGGGAAGACTGAAAAATGACCCAAGCTTTGAATATTTGGCCTATTTAAATAGGTAGGATTGTCATTATAAAGAGAGCCTTTTTTAACACATTAATTTTATAGAAGTTGGACCGTTCTTGACCCTTTACCTAAATTTTATGCCTTTGAAGAAATGAATAACTATTTTACCCTATCATAACTTCCATTATGTGTGTATCTTATGAATGTTTAATGCTCTCTTTATGGTGAAGTGATTTCTCCCTTTGATTGTTTCCAATTCAATTTCACCTCTATGAAAGTGAAATCTCTTTTATAGGTCATAGCCTATGGATATTCATGATTTATAAATTATTAGTTATGTTTATGAATTCTTCTCATTATAATGGTGTCAGATATCTTTATACTTCTCTATGAAACACCACTGATAGGGGGATCATGTTTGACTCATGTATACAATAGTTCCCAAGGTTTTCATTATGTATGCTCAAGTGAGTACAACATATCATATTATTCTAGTATATCATGCCTCTTTTCTTTTATTTCATTTATTTTACTCTCTCTCCCCATTTTTCTTACAAGTGTAGTTGTTTATTATAGTCTTAGGTGATCCATTGGGGGAATCCAATCCTTTATAGAGGTTCACTCCAACCATAGGCAACCCATGCCCTTGGGGTGTTCCCATTATGTCAATTAGGTGAGGAGATGTGAAACAGCTCCTCACATGCTACAATCCAAATGTGATAATATTTTCTAGCATGCTTAGTCGAACCCTATTCAATTTCATGGAGTTAGAATTTTTTAGCTAAGAACTTGGTGCTACTATTAGCAAGCTTCAATGTTGAAGACATTAAATAAGTACCTAGAGATTCTAATTATTTTTTATCTCTATCAACCTAGTACTCAAGGTAATTCATCCATTAAAAGATTTTTTGTGTGGTCCTTTACTATATCAACCTTTGAGGCATTTATAAAAGTATCAGTGGTGACTCCAACTCTACTTCAGCTAGTTTTAGTTGCCATACATCTTTTTTAGGTAAAAGGTTAAGTGGTTTCAATATACTTGATGTTCTAAGATATTTCTAGTGTTGTAACTACATGAGATACCTACTATATGGCTGGGTTTAGGGGAGATTCTAACTACTTTCCACCTCCCTATCTTGAGTGATATCCTCCCTTTCATTACTAGACCCCTAAACAAGATTTACAACCTATTTATCATCCATTCAATGAGTGAAATAATTCTTATGTATCTCCATGTGCTCCAAGTTATCCTCCTCATGATCCTAACCTACCCCAACATGTGGCATGATTTTAAGAGACATGTGGTTTTAATGTAGAGGTCGTTATCAAATTTGTCATCAATGAATTAAAATAATAAATATATTCATACACTTATCTTTGTTAATATCTCCTCGCTCTGAAATTTTCTTGTCTTATCATGAGTTCTTACACCTTTAGCTACATAAAAATCTATATTTCTACCTTTAATCACAATGTCTTTTCCCTATTTGTAGTAAAAATCCTTCAACACAATCTCTCTAATCATTCTCTTATCAATTTTCATAATAGTCTTGGTTTACTATACTCATTCTTTGGTGATGATTTGACTATTTTATGGACCTTATTGCCCTTATCATGCTTCTTAGAGTCTCTTTAGACCTCTCATTCCCTTTACAACACTCTTCATAAATTATTTCTTAGCCTTGGAAAGCTCCTTATTTCTCATAGATAGTCCTATTATCCTTTTCTAAGGATTTTTTACCTCGTACAATTCTGTACAGACAAATATTGAGAAACTTTCACCATTTTTAGATACCCTTTATGATCCTTAATTTCAATATGAAATTTGGTGACTTAACTCCACTTCCTCAATTTTATCACTCATTTTGTCCTCAAATTAGGCCTATTATGTTTGTGTAAGTGTCATAAAACTACTTAAATCAATATACTCTTAGTCCATTACCTCTATTCAAGACTTCTTTACAAGAATGTGTTTGATTGTGTAGAATAATGGATATCTAAAAGGTTATATTCAACTGTAAATGGAATAATTATGTTTATAATTTTTTAAAATGGTTTATCAATCACTTTAAAAAATTTCTAGGGTTTTTATAGGTCCCATTATTCTATCTCATTGTATTTAATGGTTCCTAATACCTCTTTTTAGAAGTTTTATTTCCTTTTCTATTGACTATGTCTTAATACACAACGGTCTACAATTTTGAGTATACTATTTTATGAAACTTATATGATCCTTAAATATTTATAATTCATGTCAAGACCCTTAATCAAATGTAAAGAATAAATTTAAAATGTACAATGTTAATGTTTCAACTTAGTTCATTCACATCCTACTAGGAACATACACTCAGTCTTTCAAAACATAGAGTTTAGCAACATAGGGGAAATAGGGTATATATTGAGTTTTCTTAACCATATGTTTGAAAAAATAAACTTAACATAATATAAATAATGTCACATCGTAGGTAATCAACTTAAAAATATGTAAAAACAACTCTTTTTATCAAAATACTCTGCACATACTTCATTTTCACATTCAACACTATTGCATTTACAAAAAATAGGGACTGTTGCATCAATTTTCAAGTACCAAAAAATTTCCATTATTTTTATTGTAGTGTATATTAATTAAACTTTGAAACTAACCCCTAAAAATATTACAAACAAAGATAATCACACCTTATTTTATTGTCATGTAACCTCTAACTAACTTATAACTCCCTCTTTGTACATTGGGAGTGATAACTGCCTAACTACTAACATAAGCACCAAGGTGACTAATCATATGAGTCATATATGGAGTTAGGTTCTAATAACTACTTTAAGAAATATAAAACAAAAATACTCTTATTGAAACTCCTACACACTTGAATAGAGCTCCGAAATCATGATAAAGATTTAAAAATTCAAATTAAAGGAATTTGGTGGGAAAATTCCAATGCCACTCAAATTCAAATTTAACAAGGACCTAAAATCTAATATGGACTCCTAAATACCTAACTTGACATTTAAAACTTGTTAATAACTCACAACATGAGAAATAGACCAGTATTTACATAGGGTAGTGATTCTCTTGCATCATGCTACTAAGGAGCAAATGAAAACTTTCCCTAAAAGTTATAAATGATATGGATTTCATGTTCTTTGTAGCATCCTTCTCCAAAGTTCATTTCCACCTAGATACAAATGACTATTTAAGACATATAAATGTTTTCCCAAACTTATGATGGCTCCTCTTTTGTTGCTTTTTCTCTTTCTTTGTATCTTCAATCTGATCATAGACAATTGTTTCTTTTTTTTCTTTCCTAAAATGACCTGCACATGAAGTAAACATGTCAAATAAAATCATTCTTTATGTGCTCTCTTGGAGTTAATCTTATTATTTGGTTACCAAATCTTCCTCCTCTTGACTCAAGATTTCCTTCAATGCCAACTTAGCTACCATGATGGTCTCCTTGTCTCTTATGAGACTCAAATAATCTATTTCTTCTATTATGTGCTTCCATATATATTTCTCCTCTATTGTATACTCAACCATCTCTCCTTTTTCTTCCATTCATGCAGAGAAAGAAAAATTAACTTGAAGTATCTCAAAGTGTAAAATCACTTCATCATGTCCTTCTTCATCATACTCTCCTGATGCCACCTCATATACTTCTTCCTACATGTCAAGTACTTCACTTGGTGATAGTTTACCCTTTTATCTTTCAACTATTACATTCATTAGCCTCAATGTACTTTCATATAATTCATATTTAGTATTGTTCATATCAACACACTCATAAAAAGCAACATTGAAATGTATACCTTATACTTATTTTCTCACTTCAAAGCTTACTTGACTAAAACCTACCTCTTTCTTTCTTATCATGAGGCATGGTACTACTAAAAACTATTTCTCTCCTTCCTCTTCATCTAATTTATCACCTTGTTCAGGGTAGTATAAGATTGAATCACCAAACTCAACTATCTAATCAAGTTTTTTTCATCATTAGCATGTTTCTCATACTTCCAATGTTATTCACCTTCATGTAATTCTTCACCTATATTCAAACATATCAAAAAATCATTAGTCATAAATATTTGAGGATTGTTTTCCCCTATTCTTCTCTTTCTAAGCTACCTTGTTATCATCTTCATATTTTTTCTTCTCTTATTTTATATAAACTACTTGAGAGGCCACTTCACTTTTTATTTATTCATACATGGAATATTGGTCTCCTTTATTCTAATACTTTCTCTAATATTTTCAAAACCTCTTTCATCTCAACTACCTTGTCTCTCTCTAACTCTGTTTTACTTCCATATTCTTGTGTAAATATTCAATCTTAAATCCCTTCATCATTTTATTTACTCTTCAGTATCTCAAACTCTATCTAGGTCTCTCTTTTAGACCTATCTCTCTTCTCTTAACAAGCCTACATACTTGTCCTCTTAACCATTCACTTGGTCCCTCTCACTTGACTATCTCTCTTAGATTATCCTTTCTTGTCTTCACATGAGAGTCTTCTCTTTATTTTGTCATTTTCCTATGTCTCTCTTCTCTCTTTTCAAGCTCACTCTTGAGTTTCTTTCCTTGGATATCTTACTGGATCTCCTCTTTCAAATCACTCTTGTCTTAAGGTATTTTCCACAACACTCTTCTCTTTATTTCAACTATTTGTGCATCTCTCTCACATACCTACAACCTCTTCAATTTTCCTAAAATCTTCATTATTCATCTCACAAAAATTACTCAAAATAACATCCAATATGTACTCTACACAATATTCATGCATATGTAACTTAAAATTTCAAAATTTAAAACATACCTTCCATGAAACATTTTTTGATATGATACCAAATGATGTAGAGGTCATTATCAAATTTGTCATCAATGAATGGAAACAAGAAACACATTCATACAGTTACCTCTAATAATATCTCCTAGATATAAAATTTACTTATCATACCTTGAGTTATTACACTTATAATTACATAAAAATCTCTATCTCTACCTTTAATCATTGTGTATTTTCCCTATTTGTACTAATAATCCTTCAACACAATCTCTCATGTCATTCTCTTATCAATTTGTATAATATTATTAGTTTACTATATTAATTATTTGGTGATGCTTTGACTATTTTATGGACCCTGTTACCATTATCATTCTCCTTAAAGTATCTTTAGACATCTCATTTTTTTAACAACACTCTTCATCAATTCTTTCTTAGCAAGGGCAAATTCCTACCTTCTCACAGATAGTCCTAGTAGCCTTTTTTAAGGATTTTTTACCTTGTACGACTCCATATAGAAAAATATTGAGAAACTTTCACTCTTTATAGATAACTCTATGTTCCTTAATTTTATTATGAAATTTGGTGACTTAACTCCACTTCTTCATTACTTTTCTCACTCTTTTTTAACCTCAAATTAGGACTATTAGGTATAATATGCCCTGTCTTACACTTAGAATTTCTATTCCATACTTGTACATATTTTATGAAACTAAAAAACTATAAAATATTTAAAATTACCTATAAACCCTTATTTTCACAAAAATTCATGATTTTTTACCAATTGAATCTCTTGAAAACTAGTTTTAGGTTTTGAAACCCTAGAACATAGTTTTGCATGACTGTTACTAGCTAAGAAGGTAATAAATTATTTTATAAGTTTTATAATAAATTAAAAATGAATATTAATATTGATTTGTGTCTTTTCAAGTTTCATACAACTCGTTAAATTAATATGCTCTTAGTCCATTTCCTCTATTAAAGATTTCTTTACATGAATGTATTTGACTATGTAAAATAATGGATATCTACAAGACTATATTCAAATATCAAGGGAGAAACTATGTTTATAAGAATTTCAAATGGTTTATAAATAAATTTAAAAATAGGATAGGGTTTTTATAGGGCCCACTTTTCTATCTCACTCCAGTTTGTGTTTCCCAATACCTCTGTTTAGAAGTTCCATTTGCTTCTCTATTAAGAGTGTTTTAATACACAATGGTCTACAATTCTAAGTATATTTTTTTATTAAACCTATATAATCCTTATAACTTTATGAATTATATCAAGACCCTTATTAAAAATAGAAAGAATAACTTATCAATAAACTTCAACTTAATTCATTCACATCCTACTAGGAATATACACTCAATCTTTCAAAACATAGAGTTTAGCAACACATGTGAAATAGGGTTTGTATTCAATTTTATTAAACATACATTTGAAAAAAAAACTTCAAATAATATAAATAACTTCACATCATAGGTAATAAACTTACCAATACATCAAAACATCTCTTTTTTATCAAATTACTCTACACGTGCTCCATTTACACATTCAACACTATTGCATATACATAAAATAATCAATGTTGCAATAGTTTTCAAGTACTAGAATAAATTCCATTCTTTTTCTTGTGGTGTATCTTCATTGCTCTTTAAAACCAACCCTAGAAATTATTACCAATAAATATAATTATAACTTATTTTAACTTGTTATAGGTATAATCACTAAGAGGGGGGTGAATCATTGATGCAAGATAATCAAATTAAATTAATAACTCCTTAAATATTAAACAAACATCAACTTGATAAAGAAACATAAACATGAAAGTACATACATCTAAAGCATACATAAAAGCATACATCACATGAACACATCATATATGTGGGAAGCCCTCTTAGGGGATAAAACCCAATGAAGCTTGAAATATGGAATATAGTCTTATAATAACAAGATCAAACATTTATACCAGCACCAACTGATCAAGTAATTCCCATCCCTTAGTTTAGTGAGACACTAGTTCCATAAGGTATTACTACCCCTATCTAGATGAGTACCCATAACAACTAGACCTTTATCAAGATGTACCTTGAAAATAAGAACCCCCTAGGAAACCAATAAAAAAATTATCTACCTAAATATATCACCTTGAACACCTATTTATACTCTTCAACATATGATGATCATCTTTGTTTACACTCCTTTTTGAAACTACCTCTAGGGTTAACTCACTCAAACTGCCTCTTCTAGGCTCATTAGGTATAATGACCTATGTGTCCTCATGCATCAACTTGATCAAATAATCATGCTTTATCCTCTAAAATATTTTATGGTCCTCATTGAACTTTAAATTCTATTTCAAAGGATCTCTCCTTCACTTTAATGCACACATGCACAACTAGCATAATTAATCCAATTATGTTTTTTACTTATACCACTCTCTTTATTTAACCCATATTGATCAACCAAGATGCTTTAAATATTTTTTAATCATTTTATATAGGTCCTCATACATTTTAAATGTAATAACCACACACTCCTTAGGTTATCCATTATATCATTAGCCCCAAATCACCATTAGGTCTTCGTGAGACCTAGAATAATTAGGCCATCATACTCATACATTACAAATTTAACTCCTTGGGACAATTTTAGCTTCTAAAAAATCTCTAAACACATCAAACCTATCTCCAATATCCCCTTTATAACTTTTTCATGGGTCCATGCCACCTGAAACACCAAATCAACACTTGAACCTCCCAATTATGTTTCCTTGATCTTTAGGCCTTCAAACACAAAAAACACAATCTAAAACTTCTAAAGATATATCTAAAATATTTCACATAAACATATGATTAGATAAAATTAATATACCCATAAGGACCTTTAATACACATATATGCTCTTTAGACACTTCAACACATGCTCTAATCACTCAAATCAACTCTCTCAAAATGACCACTCAGACTAGTCATACATAGTCAAAATATAGTTATACTATTTTGACTATCCAAAACTGATTAAGGGGAAAATATGACATCCAATACCTTATAATAAATATTTGATACTTATTTGACATCTTCATATTTACTTTTTTCCTTAATTCTACTCAGAATACCTTTAATTTACCTCTAAAATATGGTCATTCAATCTACCGGTACATTCAACAAACATAATCAACTTCTAAGCCTTTTTTCATATTGAATATAGATTTATCAAACATAAAAAATTCATAAAAATATTATTCATGGAGTTTAAAACACTCTAAAATATTTATATCATATTGAAACATCAAAATACTATCAATAACTCTTCAATTATCCTTCTCTAGTCACTTGTAGAACATGGTCAAACACATAGTCAACTTTGGAGCCTAATATATTTGACTATGCATATATTAAAACCTTGTAACTCATTTTTCTAGATGCACCTTGAAGTCCTATTTATATTTGCTTTTACATCACTTTAAAATTAGTCCTAGATCTAAATATATAAGCAAAATATTAATCACTAGTTTTTCCTTTGTTAAATTTAAATGCCAATGATCATTGTGTAAATGTTAAACATCAGACACTTTGACCTCATCTCATTACACCTAACATAATTTTAAAAAATGCATACCATTGATCTCCTTAGAAGTATCTTTAAATTTATCTTATAATGTTCATCATTGATCTTTGATCTAAACTCCCATTATTGTGCCACTTGGTATCTCTACATGCCTTCTACACATTTAACTCTTTGACTTAACCCACACCATTGATATTTATCTATACGAACATCCACATGCCATTGATCTTCTATCAAGGCTTTTGATATTGTGACACTTTTCACCAGTACATGAAATCTTATAATTTTTGACATATTAACTAAATATGTACCATTGGATCACAATCTAGATAATGAATGCTCACCATTAGATCTACTAACTAGCTGACCTCAGACTTTTACATAGTTAAAATTGATGGTCTTTAGCTCATCACACTCTACAAGAGCAACTTTAAAGTTTTATAACTTGAGATAGAAAACACTTCAAGAGTCCAAATATTTAGGGTAACTTCTTAGGACTATAAACAACATCTCCATGAAAACCTTTGACCTAATTTGACTTTCTAAGTACCTAAATTAGATACACAAACTTTCTAGTTCATTCATATCTATATGATATGTAGTGATGGTCTTTCTTCTCTTAAGCTATAAGATGCATGTTTCTCTTTTCAAATGATCAAGTGACACACTATAACTACACCAATACATCTATGGATGCCTCATAACTTCTTCTTTATCTTTACAAACCTATAAATGTGCCATATACATTTCAAGCTATCAATTTGATCACTATATCATTAACGCACTATGAATCATGCTCTCTTTGACATCAATGGAAACTTAACATCAATGACCATGCTCAACAATATCCCCCTTTGTCACTAATGGAAAAACACCTTAAAACTGACTTCTTACTCATTTAAACTCCTTTATTTTGATCTTTCTCCCCCTTTGACATTAATGACAAAAGGTATTTTCCTTAACATGTCAACAATAATTTCTCAACATCATGTATGCATTAAAATATTATTTAAGATACTTAGGATACTTACATAATTTTAAGCATATGAATCAATTATTCCCCCTTTGACATGCACCAATATGAACCTGTACTTTTCTAATCCTTAGACCTATCTACCTACAAAACTCATAGGCTCTCTTTTCTCATGCATGAAGATCCAATACATTATTAAAATACATATCTTGGATTGATCAAGTCATCATATCAATATTATTAAATACACAAATTTAGTAGACATCTTCACACTTTTATCATGACTAGAAGATCTTACATATGCTCTTTCTTACATAATTCATAACTCTTCAATCCTTTCAAATAATCTAAGTTAGATCCCTCTAAATCTATTCTTCACCTTGGTCATGAAATCTTCAACAAGTCCTCTCAATGAACTAGGTATTTATATGCTATATAATATCTTGATGACTCACCATCCATTATCAAATACTTGGAAACCCCCATTCTCTACTTATACACCTTCAAAACAAACATCTTCATTCTTCACCATTTGACCAACTAGACCATCCTTTATTTTTGATCAAAATTCTGACTTTAGGATCACTATTTTTGAAAATATCTTCTAAATAAAAAAATATTTCTCCCTCTTATCCAAGCACATTATTGAAAGATATTTCTTATCCTATAACATCAATCAAAATTCAACTAGCATCCAACATAATTCATTTTTCTATAAAGTGTCTCCTTGAAGCTTAGAGAGAGACACCTCTTTGACATAGTGAGACTAAAAACCCAAAAACTCAAGAGACTCCCATATCTCCATACTCTCATTTGAATTGAATTATTTCCTCATTTCTAGATTAACTTTGAATGGATAATTCACTTCATTCTTTGTATCAAACTTGTCAATTAATACAAATAACAAAAACTCTTGACTTTCCTTCATGTCTATCATGGAAAACAAACAATCTTTGGTTTTAGTATCATCTCTCCTAATAGGCTTAGGTTTCCACAACCATTTGTGACATATTCCTTCCACACTAGGAAATTTATAAACCTTATTTTACTTTGATAGCTCAATCAACTTGTTATTGAAATACCTAGTAATGTGACCAACTCTATGACATCTGAAACAAACATGACTTTTGCTTGATGATGATTGTGATTTTTTTTAATTGATTTCTTCTACTCTTGTATTACCAATATGGCCAAACTAATTATGTGTATAACAATGACTCTAGGATGAATATATAATTGCATTGATCTATCTATCTTGTCTTATTTCTTTCTCTATAGGAGCCTAATTGAACTTATCTTGAATTTATGGTATTTTCTTGCATAGCCTAAAAATGTGACCAACTTCTTGATAAATGTAAAAAATAATGTCTTCCATACCTTTTATTTGAATATGGTAGTGATCTCCCTCTGACTGATTGATTTTTATTATACAATCCTTTTCCCTATGACCAATAAGATGAAAAACAACACAATATCCCATAAAATAGTTGGCATGCCTTGAAGCATTTGGTTGTCTGATTGGCTTCTTAATTTTATCTTTGACCTGATTTGACTTGTTATCTTTCATGTTACCATCCTCTTTGCCTTGTTTTAATTTATTTTATTCTTCTTCAATCTTGCCTATCTTATTATGACATTTTGATGCTCATCCTTTAGGGAAATAAGATTAGCCTTAAATTTAACACATTCATCTTCTTTATCCCTCATGATTGAACTTGTAGAAATTAATTGAATTTTGAGAACTTTGATTGTATCTTTATCCTTCTTAGCCCTTTTGACCATGTCATCTTTCAATCTACATGCTTGATCTTCAATAATATTTATAGAATCAAGATTGAACTTTAACTCATCATGATCACCTTTATTTTAGATCAACTTGGCATTTGTCTCTTATAACTATGTTTAGATATGTATGCATTCTTCCTTTTTTGAACTCAATTTTGTCTTTATAACCCTTAATTTATCCTCAAGAATGCTAATCTTCTCTTTATTATATTATGATATTGATCTATTTTAGCTCCTTATTGAGCTTGAACTATTCTTGATTATTTTTTTCCTCTGGCTTGGACTTATCTAACAAACTTCCATTAATAGAACTAACTTGTGCTTCAAGACCTTTGGTCACATTCCTCATTTTATAATTCCTCTTCTTTTGCTCCTTTAATTCACCAAGTGAACCCATGAGCTCATCTTCTATATCAACTTATTCTTATTCACTATTTTATAAAACATCTTGTTCTTCAATATCATGGAAAATTACTTTATCAAATATGATGATCTTTTCACCCATATTGTACCTTGGATCACTGTCAAGTGGTTTAACTTACACAAAATGTTCTACTTTAATACCAATTGTTAGAGGTTCAATCACTAAGAGTGGGGGTGAGTCAGTGATGAAATATAATCCAATTAAATTCCCAACTCTTTAAATATTTATCACACATCAACTTGATAAATAAGCATAAACATGAAAGAAGATAGATCTAAAGCATACATAACAACATGCATCATATGAACACATCATATATGTGGGAAACCCTCTTCGGGGATAAAACCCAATAAACCTTACAATATGGACTAAAGTCCTATAATAAAAATATCTTATATTAGTACCAAATAATCAAGAAACACCCATCCCTTACTTTAGTGAGACACCAATCCCATAAGGAGCTACTACCCCTGTCTAGCTAAGCACCCATAATAACTAGACCTCTAGCAAGATTTACCTTACAAGGAGGAACCAAACCTCTAAGAAACCAAGAACCCAATTAGCTACATAAATATACCACCTTGAACACATGTTTCTAATCTTCAAATAATTATGATCACCTTTATTTACACTCTTCTCTCTAAAACTACCTCTAGGGCTAACTCACTCAAACTACCTCTTCTAGGCTCATTAGGTCAAATAGCCTATGTGTCCTCCTAGATCAACATGATTAGACAAGCATGACTGATACTCTTCAATATATAATGTTCCTCACTAACCTATACCTTCTCTTTCAAATTATTTATCCTTTACTTGAATCCACACATGCACAACTAACACAATTAGTCAAATTATACCTTATACTTATACCACTCTCTTCTTTTAACCCATATTGGTCAATCAAGATGATTTACATATTTTTTTAAATTTTTTAAATAGGTCATAATACACATTATAAGTAATAACCACACACTCATTAGGTCATCCATCATCTCATTATCCCGAAACCACCATCAGGTCTTGGTGACAACTAAAACAATTAGGCCTTCATACTCATACATTACAACTTCAACTCCTTGGGCCACTTTAAAATTCTACCAAAGATGAAAAAACATAAAAATTATATCCAATATCCCATTTTTAACTCCCTCATTTTTATATTCCACCTATAACACTAACTCAACATTCAAACCTACCAATTAGGCCTCCTTACTCTTCAGGCCTTCAAACACAGAAAACATAGTCTCAAACTTCTAGAGATATAAATCAAATATTTCAAATATCCATATGATTATATCACATTATTAAACCCTTAATGACCTATTCTACACTTATATGTGCTTTATAAACTTTAACAAAATATTTGATCACTCAAATCAACTCTCTCAGAATGACCACTCAGATTGGTCACATACAGTTAAAATATAGTTATACTATTTGACATCCATAACTGATCAAGGGAAAAATATGAAATCTAATACCTTATCATAAATATTTTATTATTAATTTAAATCATCATATTTATATGTTTTCTTAATTTTTCTTAAAACACCTTTAACTTACCTCTGCAAAATGGTCACTCATTTTGCCAATGAATTCACCAAACATAACTAATGTTTAAGCCTTTTTTCATAATAAATATGGATTTTTAAAACCTAAAAAACTCATAAATATAGTATTCATGGAGTATAAAACACTCTTCAATATTTATATCATATTTAAACATCAAAATACTATCAAGAACTCTTCAATTATCCTTCTCGATTCACTTACAGTACATGGTCAAACATAGTCAACTTTAGAGCTTAATATATTTTAATTTATAAACATTAAAACCTTATAACTCACTTGTTTGGATGTACCTTTAATTCCTCTTCAAATTTTCTTTCTACATCACCTTATAATTTGTCCTGGATCAAAATATATAAGCAAAATACTAAGCACTAATTTTTCCTTTGTTAAACTCAAATGCCAACAGTCGCTATTTAAATGTTAAACATCAAACACTTTGACCTCATATCATTATCCATAAAATATTTTAACAAATACACACCTTTTATCTCCTCATAATTATCCTAAAATTTATCTTTAAACTCTCATTATTAATCTTCAATCTAAGATCTTGTGATTATGCCACTTGGTAGCTCTGCATGCCTCTACACATTTGACTCTTTGACTTGACTTGCACCATCAATCTCTATCTATAGGAGTTATTATATTTCATTGATGTTATGTAAAGGCTTATTATATTTTTTAACTTATCATAATAATTTACAATCTTAGAATATTTGACATATTGACTAAATATGCACCATTGGATCACCATCTGGATGATGAATGCTAATAATTAGATATACTAACTAGTTCACCTCGGACTTGAACGTAGTTAAACTTGATGTTCTATAAACCATCATAGTATACAAGAGAAACTTTGAATTTTTATAAATTGAGATATAAAACACTTCAAGAGTCCATGAAAACCTTTAACCTCATTTATCTTTTTGAGTACCTAAATTAAAGGCAAAAACTTGTTGGTTCATTCATATCTGCATGATGTGTAGTGACATTTTGGCTTATCTTAATCGAGAAGATGAATTTTAATCTTTCCAAATAATCAAGTGACACACCAGATCTTCACCAAGACATCTATAAATTCCTCAAAACTTCTTCTTTATCCTTATAGATCTACAAATATTCCATATGCTCTCCAAGATATCAATCTGGTCACTTTATCATTAATTCACTATGAATAATTATCTCTTTGACATCAATGACAACCTAACATCAATGACCATTCTCAACATTATTGTCATGTAACCTCTACCTAACTTGTAACTCCCTCTTTCTATGTTGTGAGTGATAACTACCTAACTACTAACATGAGCACCAAGGTGACTAATAACATGATTAATGCATTGATTTAGGTGATACTATAAACTTGAAGACATTGAAAACAAATAAAATCTTATTGAAACTCCTACACACTTGACTATAGATCTAAAACCTTGATAAAGATTCAAAAATTCAAATTAGAGCAATTTGTAAAGAAAATGCCAATGTTACTCAAATTCAAATTTAACAAGAACCTAGCATATAATATGGACTCCTAAAAACATAACATGACCTTAAAAATGTTTTAGTGACTCATAACATGATAGATAGACTAATATTTACATAGGGTAGTGATGTTCCTACATCAGGCTTTTTCCTTGTAGGCAACCCCATAACTAATCAACATGTGCATATATGAGGAAAGAAATGGATGATAAATTATAAGAATCTAATATTAAGGAAAAATTTACAATTTCTTGATATTGAGATGAACTAATCTATTAAAATACACCTCCTCATGAGCCTCAAGCTCCTCAACCATAACAACCTTCCTAGACTAGACATCATGATTTCAAGATGAAAAATTAAGGTAAATCTATGATTGATCAAAAAATGAGAATGGTTTTAGAATTTAAACCAACCATAATTATAATTTTTAGAGGCACCCATTCTTAGAAATATTTTATATTTGTGAAAAATATATCCATCCTTCCTCAAGTCCCTTATAATGCTCAACCAAAAAAAAATTCAAATTTATCACCTACTCCTCATATGCCAATCCAAAATCAAGAGAAGGAGAAGGTTGTCAAATCCAAAAAAAGTAATTTTACATGTTTTAGGAGTGCCTATTCAACCCCAAATCCAATTCAATATTAGCCCATAATGTCCTATACTCTTATTTCACTACATGAACCTTCTTTGCCTCCCACCATCTCCCTTTTCAAAGGAGGAATCATTATATGGAGATTAATTTAAGACCATCTAGGGGAGGAAGAGAGTGTTTCAAATGAGTATGATAAGTAAATAATCATTTTAATCCCTCTTTCTATCACTAAACTAGAGCAATAGATCAATGAGCAAATGGATAAGGATGGAGATGAAGGAGATAGTCTTGATGAGGAGGAGTCAATTATTTCTATTAAGTACAATGTTTAGGGGAAAGATGATGAAGTGCCTTCTTAGATAGATGATATTCTATTAAAAATGGAATAAAAATAATATTATTATTTTTTGTATGGGTATGAACAAGACAAAGAGGAAATAGAATTTGAGGCCAAGATCACCACTTATCATAGCCAAGAAGAGTTGTAAAATTGCCTTGAATCAATCAAAGGGATTAGATTTCAGGATGTGGGATACGTTTTCATTTCTCGAATGAAACTCCAATGTAAATTTAGTTCTAATACAACCCAACATATCCTCTTGAGGAAAAATTTATCTCTAATTCATATTGGAGGCAATAAATCAATCTTGAAAAGAGTGAAGAAAAGCTAGAAGAAGATTAATTTTGGGATGAGCTAGAAGAATTATACTCAATACATGACATTAAACTAACATATTTTCAATAAGAAACCCATGAATAGAATGAGAATTAGATGGAAGTGGATGTGCTTATAAATCAATCACATGTTCTTCATTAAAATTACCCTAATCAACTAGATGATAGAGTAAAAGAACCCAACCATGATAGTAGGATTGATTATTCAATATTTATCTTAACAAGAGGATGCCCTATTAATTACGTGTCCTATTTGGAGGATAAGAAGGAGAATCCATCACAAGTTTTACTCAATCTAGAGCACAAAATTAAGAATCTTTGTAGGCCTACATCTTTGAGTGGGGACATTGATAAAATTATCACCAAGGTTAGAGAACATGTTCAAGATGATGTTGGTCGAGGTATATCTCTAGTAGACCTTGATGAAGCTAGATATCATTATTTTTAACTCCTTGAAGAGCTTAAACAACTTGTATTAGTTGAAAATAAAAATTAAGTATCTTAAGTTGTCATAAAAATCCAAGCACATAGTCCCAATGAGACATTAGAGGTTGAAGTTATAACTATTCATATGAATTAGAGTGTGGTCATAATAGATGACTTTATCCCTAATGAAGAATAATATGAGGTAAACATTTAAACACAAGAAGAGTTTGTCTATATTGGAGATATATCTTCTTTACTTGATCCAATTAAATGTAAGCCAAATAGGTTGACAAGAAAGAAAAATTTTGAACCAATGAGAATGGCACTTAAGCAACAACTTATTCCTCATATTTGCCAACCATATAAAGAGGACCAAAGAGTCTTTTGTTTTGACATAGGTGGGATGAAGACTTTGTTTTCAATTTGTACATAAGTAGATTAGCTATATTTTATTTCCTCTAAGTGATACTACACATTAGTTTAGTTGTTATCCTTTTCTTTAAGTTATCTATCATTTTTGTTATTTTTGTTCTTTGCTTTTGTTGTCTATTTTTAGGTGATTCTTAGTTATATTATTTAGTGTTAGGCCATGAATGTTAAAATAAGGTTATGTTATCATAATCAAGAGTTTTAAAACCTTTTATGACTCCATTACCAATGGATTACTTCAAATTTTAATGGATTCCTACTTAGCAGGCAAGCATACCATAGAGGTCACCAAGAATGTTGACCATTTTGGTCACCATGGAGTAATATCCATTTTTATTTAGTTTTCAATAGTCATGCAATATTTCAAGGCTTAATCAAAGCTTTAATTTTGAATGGGTCTAAAGAGTGAAGTTCCATACTATACATAAATTATGAATTCTTATCTTCCCAAGCATTCTTTTCCAATGTAGTGCACTTTCATATCCTATATGAGTTGAACACCAAAAAGACATCCATTTCAAATTTTTTTGGTGATAGATTCATGAGGTAACAAGATTAAATTTGATGAGCCCCTTATGATGTCTTGATGGATTCCTAGGTTATCAATCATAACAAGACTGTATACCAATTCAATGACACCATGCGATAGTCATTTGTAACTCCTAATGGCTCATGCATCTTTCAAAATTATGTTGACACTTAGTCAATTTTTAAAAAAATACCAGTGCCACATGTTACTCTCTTGGTAGTCAAGGGCATGATCAAAAGTATTTTAAAGATAGTTAATTTTTAATCATTTACCTAATAGGATACTGATGTTTGTAATCCTCTGAGTGAGTAGGTGAGTGAGTGGGATTATTACATTTGTCACAGTCATGGTGCCCTATATCCCTAAATTTTTCTATACAATTCAAAACCTTTTCAGATAATAGGTTAGCGGGATGAAACAACATGAATCAGTCTTATTTCCATACGTCCTATTTTTGTATGTCTTAGAGAGAATTTAGAACCCTAGGTTATTAGATGAGTGGCATGACACTGCATGGAATAATCCCACTTCACCACATCCTCATGATAGTTTGTATAGGCCAAGTAGATTTTATAGAGCCCTACACAAATGGGTAGAGATAAAATGAGCCACATGAAGGTGGTAGGCCTTGAGAACCCAACAACCAATATAAATTGAAGGAGGGGTAGACAAATCAAAAGCTACCTTGTGGAGCTAGAAAAACCCAAGGCTTTATATCCCAATAGAAAGAAGATAGATGACAAGCTCTGAGTAATCTTAAGAGTCTAAAAAATGTTGAGTATATAGGTCTAAGGGGAATATATTCATATAACTAGAAAATCCTAAAATTATCTCAATGTTGACATGTGACTAGAACCCAACACCAAGGATTTCACTGATATTTATTTTGACACTAGCTAAAGTAAATTTGATTGTTCATTTCACCCATTTAGACATCAAATTCATGAATTGACTATGTAAAAGCATTTGATTGATGTAATAAATGATAAATTGGTTAAGTTTACAAATCATGTCATAACTCAATGAAAATTCTAGAAAAATGATGAGAAGGTAATCAAATCTAGCCCTATTAATCATAGAGGTGAGTGGAGAATACACACATAGAAGATAAGCTACATGTTTAAGGGGACATGATAAGAAATTATGTAGGTATGACTTTGGTAGTCATATAGGATTAGATTTGGTGATCTCAAGGAGATTCCCACTACCTTGACCCCCCTTCCCTAATCATCACCATCAAATGTAACCAACTTTATAGTAGGGAAGACCAAAAAAGACCTAATCTTTCAATATTTATCACATTTAAACATGCATGATTGTCATTACAAAGGGACACTTTTTTTTCATATAAATGATGTATAAATTTTCCCATTCTTGACCCCTCTACCTATATTTTATGCCTTTGAATCAATGAATAACTATTATGCCCTATCATAAATTACATTCTATGTGTATTTTATAAATTTTTAATTCTTTATTTATGGTTAAGTGTTATTTCCCTTTGATTGTGTCCAATTCCATTTCACCTCTATGCAAGTGAAATTTATTTTGTAGGTCATATTATATGTATTTTCATGATTTATGAATTTTGAGTTTTGGTGATCAATTCTTCTCTATTTAATAATATCATATATAGCTATACCTCTCTGTGAAATAGTTTTTGTAAAAGGTTCATGTTTGTGTCATGTATATGACATTTCCAAAGGTTTTCATTATGTATAATCAAGCAAGTAGAGGGTGTCATTGTATTTTGGTGTATCACTCCTCCTTGATTTTGGTTTATTTGTTTTACTCTCTCTATCGCTCCATTTTCCTTGTAAGAGAAATAGTTTAGTGTATAAATAGGTGAGCCATCAAGGAAACTCAACCATATCCAAAGGTTAAATCCAATCATATATGACCCATCACCTTAAGGTGTTCCCATTGTGTTAATTTGGTTAGGAGGCATGATACATATCCTCATAGGGTGAAACCAAAATCTGAAAACAGTAACCTATGATCCCAACAATAGGATGCTTAAGTTTAGGTCTTAGGCCAATCATGATTATTATTTCCCATGTAGGTAAGAAATAATAGATGTATATGTGTTAAAGTTAGAGAAGTGATCTCATGTTGTAACATGTACATCATGGTCATCATAGACCATATGACCTTATGTATACCATGTACTTGTAGCGACCACGGTATTTTTTTTTTTTTTTGGTATAGTATGAGATCATGTTCATGTCTGATATGGAACCATCTATGGATAAAATGGGATAGATTTTTCCCCTAAGTTATGAACCAAAATAATACTATTGTGTAACTCAATAATATGATCATTAATTAAATATTGTATCTTATTTTATAAAGTGTTAAATTGATTGGTTGAATGTCATATGTTTATATGATAATCACAATAAGCATTACTATCAAATCCCTTAGATGGTGACTTAATCATATCAACATATTTTTTGGGAGGGAAAGATGTGATATTGAACTTGAGTAACTTGTATATTATATGATGAGGATTTTTACATGTAAACACCTAAATCTGGCCACCAATAATTGCCAACAAGGATTTTGACCAATTCTTACCAAAATGCACAATTTGGCCTAAAAACACTAAAATGAATTAAAAGTTTTGAAATTGATATATTCAAGTGCCAATTATGTCTAAAGTATCATTAATTATGGAAATTCAATTTTTGGGCCAACTAACTTTGACCAGATCATTTCAAGTCAAAATGACATTTTTACACCTAGGTGTTCTGGATTGCTCTTTTCTATCAAATATCTTACACGAGACATATTCCTTTGTTATTTTGTGTTGACAACATCCTAAATGGAATAACAGATCTAACACATCTAATATCAACTTCCAATTCCAATCTATTCAAATTTTGGGCCAATAACTAGACATTCTAATTAATTTGAGTAATTTGTACATAAGGAACTAAGGTTTACATCAAAGTGCTTAATCATGTTTAAGGCTAATTAAAAAAATTAAGAGATTAATTTAATTTTACATGAAACTTGTTGAAAATATATTTATTGGAAAATGATTATGAATATCTGCATCATCAAGTGACATCATTTCTTGAGGTGGCATCCATAAGCTATAAATGCATAAAATATCAAGATTAAGCCACCTTGTCCCTCATTAAGACCCTTCCATGCCTAATAAATTCCTAAAATTCCTCATAAATTACCCTCTATCCCAAATATTAATGTGGAAATTTTTATAATGAATTTCATATTTAAATTTATTCATGGCCACACATCTTAATCTTGAGATGGATGGTCATGGTTGATGTTTAAACCATTCCAAAAATCTATAAATAGGAGGCCTTGCCTATTGATTTTTAAGATATTTTATTAAAAAATTATAATTCACAAATTTAGTCAAAAATCATTGCATCCTTGTTTTATTATGCAAAAACATTGAGCCAAGACAAGCCAAGCCAAGTCAGAGCCACACAAGGTGCCAAGGAGAGATGGAGATAGCCAAGTTTATATTGATGCAGACTTCATGAGAAAAAACCAAGAAATACACTGCAATAATCACTTTGGATCATCCAATGAAAGTAAATTAAGGTTTATTTTATATTTTATTTGTGTTTTCCATTCATGTTTTGTTAACTAAGCTCCCCCTAGTGACTAGGCCTAGAGATGTTATAATAGTTAGTGTATTTTTATCAATTTTTTTTAAATTTTGGAACTAACACAATAATATTCATCCTCTATTGAGTAAAATTCATATTTAACATAATTACATGCCTAGTGGGACTATCTTCATGAGTGCGTAACCGATGAATTTCCTTGTATTCATAGTTTTAATTCTTTTTTTGTTGTTTTTGCTTTGCTAGAGTAAAAATGATCCATAAAGAATTAATAACTTTTTATTTAATTATTTTTTTTATAAATTTTTTCATGTGTATATATAAATATTTTATTGATATTATCCATATATTGTTTTAAAAATATCTTTATATTTTATAAGTTATGACTATTTTAGTGACTGCCACTTTCTATTTTTTATTTTTCTGGTAAAATTGATTAAAATAGAGTTAATAATTTTTTTTATTAAATTTTTAGATCTGAATTTTTTCATATAAGTTATCCCTAGATTCATTAACAAAATAAAAAAATTTAGTGGTAAATGGATATATATTTTAAAAATTATGCTAAAAATACAACTACAAGTTTTTATGTTTTATGTGTGGGCTTTTATGTGTTATGTTTTATTTTTAGCCTTCTAATTTTTTGTTTGAAGGTGTTAATATGTTTAATATTATTTATATTATTATTTAATTGATATTTTTTCTAACCAATTCTAATCTATCACATTTGCTTTCTTGATATTTTGCCTTCAGGTTAACAGATTTTGTCCTTCAAGGTTACTTACCTCATTTGATAAATGTGCTTCAAGGCTAAACAAAGTGTTAACCTTTTTATTACAGGATTTACCTAACAAAATGATAAAATTAAATAAATTATTCTTTTAATAATTCATTTGGATGTCTAAAATTAATTATAGCCCTTCATTTTCGTGTTTAAATAAAATCTTTAGGGTTCTTTATTTTTTAAGTTTTATGATTGTCTTTCAAAATTACAATGTAAGACCAAGGGGTCAAAAGAACACTACCTAATCTTTCATTTAAGGCTTAAAATAGAATAAACTTGTCAAATTTTGTATTCAATAGTTGTTTAAACTTATATTTTTATTGTCAAAGAGGAGGATGTTACATGTATTCTCTTCCATCCATCCCCTTTAGGGAGCTTTTGGAATCAAAAGCGTCATTTTTATTGTAAACATGCCTAGTCCAAGGTATAGAAATAATGTCATGTAAAGCACTCCAAAAAAACTCACAATATTTTGGGTGACCTTCAAATCACCCTAAAGTATTTTTATCATGTCTTTTATTTCATTACATCTTGGCTTGTGAGGGGGATTTCATCACCTCCCATGAGTTATATAGGGTTAAAGCACACATGACGTATCTGCACTTTGGACATCACATTACACTGAGAAAGTGATAGATGTAGTTATTTTAAAAATGATAAGACCTTTTTGAAAAAATACAAGTGCTACATACACCTTATTTAAGTGCATTTATTTTACATCATTTGACATGAAATCTATTGTGCAATTGATCAATCTAGACAATTGAAAACTTGTAGATCTTAGACAAATCCCCACTTGCCATGAAAGTATTATTAGTGAAAGGTACACCTCAAGGTCCATGTAATAATACTATTATTTGAGATAATAGGGGGCATAAAAACCCTACTATATAATGCACACTTTACTTTTTGGATGAACACTAAAATCCTCTCAAATGATGTATATTGATGGATTCTAACAATACCAAATAACATTGTTAGTTTAGGATCTAAGAGTGATTAATTAGGTGGTTTTGTCCTAGATTAAAGTATTTTTTGGAGTCAAAACTTGGTGTGAACAAATGATACAAACAAAAAAACATAGTCCTCATTTTCCTTTGAAGAAAGTGGCATTATGCTACCCACGTGAATCATCAATTTTCCTTGTTCAAAGTTCATCAAAACATGGAGTCATATCATCCACTTTGGTGCAGTTATGCTACCCAATTGAGTCTAGACTTTTAATAAAGTTTATTTAAATTCCTTTATTTATAATTCACATTTGAATTTGAACCTTTATAGTTTCTAAGAGTTGATGTTTCAATTATTTTCACCATTTGTATATTAAAATTATTTTGACTTAGGTTCAAATTTTGATTTGAATTGAAGATTGTTTAAGACTCATAATCATTATTACCACTTGATAAGATTAAGTCATTTTATGCTAAACACTTTAACTTTGAGTTTATGCACCAAATATTTTTGTGTTACCACCCTATTTGGCCTTAGATCATTTTAATACATACATTTTTTCCTTAGAGATATTATCAAAAAATTGGAGGTATGTATGTCATTTGAGTTAAGAAAGGTAGTGTTATGCTACCGAATTTGTGAGAAACCATCTTTACCTTAAGGATTTTTTTTAAAAAAAAAATTATCATGTATTTTGAGTGGTCTAACATTGTTACATTTCCCAAAACATTTCAAACATTATTTCATATTCCTTCTTGCATAGAGTTCAAGTTTGTACACATTTTTGAAGCCAATCTGAGTATAGCTTTGTCTAGAATAGTTACGCCATTCACATTTTTCTAACCTATTTATCAAAGGAACCAAGTATTATACCATCATTTGTGAGAAAACAAATTATCTCTAAAGTGTCTCTTATTTCATATCCTATACCTATTTTATTGAGTTCATGTCCAAGGGTCCAAAACCTACTTTTTGTTAGAAGTGTTTCAAATTCATTAGATTAAAATTCCATTTTTTTTCAAAGTCTAAATTTTGATGCCATTTGGCCAAGATTCCTAGCACATGCCTTGTTTGAGCCTATATTTTGATGCCAATTTGGCAAAAAGACCTAGCAACTATTTATTTCCTAAATTAGACTAGTTTGAAACACTTTAACCTTAGAGTTTGGCATTTCAATTTTTAGTCCATTTACTTAATATTTTTTATATAAGACATGTAATGTTAGATACTTAACGTTAGATTTTTTTAATAAAAAATTATTGCATAAAACTTTACATCCTTTTGATGAATCTAAACCAAGTTTAAATGACATCTTTTAGACGTTGTATTTTTAGAGTTTGTAGATCTCTCTTCCCTTTATATTATAAAACATTCACTATGGATCCTAACATGTATTCCTACACTCATAGTGGACTCATGTACAATCTAAGGATTAGTAATGTGGTTACATAAGAATAAATGGTGCAAAACCCCTACATAGATAATATTGCATATGAGACAAATCCTTATGCCTCTTATTATAATCAAATAGGGGGAAAAAATAAGATCCATTGACTAAGTATTTGGCTGATATGACACCATATTCAAAATAGGACCAAAAACAAATCACATAATACCTAGCTATGATGCCCATAGCTGAAAAACCAGTTCATAAACAATCCTAATCTACTGATACACCTTCCACATATGATCTATTTTTTTTTTGGGCATCATTTTTTGGAGAACAAAGATGACATTTTTGTTAGATCCATAGAAGTAGGGGCTATATTTCCTACAAACTTCCCTCATGAAAGTTTACTAAGCCTAGTAAGAATGCCTCAAAATATATTGTATAGTCAATAGTCTTCTTCTAGAAATCCTTTGACTCTAGTCCAAATGACGTAGTAGGATCCTAATATGCCTAATAGAGGAAAAAATCTCATGGAAGACCAATTTAACAAAATGTAGGCAACATATCAAACCTACCTAAATCTAACACATAATTTCAATTAGATAACCATGGTGAGTAAACCTCTTATTAACTTAGTTCCTTCAATAGGAGTTTTGCTAGAGTTAATTGGTCAACATAATCAGAGTTTAGACCCATTCATGCAACACACTTTGGTATACAACTTGTTACATACACCAATTATTGAAGAAGTGTCTTCTACTTCTACATAGAATAATGAACTAAACATAGTGGACAATGTGCAAGCAACATCCAATCTAAATTAAAGTGGTATTAATACACAAAAAATTAGTCAACAACATGTGCCTTTAGTTAATACCATGAGTGGATTGGCAAACCTAGGAATGGGAGCTTTTTCAGCCTAACCTCAACTAGCTATTTTTTCAAGTGTACAACCAATAAGATCAAGTAGTCAACCAATAACCAATGTCATGCCTCAACAACAAAATGTGATGAATCATATTCCTCCCCAATAGGTGATGACTAGAATTCCACAACAATAGGCACAAATGAACATAATAATGCAACAATGGTCAAACATATTACCACCTCAGCAAGGGGTAACTAATGTTCCACATCATTAGGTAGTAGCAAATGTACCTTCTTCTTCATATACCAACATGCCAATTCAAAACCAAATGATGTTTAATCAATAGCGTATTCATGTTGGTCAATGAAAGGTGTCAAATCTCCAACATTCATCCACTTCCCAAATGGGATTCATGCAACAAGGGGGTTCCAATGTCTCTCAAATACCTGCCAAGTAACAATTGCCTTTTGTGTAGGGCATACCACAATTTTAGTGATAAGATCTTAGCTTATAAGTTACCATTAAACAACAATGTTTGATTAGTCATCAATAGGTCCCTATTCAACCATAATAGGCATAGTATCATTATATCCCTCCATGCCAACCTCAAAATCCTCCAATTCAAACCTTCATCACCAACCCAAACTAGAATATTGCATAACTAAATGTATAATTTCAACAAGTACATCCTAACTTACATATGTGTATATTTGGTTTATTTCCTAACCAATCCAATGTATACCAAATACCTCCATCATACCTTGGTCAAAATACTCCACTTGTGACCACTCAACCATTTACCCAAGCTAAGGTTCCCCCTCAAACCAATGTTCCCTCTAGTTTCCTATCCCAAGAATTACAACAAATGAAGGATGTAATGGCATCCATCAAAGTAAGGAAATAGGTTAAAAATTTTTAAGTTAGATCATGTTTTTTCCTATCCTTTCAATATGGAGTAATTATAGATTCCATTCCCTCTAGGATATGCACAAGGGGAAAGGTGACCCCAAAGCCCATTTAACTGAGTTCTTTGTTTCATGCCAACTAGTGGCATATAGTGATATATACCTTTTGTTGTTGTTTTCAAGGATCTTAGTTGGACAAGCCTTAGAGTGGTTATTAAAATTGCCTAAGAATTAGATAATTAATTTTGATGATCTTTTAGACAAGTTTGTGTAGCACTTTTCTTATAATCTCAAACATGATATTTCATTGGTTAATTTGATGAAAGCTAAACAAAAATCTGGTGAGTGTTTTACAATATATCTATAGTGATGGAGATCACTTGCAAGCCAATTCATTCACAATCTACCAAATAAATAATTAACCACTATATTCACTAAAAACTTGTATAGTAAGATAGCTTATCATCTGGAAATGCAATGTGCACATACCTTTAAAGAAATCATTGATCAAGGTTTATTGATTGAGTGGGCACTCATTAATAAAAAAGTCATCAAGCTTAATTCAAATAATCATAACTAATGTACCAATCAAAGAAGTGGCTAAAACTAACATCCAATCTAAGCACAATCATTATAAATAGTATAGTCCAATAACCAAGATAGACCAAAGCAATTCAACCATAATATGAGTGTTGTGGGAAATAGAGTAACCAAGTCATGTCATGTCCAAATGGTGCAAATATCATATGTACCACATTTTTAGCTCACTCCTACCTGATAACCTCTTCAACCAATGCCACAAGCTTAAAACCAAGACCCACACAACAAATGCCATAATCTTTACCATTGCAAAACCCTCTTCCAAGGAGAACGGTGCCTATGCATCATGTTTTTAGTAACCTTGGAAAGCCTATTGAGTCTACATTTCACAAAATTTCCACTACTAATTCAATTAGTTGGCCTATACCAAAGCATTATCCTCAAGGCATGCCTTATCCTGATTGGTACCATGAAAATGAATTCTATGAGTATCATTGGGTCAATGGGCATAATTTATGAAGATGTGTACAAATCAAGCATTTAATTGAAAATATGTTGAAGAATGGGGAGATCACATTGGATAGTGGTGATTCCACCTCCAATCAAAATATTAGCATCTATAAAAACCCTTTTCCATAACATAACCAACAACAATAATAATACTAATAACCATAATTAGTGAAATAACAAAATCAATAATATTAAAATCAAAGGCCAAACTAACAAAACCAATAGAACCAATATAATCAATAACAAAACAAACAACATCAAAATAATAAACAAAACCAAGGTCAAAACTATAACAACCAACAAATTTATCATGTAGTTACACATAACTATAATAGGGTTGTAGGTCATATTATAGGGGTTAGCATTAACACCATATCCATTAATTCAACACCAAAAACCAATCAATCTAGACCATTACTAAATAATTCCACTCAACCAAATTACATGGATAATCCTTCTTCAACTTGGGATCACACACAGGTAAACCAACAAACTAGGATTTTCACTTTTATACCTTATATCAATAACTCATCATTGCCTCGTGACCACTTATAAGTTCACTAACAACCAAGACTTGTCCTATCTAGTTGCACATCATTACCACTATTTGTTATCAATCATGGTCCTATATTTAATTTTGATTATGCAATAAAAACTTAGAGGTCAAGGATTACCATCCTAGGCCCATAACCATCTTCCACTTTGCCCATTATCTAATCAGCCATTCAACCTTAGAATATGCCATTTACCATTGACTCATAAAACAAGTTTGACATTGTGGAACAATTATAGAAGACGCCAACCTAGATCTCTATTTTAGATTTGTTGTGAACGTTAATAATCCACAAGAACATTTTGAATGAGTTTTTGACCTAATCCATGGTTTCTAGTGACATATCCCCTGATAAATTTCAAGCTTTGGTTGGACACCTAGCTCCATCCCAAAAAGTTACATTCAACCAAAGTGATATGTCTTCCCTTGGTCCACTTCATAATAATCCATTGTACATAAAAGTTTATATAAAAATACACAGAGTGAAATTTGTTCTTATAGATAATGGATCAGGACTCAACATAGTGTCTCTAAATCTCATCAAACTTCTTGGTTACATAATGGTAGATATCCAACCAAAAATGATAACTATCAAAGCTTATGATAATTAGGAAAGAGAATCACAAGGCACTATTAGCTTATCAGTTATCATTGGGCCTTTAACCATGATACACTTTATCATGTGCTTGATCTTAATCTATCATTTAATATGATTTTATGTAGGCCTTGGTTACATAATATTCATGTAGTCTCATCAATCCTAAACCAATGTATCAAGTTCTCCCACTCAAATATGGAGGTGAATATTCCAAGAGATTTTCGCCCATATAGACATTGTAAACATCTTAAGGCTAAGTTTTAAAGCTATAATTACCAATACGACATGAATCCAAGTTATAAGTAGGATACAAGAAAGGCCATACTTATTGATCTTCTAGAGGATAATTACATAGATCCTAATACCCCAGATTACATTTCCCATATGCCACCTCTTAAAGCTTCCAATCATTTCACCATTTTACATAATGGCCCAGGCGAGTATGTGACCCATGATACCTTTCATATTGATAATATTCCTCAAGATACTAAGACCTTTGGAAGACCTAAAGTCAACCCACACATGCATTAGAAAGGAAAAGGTAAAGATAAAATTCATAATCCAAGACTAGTCACATTTATACCAACATCTGGCCAAGAACAAGACCCTCTCGAATGACATGAATCATGGTTATACAATGATAAATTGGTTGATTGTTATAAGAGCACCAAGTATCATATTCCAAATAGGATCATAGAACATCAAGATTATGAAGGAAGAGGCCTTAGACTGAATCAACAAGGAACCATTGAGCCAATTTCCATGACTAAGTATAAAAGACCTTATGGACTTCAATTTAAACCACCTGGGGGTAACCCCACATATCTTATTTGAGTTCCATCACTGGTGGCTAGTGATGATGATGTTGACAATGAAGTCGAGTCTGATCATAGCCTTATCTTTGATGACCTATCCAAGACTAACCTATTTGATAGCAATGCCATGTGTACCCTTATCCCAATCACTCATAGTAACCCATTACCATTATATTATCCCCAACCAATAGATTGGGACCAATAAGAATCTAGTTTACCAATTGATGAGTTTTAGAATGATGAGACATTTTTTAATTTTCTTGGCCTTTGAGACAACATTCTGTTGGAAAATCATAAATCAGGATTCTCAATCACATTGTATCTTGAATCCTATTTTAGAGAGTGTGTTAACACCCTTATCTAAAAAAATTAAATAATACATTGAGGTCCTAAAGTTAAAACCTCTTTGAGGCACTTTATAACTAGGGAAAAGGCAATGTTAAAGGTTAGTCTAGTGGTGAAAACCTATTTTAGGCACCATTAAATGGGGGTGTTCATTTTTCTTCAAATTTAGACTAGGAGACCACCGATGATGAACTTTCCTATGGCTCTAAGTTTAGTTTTGAGAAAAAATAAGTGTTTGATCAAATTCTTCAAGAATTTTTGATTTTTTTTTTCGCATGGCTAGATCTTCAATTGGGGGACTCAGATTCATCATGCCTAGGACAGTTTGAAGAGCAATTCCTAATAGAGGACCCTGCTATAGTCTAATAGTTCAAGTATTTGCCTACTATTCTAGAAGATGGTTTGACCCTTCTAGTTGAAGATACAATAGAGGTAAACATCAGGACTCCATTGGCATCAAAATGGGTAAAATTAGTTCCATCCCTTACTAAGGAGGAATGTGAATTCTTTAAAGCTCCATTGAGAGAATTTGGAGATATATTTACATGGGTATATTCTAACATGCTAGGTTTAGATCATATCTTGGTTTTACATCACCTTGTGGTAAATCTTGATGCCAAAATAGTTAATTAAAAGTTACACAAGATGCATCCTCACATTTTTGTATTATTAAAGAAAGATTTGGAAAAACTCTTAGAAGTAGGATGTATTCGCCCCATTGACTACTCAAAATGGATATCTAATGTTGTACCTATTAGCAAAAAAAATGAAAGAATCAAAATTTATATTGATTTTTGTGATACAAACAAAGATATCCCTAAGGATGAATTTCCATTTCCAAACATTGACATGATCATTGACTCCACAATGAGTTATCAAATGCTTTCATTAATGGACAACTTTTTAGGATACAACCAGATTAGAATAACACCAAAAGATCAACACAAGATAACATTCACCACTCCATAGGGAATGTTCTATTATTAGATAATACCATTTTTGATTAATAATTATGGAGCTACATATCAAAGATCCATGACCATCATATTCTATTATATTGTTGAAGACTACATCAACACCATACTAGGCAAACCAAAAACTAGGGTCAACCATGTAACAATGCTACATAGGATATTTGAAAGACTACATGAGTACAAAGTCTAACTAAATCCAAAGAAAAGAGTATTTGGCATTACATCAAATAAATTACTCACCTTCATCATGTCTCATAGAGGCATTGAAGTCAATCCAACTAAAGTCTAATCTATAGTAGAGATTCCACCACCAACCAATTTGAAGCAACTTTGTAGTTTGCAGGGCAAGATCCAATCAATCTGATGCTTCATACCTCAATTAGTAGATATTTGTCATCTATTTACACATATTATAAATAATGGAGATTCATTTCATTTGGATAATCACTACCAAATAACTTTTCAATAGCTAAAAGATTACCTAGTAAATATGCCTATTTTGTTACCCCTTATGCCAAGAAAACCATTTTTGTTGTAACTATCAGCTATAGATAGTGCTTTAGGGTACCTTATAGCTCAACATGATGACAATGTAAAATAACATGATGTATACTACTTAAGCCATATTTGGTCATGTATGAACACAAATACACACCTATTAAAAAAACTTGTCTAACAATGGTATTCGTAGCTAAAAAATTATGTCACTACATGTTGAACAATAAGACCATGGTCACTTCAAAAGTAGATCTTTTGAAATATATACTATATAAAATATATTTACAATGTATAATGGCCAATTGGATCATGCTTCTTAGTGAGTTTGACATAGATAATGTTAATCAAAAGGCAATCAAGGGACAAGTTCTTATAGATCAACTTGCTAAAGCACCCCTTGCAAAAGTAGAGCCACTCACATTCCATTTTTTAGATGAATCCATAATGACCATCATTGACATACCTATTAAAGAGAATAATTGGAATCTATATTATAATGGATCATTTACTACACATGGATTGGGGCTAGGCCTCTTATTTATTACACCATAGGGGGTTCTAATCCCTAAGTCATTTAGGATAAACTTTCCTTGTACCAATAACATGGATGAATATGAAACACTTGTTGCAAGGCTTCACCAAGTAGTATAATGTAATATATCTCATCTAAAGGTTTATGGTGATTCTTAGTTAATCATCAATCAGGTTATAAACCATTTTTAGACCAAAGATGACAAGTTGGTTCCATAAAAAGCCATGGTCAACACTCTCAAGTAACAAATTACCAGCACTTAGTTTGAGAATATAACAAGGGTAAGTAAAAAAACCACTCATGATATGTCCAATATTAGATCTCTAATTCAAAAAATAGACACAACTAAAGAGTATCAGTTCCTTGTCGATAACTTGCTATCACCAACTCATAAACCTTTAGTCATCATGATGATTTGTGATATTGTTAGTCACAATTTTGTATGGTACTCTAAACTTTACAACTACCTTCATGACCAATTTTTACCACCGGAATTATCCCAAAAAAAAACCAAAGCCTTCATCTACCAAACCAATCATTATGCCTTACTTAGATCAACCCTTTACCACCATACTTTTTATGGAACTCTACTTCATTGTTTAACTTTGATAGAATCCACATTAGTATTATAAGAAGTTCACAAAAGATTATATGGAGCCCACATGAGTGGGTTATTCTTATCTAAAAATCTCTTATGTACTAGTTATTATTAGCTCATAATGGATATGGAGGTAGATGCATTTGTAAAGAAGTGTTACAAATGTCAATGGCATGTCAATATGATTCATGCCTCAATGAAAACTCTAAAACCAATGTTGACACCATGGCCATTTGCTATATGAGGACTCAAACTCATTGGGAAAATCAATCCTACATCTTCATATGGACTTAAACATATCCTTACCACCACTAAATATTTCATTAAGTTGGTTGAAACTATACCCCTCACGTGATTAGAAATCAAATTTCCAATGTCATCTTCAACCATCTCATTTGCTGCTATAGTATCCTCTTCAACATTATATATGATAATGGAAGATCATTCAAGAATAAGGATGTTGAAAAGATATGTATTGAATACAACATCACACAACATTTATCTATGGCATATTACCCTCAAGGTAATTGCTAGGCTGAAGCATCAAACAAAACCATTATCAATATTATCAAAAAAGGTTGTCAATGATGTTAGTCATGATTGGAACCTTTAGATATTCCATGCCCTTTGGACATACTATACCAATCAATGTACCCCCATAGGAGCCACTTTATATTCACTTGTTTATGATATAAAATCCATCCTTCCCATTAAGGTTGAGTTACCTTCACTGCACATATCTTTCAAGCATGTCCTAGATGATCATGACTATTGAGTAGCTCACCTATAAGAGTTAGACCTACTTGTTGAAAAATGCACAACTAAACTTAATAATCTTTAGGCATATCAGAACTAACTCAAAGGACATTATAATTGGTGTGTCAATTATAGAACATTTGATTAGAACTAACTCAAAGGACACTACAATTGGTTTGTCAATTATAGAACATTTGAACTTGGTGATCTTATTTTGAAAGAAAACCAAAAGAATAATATGGCCAAGAAGAAGCATAAACTTAAATTCAAACCAAACTAGATAGGGCCTTTCATCATTACTATAGATTATGGATTAGGAGCATACAGACTCACCACACCAAGCAGAGATGAAATTTTTGAGCTGATGAATATTATTCACCTCAAGAGATATTATGATTGAGCATTATGGTATATTGTCTATAAGGTCCATATTGTTTGTGCCACTTTATCACTTTTCTTCTTTGTATATATATCATTATTATCACTCATCTTAGCCTATTACTTATTCATTTTAACATTCTATTCTACTGACCAAGCTTATTTTGAATCCTATTTACCTATCCCATTTGACCTTAGTTTCAACATTAGTTGCACATTTTTAGTAGTAATGAATCCAATTAGTTTCAAGAGTTGTTTTGAACATTTTAGATAGAGGTAGTATTTTGGAGCAATATGATAGAAGTTTTGGTAGTTGCATCCTTCATTTGTTGTTCCTTTCTTATCATCAATCTTGCTACTAATTATAACCACCTATGGGAATATTAGTACCTTAGATTTATGTCATTGTGTCCTAGTTATAACTACCTATGGATAAACTAGGGATAACATTTTTTTATAGATCCTTAACATACCAACTTGCCATTTTGTATGTCATACCATGCTTTTAATACCAACTGTACCTACTTTATTTGAATTAACTGCTACACTAGTCAAATTCCTCTAGTATAGGGTAGAACTATAGTGACTTGAGGTCTTACTCTAGGACTATGTAGGTAGTCCTCGACATTTATTGAGGTTATTTTAGTCACCCTTTCTAGCCATACTCTCACCATTTTATAAGAAATCTAAGCTACGCTCTTATCATTTTATGAGCATCTTAAGTAATGCTTTCATCATTTTAGGAGCTTGAACCATTTAGTGTCTCATCATTCTTGATCAAGTTGAGATAATCTAAAAATTACAAAAACGTTTTAAAAAGTATTAGGAAAAAACCAAAAACATTGACCACTTCTTTGCCTTAAGAATTCTGGGAACCCTTACTAAGTTACAAGCCAATCACTTGTCACTTAGTTTCCCCATATTTTTTTTGGCCTTTTCTACTATGAACTTGACCTTTTTAAAGACCATTCCTATTATTATATCACATCCAATATATTTATTTTCATTATTTCTCATTTTCTTCCCATTTCCTGGGAGAACTACATTTAGCCTAAAGTTTTTGTTAGATATTACATTCATGGAACTATGTAGGTAACATCCACTTGCCTAGTGCATATGGATATAACTCAGCCACCCCCTTCCTTTTATTTTATTCCCCCAACTCTATTAATTTATTAAGTTGTCACCTATTTTATAAGGGAAATGTTTGTATGGCTTAAATTAGATTGTTTCTTTCTTTGTTATTTTGTTTATGTGCCTATTCGTTTGCTTTTTATACTATTGCCTTGATTCAATCTATGTGTGTTCATTTGATGATTCCTTGCCCATACCTACACTTTAATCCATCCATATTTATGCATTTACATTATCATCATGATTTTTATCATTGGTACATTATTTTCTAGTGAGTATTAAATTTTAGGAGTTAGACTTTATGCATATTTTAGCCTAGTCCTCATGGTGTTCTATCATGATGCTTAATGACATGTGATACAACAAACCTCAGATTTAAGAAGTCTATTTATCAATGGAAAAATCAACATCTTGATTCAATCCCAATCATATCCAAAATAGATTAATTAACCATGAAAGAATTTTAACCTTTGTTAGTTTAGGTGAGCATCTCCCTACTAGCAGGTTGTTATAATTCATCATTACCCTTTGTGTTAAGCTACCATCATCAATCAACAAATTAGTCATGTTTTCCATAATCAGGGTCAAATTATTATAACCACCTATGGGAAAATCATTGCACATCGTCTCACCTACATTTCTCAATGATTATAACTACCTTTGGGAAAATCATTGTGTTTTTACCACTTTACTTTTTTTGCCCATAAAATGACATGTTATTATCTTGTTTAGCTATCCTAACTAGGGTAGCTCCATTTTCTCAATGATTATAATTGAATTTCTGCAAATTATTGTGTTTTCATGCCACATTGCCACTATTAGGTTATAATGCTTATAACTACCTTTGGGCAAACCATTCTACAATGACCCACTTACATTCTCATTGAATTTGACTACTTTTTCAAACTCATTATGTTTTCACCCCATCATTTTCCTTTCTTTGGTCCCCTCATTTTGCTTCTTTCTTTTTGAGGGACCATTTACTGACATCTAATTATGCTAACCATTCCTTCAAGGGGGAATCATATAGTTAGTTCATCATTATTATAGTTGTAGGCATACATGACCTTTTTGTTCTTTCAAAATATGTTACTATGCCTATAACTTACAATGCCTTCCCAAGTAGGGGCAAACTATAGACACCTAAATCTAGCCACCAATAAACTTCAACCAAGATTTTGACCAATTCTTACCAATATGCATAATTTTACCTAAAAATACTAAAATGCATTAAAATCTTTTAAATTGATATATTTAAGTTCCAATTTTGGCCAAAGTATCATTAATTGGGTTAATTGTGGTTTAGCTCACTTTGATCAAATCATTTCGATTCAAAATGACATTTTTACACCTGGGTGCTCTGGATTACTCTTTTCTATCAAATATATTACACGAGATATGTGCCTTTGTTATTTTGTGTTGATGATATACTAAATGGTATAATGGATCCAACTCATCTAACATTAATTTCCAATTCCAATCTAGTCAAATTTTGGGCCAATAACAAGACATTCTGACCAATTTGAATAATTTTTGCACAAGGAGCTAAGGTTTACATTAAAGTGCTTAATCATGTTTAAGGCTAATTAAACCAAATTAAGAGATTAAGTTAATTTTCTGTGGAACTTGTTGAAAATATATTTATTGGAAAATTATTGTGAATATCTGCATCATCAGGTGACATCATTTCTTGGGGTGGCATCCACAAGCCATAAATGCATAAAATATTAGCATTAAGCCACCTCGTGCCTCATTAAGACCCTCCCATACCTCATCAATGCCTCCCATGCCTCATAAATTCCCATATATCCTAAATATTAATGGGGATATTTGTATATTAAATTTTATATTTGGATTTATTCATGGCCACACATCTTAATCTTGAGATGGACAGTCATGGTTGATCCTTAAACCATTCTAAAAATATATAAATAAGAGGCCTTGCCTATTTATTTTTAAGATATTTCATGGAAAACATATAATTCCCAAATGCATTAAAAAATCATTACATATTAGTTTTATAATTCTAAAATATTGAGCCAAGCAAAGCCAAGCCAAAGCCATACAAGGTGCCAAGGAGAGATGGAGGTAGCCAAGCATCCATTGATGTAAACTTCATGAACACAAACTGAACAAGCCACTACAACAAGCACTTTAGAGAATCTAATTAAGGTAAAAGAATTTTTTTTTTTTTTTTCATTTTAGTTGTGTTTTCCATTCATGTTTTGTTAACTAAGGTTCCCCTAGTGACTAGGCCTCAAGATGTTATGATAGTTAGTGTGTTTTTATCAATTTTTTTAATGCTAGTTACACTATGTAATTATGATAATTTCCTAATTTGATGAGCTAATAAGACAAAAAAGTTAGTAGCTATTGATATTAAATTACTTCTAACATTTACCTTATTTTGTAGTTGTATTACTATGATCATGCCTTGATATTTAAACCTTTGAATGCATTGTCATAATGCCTATTTTTTTGTGTATGATAGCAATAATTATATGTTAATAAAAATATGGTATTACTTATTGATAATTTGATTAGTCATTTTATCTATATTGAGTATTAGTTATAGAAATAAATAGTTTATCAAGTAACATTTGTAGTTTAATATGTAGTTTATCTTGTGCCTTTGTAATATGTAAATTCATAACTATTTTTCTATCCATGAGTTCTACATTCTTTACTAAATCTATCATAAATTCTTGGTGCATAATTTTGATGCATTATGTAAAGTTTTATTCCTATTACTTTCTAGTTATGTTATATTATAGAAATAATTACTTCAAAAAATCACTTATCATTGAAGTATGTTGTCATGAACTTATATTATAGTAAATATGTTTATTTATATCCTTATTATAATTTGGAAGTGTTGCATTTCCTTTATCCACTTTTCCCTTGCTCACTACCTTTGAATCATCTTTGTATTGTCATATACTAATGGATTTAAAAATTATAATATGATAATAATAGTAATCTATGAGTTTTGGGATGTAATTCTAGTCATCACTATCCTCACCTACCATGGAGATTTTATTTGAATCTTATCAACTGACTAATAATGGAATATTCGATATATTATTTTCTTGTGAGTCATTATTTTTTATGGATTTATTAATTTAAAGTTGTATTTTATCCATTATAGTTTATTGAATCACAAATTTCATATGTATGCATCCACTCAATGGTCTATGATGAAGGTGTCATAGAAAACTAAAAATCATCAGATTGAGGAGTGTATCCATTCGCTAGTTCTAAAACTTTATAATATATAAAAATATTACTATTTGTATGACATGTGTATATATTTCCCTCATGTAAAAAATTTAAGTACCAATTTAAATTATATGGTACCACTTCCATTACATGAATCCATGTTCTCCTTAAGAGTAGATTATAATGCAATGATTTAACATCACATGAAACAAAGTAGGTAGTGTCTTACGACCTACTTGGATATCTAAATTAATTGATCAATACTAGTGTTTGGTGTTGAACATTATATAATATTCCAATTTTTATATCTAAATTTAGAATAAATTTCATATTGACACCAAATGTTTATATAAATATGATGTTACATATATTCAATCATGATCCACTATCTATCAAGACATGCTTTATTGCCTTAATATTCTTATTTGAATATAATGGGATATTTTGATCTATAGTAAAATTAGTAAGAAGGTCACACTTTTAAAATTATATCATGTATTCACTATTATTAGATGTACTGAAAATATATATAAAGTAAACTAGTTTTCATAATTTAGTAGAGCCACATCATGCAATGTGGTATATAGGATAACCATGTAGATAATTTACCACGTGAGTATATCTAGTGTGGAGATGTTAGCTATGTATATTATTAAGGTGATAAATGATATCATACCTTCTATTTTGATTAGTTGGCATCATGTGAGGTGGATGGGGATGAGGAGGAACATTTTGACTTCCTTCATTCTTATGTACATGATGGGGAACCCTAACTCTTCTGATTGTAACAACATATATTATTAGATACAATATAATCCTAGGGAAAATAATGGGGGTGATTTAGTATATATAATGACCTTGAGGTTTGGGAGGGGGATTGTTGAAAGGATTCATACATTCCCTTTGACATCTAGTGGTCACCAAAGGTATTTGAAATTAAATTTTAGACAAGCTAAGGTTTAATAAGAATTGTTTGTGATTAATTTCAACATTATTTTTATTTCACAAGAATTTTACCCATTTCATTACAATTTTATGAAATATATTCCATATATTATTAAATAAACTTGTAATTATGACTTTCAAAGATTAGATTAAAAAAAAATCTATATCTTTCCATTATAGCCATTGCATAATTCTCAAAATAAAAAACTGACCATGACAAGAAAACCATGAGAAACTGAGTGAAAAAATAGGTTTATATAAATTAAAATAATAATTTATTTTAAAAATAGATGTGTCATTCACTTTCTAGGCTACATTTATGAAAAATAATAAATCCTTAATTCAATTAAATTTTTAAAATTTTGGGAAAACAAAAATAAGTTTTTAAATTAATAAACATGATTAACAAAATCTTTAAGAGTTTTAAAAATAGAGTCATTTTGAATCATATATGAGCCAAAAAAAATTGATGACTATTCAAAACACTAATAGAGGAAACCATAATATGAGACTGAGTATGAAACCATAGGTAAAAATAGGGAAATAAAAAATAAGTTCAACAACCCTAATATATAAATATGAAAACCTAAGAATGTATAATGAGAACCATAAAGGAAACTTGGTGTTTTTAATTGCTCAATAAATAAATATATGGTTTGAATGATTTTAACCTTAAGATGAAAAGATCACCTATGAGGATAAATCATAAATTGGATTGAAAAATCAGATTCAAAATATAAAAATTTGAAGCCCTAGGAAAGTAGAAGGAAACCCTAAGGAATATAGGGTTTATATATTTATAACAAGGATTGGGTTCCATAATATGTTTTATCTAATTTTTTATTTAATTTTTATAGATAAGAAAAATATATAAAATATTTAGATTCAGTATAATATAACAATCTACATAAAAATTAAAGTGTAAGTAAGAGAGTATTACTAATTTACTAAAATTTATTATTTATAAAAACACCAAAATCATTGTGGACTTAGTTTTTTTATATTATGGTATAGTTTTTGATAGGTTAACTTCTTATAATATAAAAACACCAAAATAATTGTGGACTTAGTTTTTTTATATTATGGTATAGTTTTTGATAGGTTAACTTCTTATAATATTTATATAATGGGTCTATGATCACTCATATCTAGAAATAAAACACATGTGTCTGTTGGGATGAGTCTGATACTTCTTCGAAACTTGTGTCAAGGTGGAACCATATATTGAGGATTGAATTCATCTAGGAGATTTTCATAATTTTTAAACATTTTGATCCATAAAAATATTCATAAAATTTAATCCTATACATTCAGATAAATTTGATCTTCTAAATATTCCTATTTTTTCCTTCTTCTTACTTCAAAACCCTAACTCCACTTTTGAGACTAGGATTACCTAGACAAAGGCATTATTGGGATGGGTTGAGATGACCCAATCAATTATATTTATTTGATGAATTTTGGATATGTTATAATAATATTAAGAGAGATCAATCTATACGTAATTATCCCACCTATTATATGTGTACAATTAGTGTAATACTGACATGCAATATAATCGTTAGTATGGATTTTGAAGCTTGACAACTATTATTTTGACCTTACAATGGTATTTAGACTTGGATTATATACTTATTATTTTAGGATTTTAATATTTTAAATCTTTAATACAAAGTTACTTTTAATGTGAAAATGACTAATACTTGTTTTCTTGATTTGTATAAGTAGCTGACACTTTAGGTAATTTCCCTCAACACTGACATGTGAAACTTATGGGTGAACCATATAAAGGATTTAAATTTGGTAAAATAAATGTTAAAATATGTTTTTACATGTTTAACCCATTTAGATGAATATAATAAAGCTATTGTCCTTTAAAGAAGACCAAAGGTGTTCAGAAAGTAGGAAATAGTGATATGAGATGAGGATATGGTCTACATGAGGTAATAAGATAGTTAGGAAGAGACTAGAGATATTTTGTGTAGTATTAATATAAACTTGGGAAGGAAAATACCATATATGAGTGAATGATTTATTTTCAAGTGTCCAATACCAAATATGAGTGTCTACATTATCATAAAAAAATAGTTAAAAATATAAGAATTTTTGAAAATATCATTATAAATACATATAGGTAACTACAACAAGCTATCATCATGTAAATATTGATAGTAATTTATGACTCATGGGAGAATGAATAAATATAAATTGATCGAAAATAATATTTCCCACTCTAATTAATAAAAAATATAAATGATAGATATATGTGTACTAATGTCAGAGGTAACCTCATGTGAGGATGAGACAATGAAGAGAAAGTAATATACCCCAATATAATATAGTGAGGGGGGGGGGGGAAGTTATGTTCCCAATGTGGTAGGATATGGAATTACCCAATATATCAATTTATTAACCCCATGTGACTAGGTGTAAGTATTATAATATAATCTCTTGATATAATAAACATAATATCAATAGGCACATGCATGTAGTAAGTTTCACATGTGTAAAAATATGGATGATAAATCTAGGATTGTGGTAAGAGTATGATTCCCCCAATGGAATAATAACGTATATAAAATATCTATGAATATAATAATATAGGAAAGGGTATGAAACCCCTAATAGAATGATAAATGTATGGAAAAAGATTATGCCCCCATGTAGCAATGTGCCCCTAAGTGTGAAAGATATGATAATGTAACTGTCATAATACTATTATTATTCCCATATATATGTGTGTGTGTGTGTGTGTGTGTGTGTGTGTGTGTGTGTGTGTGTGTGTGTGTGTGTGTGTGTTTCTGTGTGTGTGTGTGTGTGTGTGTGTGTGTGTGTGTATAATATATATATATATATATATATATATATGGAAATAATTAAAAAATTAATAATATATGAAAATTAATAATGTGTATAATATGGATCATAGAATCAAATAAAGTATATCACATAGTATACGTAATTCTGTCAAAAGTAGTCAAGTGATCATGCATAGCAAAAAAAACCATCGAGTAAGAAATATTACCTAAACATAATAAATAAAATAACATAATAATTATATGATATTTATTTATATCACTATAAATTACATTTAACCACAACACATGAAAACACACACAAATAAAACCCCACACATGCATGTAATTGAGAAATCATAGGTATGCAATAGAATAAACAATGTATGCATTTAACATGCAAGATGTAGGAAAGATCAAGATGTATGTGGTCAATAGTATAAATATCTATATTATAAATGTAAATTAGGAAAGATATAACCTAATACCAATTATAAATAGATGCCTCTAGTATAAGATGTACCACCAATATGATAATACCCTTATGTGTTGGAATAATTGTAGATGAATAACATCTATAAATCCATGATCATATAAAACATGTATATAATGCATCTCACCAACTTAAAAAATACCATGATAAGAATTGATTTATCATGTATATGTAATCATGTAACATAGATAAATAAACATGTATATATCCATTGAGAAAGATAAAGTAAAATAATTTTATTTTTTCTAATGTTTTTACATTTTTATGTTTTCTACAAGGAGATAAACTAACAAGTGATGTAGGGATTGATGCCTAGAAACTTACCTTCACTTATCTAACTTGGATATCTAACTCTTATCCTTATTCTGACCTCTAGCTTTCTTTGTCTTACAGGTACCTTACCTCACTTCTTATTATACTTGATGACTCTTATCTTGAGTAGGATTATAAGCCTTAGTAATTCCATCATAATCTTATCTCTTAATGACATATCACCATATAATAATCCCATGGACTCTCTCCTCTTATCACACACACCATACTCTCATATTTATCATGTTTCATGAATTCACTCTCTTGCACTATTCAAACTTTCTCATTCCTCCATAGGCTCATAGACCCAATGCATGAATCCAATGTTATAGCTCCACCCTAGGACTCATGAGGCAACCATAAAATTTATTTTATCTCACATCATTAATATAATCAAATATTTCAACCCCCAAGTTATAAATCTCAACCAATCTACACATTCTCTCTATTAGGCCTCTTCTCTAGTAGCCATATTTAGGCACAAATCTAGATGGTTTGAACAATAAATAGAGTTTTCATACAAAATAAATATATTTTTTTACACCCATTATCTTATTTTATATTCTTAAAAAGTTTTATCTCACAACTCTTAAGGTAGACAACCTAAATCAATGCCCCCTTCTCTCAATTAGGTCTTTTTTATGCCTAATCAAACACACAATCATAGATACCATATTGTACAGACTGATAATAATATAAAAAATATTAAATGCTCTATATAATAAAAAAATAAATATTATCCCAAACTTTCATGAAATTTTACAAGATAAAACTCAATTTATTCAAGTTTATAAATTTGAAACCCAAGCTGATGTTGACATAACCCTGTGTAGGATGAAAGCATAATAAAAGTGATATTTTGAATTTTAATACAGTTAAAACACCTCTAAAATATTTTACCAGCCTATATTCAATTATTTCAACCACTATTTTCTCTTTTTCAAACTAAAAACATCTCTAATAAGCCAAAATATAAGGTTTCTGAGTTCTTTATAAGATTGTGTGATAGCTTTTGTTATCACTTGGACTTCTACTTAGAATTTGAATATTTAAAGGAATATAATATAGTTTTAGGGTATTAAAAATATAAACAAAACTTATACATTTTATATTTATCCCTTTTCAATCATAAATAATCTCAAACAAGTAGTTTTATAGAATTTTGAGTTCACAGACAAGACCATGTAAGAACAGAATGAAAAATTGAAAGAACTCTTTACTCAATGTTTTATGCATCCTCATGATTATTAGAGTTTATTTTTATTATTTATACATTATATAAACCATGAAACCCTTGTTTTATTTACAATAAACCTAAATAACACTACCTTATAGATTGTAATAGCACAAAAATACTCAGTTTTGACTAGACTATGTTTTTAGACATTCACCTATAGGTTAACAACCACCATTAATTATTCAATCAACGAAAACTAGAATAATATGGAAAATAATCAAAATAATATTTATGAACTCAAATATACTCATTCAAAATGTTTTTTATTTATTGATCTCAACAATCATATACATAATAAATAGGGCAAACTGGGTTTTTGTGGAGTCTTATTCTTTTCTTGAGATTTTTAGACTCTCTACCTCTATCTCCTACAATTTTATAATACCTAATAATATTTTACCACACATACTCTCTCCCTATCAATTAATTATAACCTCTTACGTCACCAAAACATGAAAATTAACTTCTTTTTTATGTCAATTCCCAGGTAGATGGTAGTTACAACTTTCTTATTTCTTGCTTATATTAAACTTGGTCATGAATTATACAATAAAAAACCCTCATAAAGCTTCTTAGGACCATATAGGACCTTAAAAAACATTGGAAAAAAATTAAATTCTTTTAAATATCAAATTATCACTCTAAAGCATTGTTTTAGAATTCAAAGTTGGGATTTTGGTAGGAAAACTCAAAAGTCCTAGAAACACATTAACTCAAATAATCTTAATGACTCTAACACAACATAATGGTAAGTATAATACCTATCATATAATAAAAATACAAAAAATGGTTAAAGTAAACTCTTAAAGAATCTAACACATCATATCACATTTTTATGCTCTACATCATACTCCCCAAGTGGAGAAAATTTAAGCTCCAACTCAAATGTACCTTGTTCGCTTTCTTCCTTGATTTCAAATTATTTCTCCTATGATACTCTAAGCTTATATTTCTTCTTCTCCTCTTTTATTTTTCATTATCCTCAACTAGTTCATGTATCTTTATCTTATTGATTTGCCTTGCTTCTTTGCCAACTCATCCTCTACCTCCATGAAATATATAACCTACTACAGCTCGTTGATATCTTTTTATTCTATCTACTCTATCTTTGTATTCTATTAAATCACACTTTGCTTCCAAGGGATGATTCTAATTCTTCAGTCTTGCTCTTAATCCATATCTTTCTTCTTAATTTGTCATGTTTGGTTCATGTACTCTTGTATGGTCTTGATTATTAACCCTACTTACTCATTTGTATTTATGGTCTAATGGATTATTGAGCATCCTTTATTCCTTAATCCTTTTCAAACTTTCCTAGATATCTTCTTTGGCTTCCTCTTTATGACACTTCACTTTTTCATGGTGAGTCTTCTCATTGAATTGCTCATCTTGAAATAGTATTTCATTAAACAATTCATATTTATCATAACAAAAAACTTCTTGGAATATTCTTATCTTACCATAACCATGCATAAAAACCAAATTAGATGTAACATTACCTATTGAATAAGTCAAATTCTTACCTTGTTCATGCTTCATTTTTCTTGCTCTCTAGCTTACTTGCTTATGGATCTCCCTACGTGAGCCTTTATTATTCACCTCTTAGCTTACATTTTGGACTAGTTATAAGGATAATGATACCTTATATTATCTCTCCATTATAACCTTTTCTCATCCCTTCCTGGAATATCCTTAGGATTTATCTTGTCCTCCTCCCAACTACATTTTTCCTCTAATCAACTCTTTTTTGAGGATCATGGTTGTCTTCCTCTTTTCTTGGATCTATCATGAGATCTAGTGTTTCATTTTTTATTTTCTCCATGTGATCATGTAGTGAATCCTTTTCTCTCATCTCCATACTTGTACCACCATTTATGACACTTGATAGTCTCTTATAGGACCTCATGGTATTTTCCACTCTCTCTTTCTTCTAATTTCTTCTTCCAAGCCTCTTTAGGATACCAATTCATCCTCTTGATTTCCTTAAATTTTAATTTATACTCTTTAATTACAACATTAGCTTCCACTATTTATTCTTTGACTAACACAAATGACTCCATACTCAAGTTATCTTATTTTACCACTTTTTTGCATTACTTTGTACTATTTCTTGTCCATCTCTTTGGCTTAAAATCATCACTTGGTTATAAATTTATGTCCTTGTATAACATGAAATTTTGTCTTCTTGATGTGTCTCTATAGGTGTCATTCTCATTATATTTGATCTCTTCTTTTTTTCATCTTGAAATTCTGCCTCTAACTTATTTATGATAGCTCTAACCTTATATGATAGATAATCTTTAGTTTCTAGAATGACTTCCTCATATCTTATGAGGTATAATCAATCTGATTATTACATAATATAATACCAAATCCTTTCTTCTTCCTCTGTATACTCTATCATATGGTATTTTCTAGCTTTTCCTTCTTTGGCATCTTGAACAATAACTTGTTTTTGGGCTTCATTCTTCCTAAATTTCACATTAGACTCCTATTATATATTATGTTCTCTGATCACTTTTCAAGGTGCTTCAAATTCAATATTTTATTTTAATGAGTTTATCAATTATTTTAATTGTTTCTGAATATAAAACACCTTCTTTAGTTTACATATTAACAAATTCATCATAAAAAATATCATTGAAAACCAAACCTTAAGACCATTTATCCTCTTTGAATCATCTTTGATTCCATCATTATTATTCTATGCCTTTCATTAGGCATCCTTATTTTTGAATATACTGTTCTCCAAGGATTTCTTCTCTTTTAGGATAACATATCATTATACCTCCATAGATTTATTTCCAATAAACTTCTTCTTTAACATAATCATGTTTCTCATGCTTTCTCTCCTTCATACTTTTAGATTTGATGTTCTCAAAATGTAATTTTTATTACTTCACTTTTGTACCCACATACACACATGAAAATAAATATTTAGATGTAAAATATTGATGTTTTCTTTCCTTCATATTATCCTTCTTAGGTTTCTTTGTCTCCATGACTATATCCTTTTTCATGAGATGTTTATCACCTCGCACTTGTTTACCAATTTTTCTCCCTTATGAGCTTATTCATTTATTCCTTGAGCTACCTACATAGAAAATTATTTTGCCTCTCATTATCTCTCTTGAAAATATTCCTTCTTTTATCCATGAGTAGCCTTATAATAGAGTTAATATCTTCTTATTCATAACCCAACCATACCATTGGATTTCCTCTTATTTCATGAGTTGTACTAATAAATTTATTGTATCTAACCTTTTGTCTATCTCACTCATCTCTTCTTCAACCCATAACCCTTTTTTTATATTGGTCTGATTTCCTCTTTCTCTCATTATGGTACTCTAAATCATCCAATCCCTTACTCTCCTTTGCATTTTATATTTTCATCTTCTCACAAGCAAGTCTTTTTCACCTCACTTTGGTGTCTCAACCTAGGTTCTCTCCTTGACCTAGTCTATTGACACTCTTGTCCAAGTCTTTTTTCACTTTGGAACTACAACTCTCACTTGAAGTCTTTCTTCTCTCTCTTGATATTATATTATCACTCTTCTTAGGGCTAGTATAGCATAAAATATTTAGATTTATCTTATTGTGCTCCGACAACCTTCATGAGTACCTTTAAAAACTTCTTATAGCAACCTTTAATACTTTAAAAACATAAAATATCGAAGATCTTACTTGATATGATACCACTTTATATATGGCATGATGCCTACAACCTTCCCATAAATTACCCAACTATAGTATCTAACTCTCATCCTTATTCTAAGCTCTAGTTTTCTTTGTCTTGTAATTATCTTGCTTCACTTCTTGTTATACTTGATGACTCTTATCTTGAGTAGGATCAAAAGACTTTTTGATCCATAATATTCTTATATATTGATGACCTATAACTATATCATCATCCCATACACTCTCTCCTCTTATAATATGCACAATCCTCTGATCTTTGTCGTTTTTCATGAATTCAGTCTCTTATATGGTTCATACCTACTCATTCCTCATAGGCTCATAGACCCAATACATGGATCAAATGTGATATCTACACCCTTGGAATCATGAGGATATAATATAATTTATTTTATCTCCCCTTAGTTATCTAATCAAATAATTCAATCCCCAATTTAAAACTCTCAACCAATCTACACTTTCTCTCTATTCGGCCTCTTCTTTACTAGCCCTTTTTATGCACAAATATAGATAGTTTGAACAATACATAGGTATAATATATATATATATATATATATATATATATATATAAGGATATTTTCAAACACCCATTATCCTCTTATAAATTTAAAAAAATATATATCTCACAAATCTTAAGGTAGACCACCTAACTCAACACCCCCTTCTCTTAATTAGGTCTCTTTTAGGCATAGTCAAACACACAATCATGGAAAGAGTTATCAAAACTCTTTAGCTAAGATCTTTCCAATGGCACATTTCCATAGCCATTGATTCTTAAGAATATACTCAAAAGAAACCAATTGAAAACAAAACAATTGATATTAACATAATGAGATATGCAAATATCATAAAACACAAAAAATCATGTATATTACAATTAGAGAACTTGCTTATATATGCAAGAAAAATAGAATGTAAGTTAAATTAGCCAATGTGGGACTAAACCCCACATAAGACAAACCTATCACGCATGAGTAAACACTCTAACACCCCCCCCCCCTCTCAAGTGAAGCTAGGGGATAACAATAGAGGATGTAATGTGAAGTCACATATCCCTATGGATGTCAATCCATCATGATAGAGTACGTGGATGTTGATTCAATGTAACTACCAAGTTGAAGTAGGAATGGTGTTGAATATGAGTATCATTGAACATAAACACTATGATCTAAAGTATTAGGTATAATGATGAACCTAAGGAATCATCACTTTAATACCCTTAAAAATAATGGTGAAAATTGAAGATAAAGACTAGTGTGGTTGCCAAACTCATGTCACTGGTGGGGATACCACACTAGTGTCACTATATGAATCACCAAAAATGCCATAGATTCAATTAAAAATCATCATATAGGTTTTGATAAATAAAGTGCATAAATAATATACCCATGTACAAATAAATAATATAAAAAACACTCAAAATAGTACAACATGTACATATAACTCTCATAAAGTGGATAAAAAGAGAGAAAACCCATAGGAAAAAATCCTCAATAAAAGAGAGAAAAGAAGTAGATAGAGATAGATAAAAACAACCAAAGATGATACCAAATAAATCCACACTCCAAGTACTTTCAAGTTATAAAAGAGATCAATATACATGAGTGGTCCAAATCCATTACTTGACCACATAAATTGACATTGGGTTTCACCAGAATAACTTTAATCAAGAAGACTATCAGTTGTGACAAAAGTAAAAAATGTATAGCATGTGCAAAAATTGTTCAACACCAAGAAATAAAATGTACTCACCCACCCATACTATTGACTAGGTGGAGTGGAAGTAAAAGGTCTACATGAGTGGTCTAAATCCACTACTTGAACATTAAACAAACTGATATTATATACACCAAAATAGATCCAAACAAGGAGACTATCAACTATCAAAAAAAAGGTGTTGAAAATATAGATAAGTATCTCAAAAGATGATGGCCCATGGTGATGATAGAAAAGATAAGCAACTGATGGAGTACATATGTGCTCATAATAGAGCACACAAACAAATGAAGGTAAACAAGACTATAACAACAAACCTCCCATAGAGCTTTATAAATTAGTGTGAGTATAATATAACTCATACATAAAAGACACCAGATGGAGACAAGGAAGACACTGAGTTTCACCAGAATAGCTCCAAATAAGAAGATTATTGACCTATTGAATAATATATTAAGAGATGCTCCAAAAACAAAGGAGTGAAGAGGTGTCTCCATAGAAGGAGAGATGCTAAGAAAGGGGCCTTAAGGAGATATGACACAACTACTATTATTTCAAAGGACTAATGCATGTTTTGGGATTATATAAGAGTGTGTTAAATGGAAAAATATATCCATAATGTATGTAAACACACTAGAAAATAATCAATAACAAAAAATACTAATGTGAAAAGCACATGCAAAAAGGACATCAAAATCAGCTAAAAATGCATCCAAAATAGTATGTGTGTGTGAAGTATAATGTAGGTTACATAACACATGAAACCCCATATTAGTGACAATGTATAGTTAATAATAAGATATTAAACTTAGCCAAAATTGCATCCATGAATGCAACAAATAATGATAATGCAATTGAGAAGAAGCAAGAAGGAATTTTGTGTTTCCTGCGAGGGGGTCTGACCTTTTGTAAGACCAAACCTCACCCTCTAATTTGACAAATTAAAGATATAAGGTTTATGAAAAATAATAAGTATTCCCTTAATAAATGTTCAAAACATAGCAAAATCCATGACTACTAAAAATGTCACCACATGACAATAAGTACAATGCAACACAACCAATGCAAACAAACCCCATAGAATGTATCACTTTATATTTTAATGCATTTTATACTATAAATTGGCCCGATTAATGGGAAATTGAAAAACATGAACTTTTGAAAAAAAAGGTACTCAATTTCAAGATACTAATTAAAAGTTATTAAAAAAATAATTTCTTGTAAATGAGGACTATTTAATAAAAATTTGCACTAAACATTTAAATGTTCAACAAATTTAAACAAAAAGTATGTCATACAACCACAAATTGGAATTAACACTAAACTATAGACTTCATCAAGTCAACAGAAATCAAAAAAGACCTACCCATACACCCCTATATGCTCTTACAAGAAAAGGGCTTATTTGAAGGTGTATTAATTAAAAATTAAAGCTATTTTAGATAAAATTAAAACATACTTTAATTTTTAAAAAGTTTAGAAATGAAAAAAATGGATGTCTCAAAATATTAAAAAATAATATATTTTCCAACCACATTTAGGGCATTATTAGGTTTTTATCATTATGATTTTACAAAATAGGAGAAGAATTGGATGTCAATAAGAGCTAGAAAAACAACAAGTCACTCTCCTTGAATGGCACGGTGGGAAGTGAATCTGGTGGATAGTTGTGGTGATAATGACCAAGAAAACATAGGCTCAAGAAAGGAGGCATGTTGGAGATTACTAGTGGATGGCCTGTGGGTGAGCAACTCAATAACTTAAGCCAAGGAGGATGGTGACCTAGGTCAACTCAACATTTAACCAGATGAAAATTAAACCTTTTGTAGATCATGTCTAGGCATAATCCACTATGGAAACCATGATGGAATACTTCCAAAATACTAGAAAATAAATAAATATGTAGAATAGAGAGAATAGAAGAAGTGGTAGACTATAGAAGAAGTGGCATTATTGGAGAATAAAAGCAAAAAATAGCATAAATCCTTCCAAATTTCCATGCTAATTTGAAAAATGCTAAATTAGAGTAGAAAATGTATCAAACCTCTCCAACCACTTCGTACACTCCTTTGATCTCTACCACTTTGTTACATAGACCACCTACTTGAATAGAAGGTAAGTAATGAATGGTATAAGGAATGGAATGTGGACCAAAACACTAGTGTTCCTCCACCATGCTACTGACCTCTCTTACACAATGTTATAGCTCCCCTTTGATCTCCACTAGACAATAGATATCATACACAAAGATTACAAAATGCCAATATCTTCCTTTCTAATACAACCTTAAGGAAAAAAGACACTCTTTAAATGTTATGCATATCTAAAAATGTAATGATTCCTTTACTAATCTCCATGCAGATCCTAGTTACATCATCCTCCTTACATGGTTATGATGAAGACATAAATAGTGCCACATACTAGAAAAAATATGCTATAGCTTAGAGAATGACACCAAAGACAAGATCTGAGCAAAGATGTTTAGCATATTTCCTTGGGTACTTTCTCTAATGCCTTTCTCTACCAAGCTAAAATGCCAATCTTAAAATAATAGATCCAGAATGCTAAGTTATACAAATAAATATATATATATATATATATATATATATATATATATATATATATATATATATATATATATATATATATATATATATATATATATATATATATATATATATATATCTTAAAACTATCCTCAAACCTATCCAACATAGATTAGAAAAGATGCTAAAGCTAAAAATTGGCACAATGAAAAATATAGGTCTTTATGGTTATGTTGGTCTACAATGTTCCAATGTACTAGAACCATGCTAATTAGATCTATTATCCATATAACATATAACTTTAATCTTAAAAACAAAAAACCATAATATATCCAGCCAAAATCATATGGATTGGGCAAGAAGAGTATAGATCTAACCAGTACAAATAGAAAATCAAGATCTCAATGAACAAATCAAATGCCAGTCTATCAAGTAACTATCTGCATGTGCATGGTAGATGATACATGTTTGCAAATAATATTAAAAAAAACCCTAGGCTAAATAATAACTATTTAGAGAGTTGATCTAGTACCATGAAATAGTTATCAAAAATCTTCATCCAATATCTCTCTAATGGCACATTACCACAACCATTGATGCTTCAACATATACTTAGAAGAAACAAATTGAAAAAAAAATATATATTCACACAATGAGATATGTAATGATAATAAAACATAAAAATTATGTATATTACAATTAAATCACTTTCTTATATATGCAAAGTAAAATAGAATGCAAGCTAAATTATCCAATGTGGGACTAAAGTCCACATAAGACAAACATAGGAAAAATGAGTAAAAGATACTCTAACAATCTAGATGGTTTGAATAATACATAGATATTCTACATAAAATGAGGATAGTGTTAGACACTCATTATCCTCTTTTAACTTCTTAAAAAAAATTCTCACAAATCTCAAGGTAGACCACCTAACTCACCCTTTTCTTAATTAGGTCTCTTTTAGGCTTAGTCAAACACACAATCATGGATACTATATTGCATATATAGGTACCAATCTAAACCTATTCAGTCATATATATCAAGACAAAATATATATCATCCCACATTTTCGTGAAATTTTCCATGTTAAAACTTAAGTTATTTAAGTTTTTAAATTTGAAACCCTAGGCTTATGTTGACATAGGCCTATGTAGGCCAAGAGCACTATACAATGGATATTTTGAATTTTAAGAAACTTAAAACACTTAAAACACCTATAAAATTTTTTCATAATCTCTTTTCAACTCTTCCAACCACTATTTTCTCTTTTACAACCTTGAAACATCTCCAACAACCAAAATATAAGGTTTCTAAGTTCTTTATAGGACTGTATGATAGTTTTTGTTATCTCTTACACTTATACTTAGAATTTAAATATATAAAGGAAAATAATATCATTTTAATGTCTTCCCCATCTTACCAAAACTTATCCATGTCATATTTATCTCTGATCAATCACAAATAATCTTCAACATGTAGTTTTATAGAATTCTAGGTTCACAAACAAGATGGTATAAGAATTAAATGCAAACTTGAAGTAACTCTTACCTTAATAAATGTTTTATAGATCCTATTTATGATTATATTTGATTTTTTATGATGTAAAAATTTTATATACCATGATACCCTTGTGTTATTTTCAATAAACCTCAATAACTCTGCCTTTTAGATTGTAATAGCACACAATTCTCTCACTCTTAACTAGACTATGTTTTTAAACCTTCACTTTTAGGTTAAAAACCACTATTAATTATTCACTCAAGGGAAAAACCAACATAATATGGGAAAATTTCAAAATAATCTTTATTAACTCCAATATACTCATTTAAAACATTCTTTTATTCATTGATCTCAATAATCATATACAAAATTAGCAAGGCAGACATGTTTCTTGTGAAGTCTTGTTATTTTATTGATATTTTTAGAATCTCTACCCTTCTCCTATTATTTTATCCATAATAATACTTTACTACCACACACACTCCCTCTACATCAATTATAACCTCTTAATCCACCAAAACATGCAAAGTAACTTTTTCTTTATGATAATTCCCATGTAGATGATAGTTATAACTTTATTGTTTCTTGCTTACATTATGATTGACCATTAGTTTTACATGGAAACACCCTCATACACCTTCTTAGGACCATATATGACCTTAAAAAATATTTTAAAACCTTCATATTCTTCACAAGACCCAATTATCACTCTAAAGCATTGTTCACGAATTTAAATTTACAAATTTGGATTTTGGCAAGAAAAATAAAAATACAATAAAATAAAATAAAACTAAATAAAAGACTCTAGATGACTCTAACACAACCTAAGGGTCCATTAAGACCTCTAATACCCTAAAAATACCAAAAATTGTCAAATTAAACTCTTAAAGACTTTGACACCTCATATCACATTGTAATGTTTTACATCAACAAGGAGGCTCTAAGAGGTGAAAATAAAAATAAATGACTAGATATCAATCAATAAATAAAATTAATATAAGGGATTAAATAAAAAAGTAATAAAAAATATACAAGGGGAGAAAATCTATATTAAAGAAGAAGAGGAGGATTCCAAACAACCTACAACTTCCCTTAGAATTGAATGCATGTTAGGATAAAAGGTATATGTGTGTGTGTGTGTTCATCATTAGGAAATTTTAGATAAGTTTTTGGAATGGGATCAATTATCAAATGTGAAAAGGCTAGTGAAACACAACAATCAACATAAACCAAGGGTCTAGAATAATGTCAATGTAAACCAAGGCAAAAACATAAATGTAAAATATAGAATAAACATGAAAAAAGGAAAAATATTGAGGAAGGCACATTAAAGGTCACAATCCATAGAATAATTATTAAAAAATAAGATACAATATTTTAGGATATCAATGTAGGAAGGCACATTAAAGGTCACAATACATATAACAAGGATGAAAAAATAATCTATGATATGGTAGGATGTATTGATGAATCCCAAGGGAAATGCTAGCATGGATAACTAATGTTCATGTATAAATATTTATAAATGTATTTCCATGACTTTGTGGAGTCAGATGCATCACTAAAATTATTATAAAGATTATCATGTGATATAAAATCAAACATGTAATCATGTATTGTGTGATAACATGAATCATTATCATTAAGTTGATAATTATTATGAGTATAGGCTATATGAACCACATTATCCTTCTAAAAATAATAATTTATACTAGTTTTTATATTTATTTATATATTCAAACTCTTTATAGATAAGTAAAATATTAGGATGTGGATGACTATGTATTATATGTCTCAATGGTTAAACTGTAGAATTTGTAACTGTAGCAACTATAACTCATATGACTAAAAATATAGATGATATAATTATAGGAACCATAGTTGTAGGAAGTGAAAAATATTGTAGACACCACATGAATTTTAATGTTTTGTTTATTTTTTTTATTTGTAATGAAGCACTTTAGTTAATGTCTTGTATTTTTTATAATTTTGGATGGGTAACTCATAATGTGTGTTGTATAGTTTTTTTATCATGATCAAGATTGAGACATTTATATAATATGGATGGTATTTATCTCATTTTATTTATCCATGGTCATACAAGTAATAGAATAAAGTACCACTATTCAAAAATGCATAAAACCATAATAGTAGGGTCTTAAGACATATGGTGACTTCTAATGTGATACCATTGATGAGTATCCATGTAAGACTATCATAAATCTTAATAACCATAGTTTTAATAAGTCTTACTAAGTATACCCTATATGAGAAAGTAATGTCATTGTAATGAAGTATTTACTTAAACCATTATCTATCATAATTCTATGTGTAATCATAGAATGTGAATTGAAAAAAGTATGTATATAAATTGGACCATTGTTAGTATCATCTTCTAGAATCTCATGGTCATAAAATTTAATACTTAGAACTTTATTTTAGAAATAGTTGATCACACTTATAATACCATATATGATATTATCCTTATAAATTATAATTTAATGTATAGATAATTCCATGTAAACATTATCTTACTTTTTAATATCATGATTTAGATGTGTATTGTTAAATATTTTCAATAATTTATTTGGAATAGAGATAGATTCATTCAATGTTGTATTATGGCCTTTAAATTGATTTTATATATTATGTCTCTATGAATAACATCAATTTTTAGTATGTATTTAATATATATGGTAGTAATAATATAAATTTATGTCATAGACTCAAGGAAAAGGTTGAGATTTATAACTCATGATGTAGAGGTAAATATATCATGTTTTAATCAATAAACATTTTAGGCACTCAACAAGGAGGCTTGGGTAACTTTGTAAATTTCCTAAACTATATATAAGATGGAATAACTATCCTATCAAGAAGTTTTAAAACTATATTTACATTTTTCATCTCATTCTTAGCTTGAAAACTTGGAGGATCATTAGCCTCAACTTTGAATGCTCACTTACCTTGATATTTGGAGTTGTTAGTATAAGAAGGGATACTATACCTAAATTTTAGCATGTTATCCTCTAAGATATTAATCTCAAAGTTTTTAACCATATGAAAAATCTCATTGAAATATTAGTAAGTGTTAAACACAACTTTGTTTTGAGTTGTTGAAGAAAACTACTAGATAAATGTGTTGTAACTTGATTTCATTTATTTGGTGATATTTTTTTGTAAGTGTAGTATTTAATTGAAGTATACACTCACTAAATTTATCATTACATCTTTATTTTATTTAATATAGTTGTGAAAACATGACCTTTTGGATAATGTTTTCACTATCAATTTATTTAAAACCCTTTGACATTATTTATTTGATTTATCGCAAGTTTTGACATCTATACCTAAACATGTAGCAAAGACATTGGATTATATTACGTTACTCATTATATTTCGTCATAAAACCTTTGATACATTATTTTTTGTGATGCTTATGATGATACAATGCAATTCCATACATGGAATTCTATGGTTAAAAATGATGAGGTAATCTTTTGATAATATAAATAAACACATTATGTTCAAATATCATGGTGATATATTTATAATCCAATAAGATAAAACAAATTTGATACCAATTATCATGGGGATATACTCTCTAGTGCACTTATTTAACACTATGTCAATCCCCAAGCCTATTTTTAGCCTCAAAAATATAGTTTTGGAGACACCCAGTCTATGCCTTCACCCCAACTCTTACATTGGAAAACTATCTATCTTGGTTGAGGAGATAAAACATCTAAAACTAGATTGTTTACATCTCAACATGAATTCAAGTGGATACCAAATAAAAAATAATTAAATGATCAAATTCTTATAGTAAATATTGAGAATTCATAATTATCTATTGATGCATTCCTAGAAAAATTAAAACCAAGGATACATATCAGTCTATTGGATGCATTAATTTTGAATATGATTATTTTTTGGATACATATCCTAGTAGTGAGAATAGTAATTCAAACATGCATTGATGAATTATTAATTTTAACACTTCAAAACTTAATCATATTATTTGTTAGTGACTTCGCATACATTTTTTCTTAAACATATACAAAATTTTCATTATAAGCTAGTTAGATAGTAATAATATATTTTAAATTCTTACATTTTATATTAGATTTATTTTGGACATAACATTTAAAAATAAAAAATATGGAAATCAAGACACAAAAAATGGGTGAAATTCAAAACAAAAAATTGAATACATGTGTGCAAACACACACGTGTGTGTGTGTGTGTGTGTGTAATAATACACAACTTAGTAAATAGTTGGAGTCAAATGACTCAAACATAAATATAACCTCTTGAAAGGAGAATACTAACATCCTAAGCTTTATCTACTACCCTCAAGAGCTATAGATGTCGATAAGATAGAAACTAAACTCCTAAACCTATCTCTAGGTATAGACTATCACTCACTATATCTCTTAATCTCTCTAACTCTACTAATGTGACATTATGTTTCAATTTAAATGATACATACTATTTTATAAAATAGTGACATTATTAATAAATTCCATTATGTAAATGATAAAAACTATGTGCACAATAAGAGTGAAGGGTAATATAGGAAATTTTAGTAATAAAAAAAATAATGTGCTAAATTATATATGGTTGAATTTAATATTGATATGAACTAATAATAAGTAGTTCATGGCATAATAAATAGTTATTGATATCCATGTGCTTAGTTTAGCCTCCATTTATTATTTATGTCTCTCTTCCCCCATTCTTCCTATTTGTGTGCTTCTCATTGACTTATTTGGCCCTATAGAAGGCTGCTTGTAATGTTCCCCCTTATATTATGTTTTTTGACTAGGATGAATCAATAATATGTTTTATAACACTTATCATATTTTTTTGGTTGGTATAAGTTTGATATGTGACTTTTAGTATTTGGATCCATATATATATATATATATATATATATATATATGTATGTATGTATGTATGTATGTATGTATTATTTTTTATTATCATTTTTCATAATAAAACCATCTAATATTCTCTACTTACACATGAAAATACACACTAGTAAGAACAAATGGAATTGGGACTTAGTATAATACACTTTTGGAAGGATAATTTTCATAAGGCCTTTGAGTATTCAAGAAAATATGTTTATATATTAAGGTATACATATTATATAGAGTACCAAATTGTAGAATCTTAGGTCTTATTTTCATCTTGAGATTCACCTACACCATCTCTCATAAAGTGCCACTTGAGCCAAGAGGGAGATTAATGCACCAACAAGTTAAAATAATGTAAGTATTCTTATCCATGTACTCTTTTTATTTACCTTGATATGCATTCACACACACACACACACACACACACACACACACACACACACACACACACACACACACACACACACACACACACACACACACACACACACACACACACACACACACACACATGTGGGCATGTGATATATTGGTATGTTATTTATTCCATGCATATGATAGTATATTATTTTTAGTGTATGTTATCTTTTAATATGTTTTTTTACTTTGTTTATGCCTCTTGAGTATAAAATTTTAGATTATATACCTCTTGGTTTCCACATAATTAAATTTTTATATCATTACCTTATCCATTTTACATATCAAATATAGGAAGGTATTTATTGATTAATTATTTGAATAAAATTCTTAGTTATATCCTTGCTACCCTTATACCAAATAACTCTTACTTAAAACCCCATTCCAATTTTTGGGATGGCATATTATATGTATGTTGGATCTAATATGATTTTCTACATTTTCATATATTATAAAATATTTATAATTTTGATCATATTTGGAATACATACATTCAATAAATAGTAAACTTACCCCATGTCTTTTTTGGGTCATTTTAAAATTTTATTTTTTAAGCTTCTTACCATTGTCATTTTGTCAAACATCTCTTTCTTGCTATATATCCTTTTTATTAGATTCTTGGCTTAAAAAATTATCAAACATACATTTCATTCCAAAATTATTTTATTTTATAACCCCTATGTGTTATCATTCAATTCATATAATGTAATTCCTCAACGATGACCATGACTTTGTGGTTCCCAAGGATTCAATAACAACAGTCCTAGTGCCATGTCCATAATCAACCCTAGAAATAACTCTATAAAAAAAATTATTACCATTTTATTATTTATTAATATAACTCTTATAATAATTATGACATGTGAATGAATAATACCACTAGAAACAAACACTTAAATCCTAATCCTAATGTCAACACAAAATCTAGGACTAGAAAGCTATTCGATAAATAATCTGATCATGAAAGTGAAGCAAAAGAGTATAACAAGAACACTCTATAAATTTAAGTTATTTTATAATACCATCCTAAACACATAATAAATCCTAAGAATCAATCCATGATCTTATGTTTTCCACTTTCCTTGAGACTCATCTTAAATAAGACTCTTGTGCATGTTTTAAGGAAAGTCAATTCACAACTACCTCCATCCATTACTCATCCACTATTCATAATTTTTGTTTATGAATGTTATATAATAAATTTAGTGATCCAAGATTAAACATTAACATAAATTCTAACCCAAGATCTCATTATACTCAATATTTTTACTTTAGTTAGCATGTGACTCAACCAACTTAATCAAATTAACACTCACCCAATATGAACCAATCAATGTTGAGGGTTTTGGACCATGCACATAATATGCAAACAAATAGCTGAAATAAATTCATAAAAATTATAAATTAAAATTTAAAAAAGTTGATCTACCTTCAAAAAAATTAGTGGGGAATGCAAAATGAATGTCTCCTTTCTATCCCCCCTTAAGGATCATCTTAGTAACCCAATCCTGTAACCTCCCAATCATAATAAGGTAATTAAGAATCTAAAAAATTAACCCTTAACACATAAAATTGAATCCATGGAAATAGTAATCAATCTACAAATAACTTATGACAAATTTACAAATCTTAGTTTGAATCATTGGACCTTTTGTCATCTCTATAAATATTTGCTTAAGCTTAACACTTATAAAACTACCAAAATAATTACAAATTCCCTAACAAGTGATTATTTATAATGGTAAAATCAACTAAAACTTGGGTATATCACCAAATTACAAGCTTTAGTGATTGAATTATTTAAACAATTATAATATCATGACTTACCAAAAAATAACTTGGGTAAATTCACCAATTACAAACAATTCAAAAATGAGCCAACCCTTGATTTCATTATGTGATAAAATCCCTTAGCTAATAAATTTATTAAACCATGTCCAAATATAAATTATTCAATATTTTTACAACTACATTATAACTAAAACTTTAATATAAATTTGAGTCTTTCTCTCCTAAATCATTATAAAAATCCTTTAATCAAGTTGAAAGATAAGATAATTTCATGACACAATTTATGATTCCTCAACCAAATAAAATATACAAATATTTATGAGACATAATATAAAAAATAAGATATTGATGATGGTGTTATTAAGATATATTATCATAGTGTTTACTCTAAGATGAATATTCATAAAATAATTATAAGTGGTTCATTACTCTTTCTCTTTCCAACCTAATTATGTGGATACATTTTCAACCACCTCTTCCTTAAAACTATAAGAACACTACATCAATCTCTTATCATTGAGAAACTTAAGATAAAAATTCCTAGACCTCAACTAAAGGAATTTTATTTTTAATGACCAAAAACTCAATGGTATGATACCCAAAAGTTTTTTTGGTTTCATGTTAATTGGGATCATTCTAATGAGAATTTTCATTCTATTCACACTTTAGCACAAGATTTATTACTTGGTCATAACTTTGACCATGATGTTATGGAAAGAGAATGTTATCAAAAATTTGTTAGAAAACATAATGAAATTAATCTCAAAATTGATTCACTTAACCAAGCTAATGCTTACCTTGAAATTTATAAAAAAATCTCTTCTATATCACTCTAAAATTAATAACACTCAACCTCAAACAAGTAAGAAATATTCCTAGCCTAAAAATATGTAAAATTTAGCTCTAACTACCAATGATATAAACACCAAATATAACCCTAAATTTTCAACCCATTAATAAATTTTAGTTAACAAGAATGGAATGAAGCACACCATAACTCACATGACTCTCATCCAAGAAATAAAAATGAACATGTAAACACTTCAACACCATAAATAAATATATAAGCCTATCCAATTGGTTATATTTATATATTTTCCCCCTCAAACATTGTGTGTGTGTGTGTGTGTGTGTGTGTGTGTGTGTGTGTGTGTGTGTGTGTGTGTGTGTGTGTGTGTGTGTGTGTGTGTGTGTGTGTGTGTGTGTGTGTGTGCGCGCGCGCGCGCGCGCGCGCGCGCGCGTGCATGCATGTGTGTGTGTGTGAATCCAAGTATAACTTTTTCGATATTTTTATAACTACATTAGAACTAAAACTTAAATTTAAATTTGAGTCCTCTTCTAAATCATTATAAAAATCCTTTAATCAAGATAAAATTAAGATAATTTCATAAGACAATTTGAGATTCCTCAACTGAAACAAAATATATAAATACTTATGAATCCTAATCGAAAGAATCATGCTAGTGATGATGGTGTTACTAACATATTGGATCATATTGTTTACTCTAATATGAATATTCACACAAAAATGCTCGTTGGTTCATTATTTTATATCTTTCCAAACTAATTATGGGGAGACCCTTTCAACTACCTCCTCCTTCAAAATCTATGAACAGTACATCAATCTCTTTACATTGAGAAACATAGGTGAAAACTTCATATACCTCAACCAAAGGAATCTAATTATTCATGACCGAACCTCAATGGTATGATACCCAAAAGTTTTGTTAGTTTCATGTTAATTAGGATCATTATAATGAGAATTTCCATTGCATTCACACTTTAACACTTGATTTAATACTTAGTCATAACTTTGACCATGATGTTATGGAAATAAAATACTATCAAAAATTTAAAAAAGTTTAAACACATCATGAAATTCATCTCAAAATTGATTCACTTAACCATGCTAATGCTCACCATGAAATTTATTAAAAAATACTCTTATAGATCATTGTGCAAAAATAATAACACTCAACCTCAAACAAGTAATAAATATTCCCAACCTCAAAATCTATAAAATTTAAATCCAATTTCCAAAGCAATAAACACCATGGATAACCCTAAATCTTCAACCTAGTGATAATGTTTAGTTGACAATAATGGAATGAAGCACATTATAGCTCACATGACTCTCATTCAAATAATAAAAATAAACATGCAAACACTTCTAGACCATAAATAACTATACGAGCATATCCTATATGTTAGATATATATATATATATATATATATATATATATATACATACGTACATATATATATATATATATGTATATATATGTATGTATGTATATATATATATATATATACACATATACATACATACATATATATACATATATATATATATATACATACATACATACATATATATATATATATATACATACATACATATATCTAAAATATATCTTAAATTTCTCTCTCTATATATATACATACATATACATATATATATAAATTTCTCTCTCTATATATATACATACATATACATATATAAATAGGTTGAGAAATTTAAGATTTTTATTTTTATTTGAAACTTCATTGGTCATGTTGAAGAAGTTATCTATGTCTTATCTAACTTTATCAACTATTACAATGAATTTTCCTAAGTCTCCCCATGTCTTTAGCATGACCAAAGACATCGAACATAAACAACAAAAACTCATATCCAACCCTTTTGAAGGTCAAACTTGATATTCTTAAAATATTTAATGGATAAGTGGGATATTTTAGACCCTTAGTTTAATTTGGTGTGTAATTAAATAATAATAATTTATTATTTATGAACAATAGGTGAAAACATTGTGTAAATAAATAATAAAATATAGTTTTTATTACTTACCAAATTATTTTTAAATGATTCTCAGGTAAATATGGACATGTTGGTTACAATGATCACATCCTTTCATTCCCATTATAAAAAGGGTTATACATCTATGATAACTAATCAGAGACACTTGGTTAAAAAATTCAAACATTGAGTGAATTGATATTTACTTGTAGAAATATATTTTAAAGGCTTTGTGAAGAAGGTTTATTAGAGAAGTGATAAAGATAAAGGTTGTGTATTGAGGTCAATATGTTATCATATAAATGAATATCATATTTTTGTGTTTTTGACCTCTTGAAGTTCTCCCATGTTAATATTTTTTTCATGTATGCAATTTGATTTGGTTGGGTATGCTTTGCTAATTCATTTACATTCTATATTCTACTTGTGTGTATTGCATATATTCTGCATGTAATTTATCATGCTATTAGAACTTAAGGGAGTGTAGAGGATTGGAAAGCAATTTGAAATGAATTTAATATCAAATTTCTAAGAAAATTTAAGGAAAATTATTTTATTTTTCAGTCCTAGAATGCCATATTGGCTAAATTATGGCCCTTTGTGGTGTATGAAGTTTTTAAAATTTCATACAAAATCATGTACTAACTATTTAAAACACTTAGATATTCATTGTTACCCCCCAAAACCCTATTATATAAATAAAAATTCTTAATAATAAATTAAATCATCCTCTAGAGTATTTTATTGCCCATGTATGGCATGGGCAAGCTCAAACAAAATATTTTGTTGATCTGGTTGTAAGTTATACATTGTTTGATGGCTAAATATCATTAATTTTATCCTACAATATTTTTTAAATGCCTATAAAGGCTTATTAAAGTCTTTTTTTATTGATATCATCCACTTATATGTCATAGTATAGCTTAGATAACTGGAAATTTTGAATTCCTTGTAAAAAAATTAAATTTTGAAGCTCTATTATGCCTTGTTTCAAGTTTTCAAGAAGTTTGGCAAAATTTGGACATTTATGGTAACTTGTATAATTTTCTGTGAGCACTTCTACATCTTCAAGAGTGTCATATCTATACATGGAATCATTTCAAATGTTGGTTCAATAGTTTTGGTAATATATTTATTAAATATTGTGATAATAATATTATAATTTCTATGCAAAAGTCTCTGGCTCCTACGATTCTTAAAATGTTGTTTACTAAAATCTATTTATTTATTTATTTTTACTTTTTTAAATTCACTTCAATTTTATATATTTATATTTTATTCTAAAAAATATAATAAAAAAGAGTTTTAAATATGATGTTGTGCATATAAATCTTCAATAAGTCTCCTAGAAGGGTTGGGGGTCCTTATTTTTGCTAAAAACTTGTAACTAGTATGGCCTAGTTTTCATAACCTCTTAAAACAATTTTTTTGACTTAATTTTGAATTTTTTTTATATTTAATTAATTTTAATTTTATTTTTTAGTTTGTGTGTAAACATTTCATGTGTAAACCCTTCTCTAGTGTCATTTTATTTTGTGACATTTGAGTTAGTGAATATTTTGTCAACCATAGTCATGTAACTAGTCATTTTATTGTTTTTTTCATCTTATGAATGAATTTATGTGGTCCATGTTTTATTTTGAATACTCCTACTATAATTTTTATAACTTTTTAATAATAATTTTTAGATAGTTATTTTATGTGTGACACTTGTGACACCTAATCTAGTATAAATTATTATAATTTATTTCAATGTTTTTGTATCTATTTTAAAAATATATTTTATTATTTACATAATAAGTTTAATTTATTTTGGAAATAAATTATAAAATCACATTAAAAAAGTTTCATTTTTAAGCTTTATCTAGTGTTATTCTATCATTCTTAAAGGGAAGCGATAGATTCACCTTAATTTATATTAGATAAATCTCGAATTCTTAATGAATAAAACTATAATATATGGAAAATCCATATTAAAACAGAATTTATAACTTGATATATGTGGAACATTTTTGTTGGGACATAAAAATCCTCATTAAGATGATATGTTACACCTGAGATTTCAAATGCATTTTAATAGAAATCATAGGAATCTATGTCGATTATATTATAGAGTGTTAAGGATGAATTCCTAATCCATATTAAAAAACATTAATGTCTTAGAAATTATTTTAAACTCCTTGAGTTGATCCATGAGGGAACTCATCTCTCTAATATTTTTATGTTGATCATTGAATTTATTACTACACTTATGAAACGTGATGAAAAAGTTGTTAATTTTATTTCTAAAATTAAGAACATAAAAATTAAATTAGATGGTTGTAAATGTAATTTAATTTAAGATCAAATGTTATATTTATTTATTTATCTTAATATGAAAGAAAAAAACACAATTTTATTTCAATTCTTAATTTAAAATACTAAACAAAGCAAGGTATCCCTATCCTCGCTACTCTATCTACACTTATGATTCAATAAGATCAAGTGATGTCTAATTTAGATTCTAAAGAGAACATTAATTAGGCACTTATCACTCTCAAACCTATTTTTGAGAATAATTTAGACCAAAAATGTAACCTTAATGTTGTTAATGGTTACAATAGAAACAATAAATATGGTAATAAGAATCAAAAAAATAAGTTTAATCGGAATTGTAATTTATGTGGTAAATTTGGTCATAGAAGGGAAAATTATTATAAAAACAAAGATAAAGTTAATTATAATAATCTAAAAATAACATAGGGAGGAAATCTAATAATAACCATTATAAAATCAAAACCATAATCATAACAACAATAAGAAACATAATTCTAATATCATTACTTGATATGTTGCCTTGCTTGATTCTAGTGAGAATGAATGGTTTTTAGATAGCAGTGCATCACACCATATGAATTTATTATATCTTATTTTATCTGATACTATAGATATTTATGAAAATATTTACTTAAGATATAATATTTTTTTAGAATCAACTAAGCAAGGAAAGGCAAAATTTGTAAATGTTGTTCTTAATGATATTTTATATGTACCTAAACTTAAGAAAATGTTGTTATATTTTTCTCAAATTATGAATGATAATTTCATTTTCAATTCACTTAAAAAAATTTGGTCTATTTTAAAATAAATATGGTTATCTGATTGTTGAAGTTGTTTAAAATAATGGTTTATACATTTTTATGTTTCTTATGAATGTTATTTTTCATTGCATAGGGAGAATAAATCTAAATTATGGCATGAAATATTAGTAAATATTAATTTTATAAGTTTATATGATATGTATTCTCATAATACTTTTTTTGGTCTTCCTTCTATCTCCTCTCATTATGAGACTTGTGAATGTTGCTTATGTTGTAAGCAACATACTCATTCCTTTTACACAAATCATGATATTAATTCCTCACGTCCTCTAGAATTAATTCATAATGATGTTACAAGACCCTTTGAAGTTGTATCTATTAATGGATCTTAATATGATGTTACTTTTATTTATGATCATACTATAATCATTTTTTCATATTTCATTAAAAAAATTGAAGTGTTGTATTAATTCAAAAAAATTAAAGATGTTGAAAATGCTTCTAATTGTTATATTAAGAGATTAAGATCAAATAATGGTGGTGAATATATTAGTAATGACTTTGATTATTTTTTCATTCATTTTTGTATCAAAAGGAACTAAAAACTCCATATTACCCTTACAAAAATGGTATTTGTGAAAGGAAAAACCACACCATTATTAAAATGGATAAAACAATGTTCCATTCTACAAACGTTCCTAAGTTCTTATGGGTTGAAGCGATGAATACCATTTTGCACATTTTGAATAGAGTCCTTACTAAAAATTCACATCTTTATACCCATTTATAAATTTGGTCTAAAAATAAACCCAATGTGGCTCATCTTACGATATTTGGTAATCCTACTTTCATCATTGTTATTGTTGATGCCTTTATGTGTACCACAGATATCCTTAGTGTCAAAGAACACTTCTCATTTTAAAATTCTAGGAATTCAGAGCATGAGTAACAAGATTTGGCAACTTATGTTATCTATGCTATAATAATGGTAGAGAAATATTTATTCATTCCAAAAAAATTATATTAATTGATGGTTGGGAACCATCATGGGTCAAATATTTGTAGATGGTATCTTTGCTAATAATAGGGAATTGTGACCAAAGTTTAAACTGCAAACTAATATACATGAATATGTACAATAAAATATAGACTAAAATGATCTAGTTAATAAAGAATAAAAAGAGAAGGGTAAGGTAGAAATAAAATAAGTGATTGTTGATTCTTGACTTAAACATCTTGACAAAGTTTCAATTATGATTGAATGTACATTTAACCAATATTTGATACAAAATAGAGTAAGCTCAGATCTCATCATACACAAGTAAATTTTTTTAAGGATAATATGAAATCATATAAGTAAGAACTAGATTTTACTTTAAATATTTGTTACCAAACACAAATAACATTAACACATTTGAATATAGAACAAATGAAAGCAAGCAAATTTAAGATCCTTCAACTAATCTAACATTAACACAAATTAACAACCCTGTATCACAAATGCAAATGTATAATTAATGAAACCATTAAAATCCAAGCTTTAAAACCAACAATTGAGATAAATCCATAGTAAAAATTGACACATCAAATCTAGACAATCTTCACAAAATTCCTTGATGGTATTAATTGGTCAAAGTATACAAATTTTACTCAAAATTCTCTCTTTTACAAGATAATAACAGTACCTTTTATAAAAAGATAAGGTGGTGTACCAGTTAGTTACAAGATACAAATATACAAAAGATAAGGATAGTTGTCCTTTTTTAGAAAGTTTTATAATACACTTATTTTTCCAAAATAGACTGACCTAGAGGTAATACATTGACAAACTAGCATATGCCTTTACAAAATAATATTCAATCTTCAAATATTAAAATGCTTTTTACAAAAAGGAATATTAACTAATTGGTGGGCCCATTATTGGACTCCCATGTTACTCTTGTAAAAGATCCGTAGCTATTTGATGTTGTTTCTTGACAAGCTCCAAATCCATAGCTAGATTTAGGAGATAAACATATTCTTGGTCAGCTAAGTCCTCAAAGTATCTATCATCCCTTACCATAGCTTGTTTGATTCTTCTAGCTTCTACAATCATTTGTTCAATAGTGAAGATCATGCCCAACATTTTGTTTTTGTCACTACCTAATTAACCCTAGCTTTTGCCCCTTACTTTTTGCATCACCAGAGTGAATCTATGCTTATACTCATCATTGTTAATAATGCCCAAGGTTGTATACTTTATAGGATTAGCCAACATGGTGCCCAAGATTTTTTAATTCTAGTAATCAACTCATCATGATCCCTTAGGAATCTATCCAATCTTAATGACCAAGAACTTAAACTCTGAATCTTATCCAACACTATCCCTAATATGGCATTTAAGTGGGCTAGGATAATGGTTTTGAACTTATGAATTCTATTCCTAATAAATATATTAATGAGGTCTCTTATTTTAGCCTCAACATCCTACCACTATGTGATCAATCCTTTGGCCACCTCACTTTATTGGTTTAATACGTTGTCTTAGCTTCATTAACTTGAAAGAGTCAAACATGTAAAAAAAGGATGCTACAAACATATTTATTATGGCCTCAAACATTGAAAAGATATCATAAGTATCTAAATTCTCCTTTTCATTCTCCAAGTTATGAATCCTTTACTTCATCTCCCTGATGGTAGCTCTAACTTGAACTAAATGAGCCTCTGCTAGGCTTTGAACATCCTCTTCATAGATGGGTAATTCACCAGGCTATTGTCCCTCAGCTTGAGTTAAGCCTACAAATGGCTCAACCCTTTGGAATGTGAATTATTCAGTTTCCACCATGGTCTTTCTTGTTTTGACTCTCTCTAATCTAGCTATATTTGGATTAAATTACATAGTAGTACATGACTTTATGTTTTTTTCAGGTTCTGGGACCTCTATCCTTATGTTGAATGATACTCTTAGAGCATTGATTTGCTTGCTTTTTGACCTTATAGTGGTCACTATCCTTCTTTCTTCTTATTTCATCAAATCCTTTATCCAAGACTTTATGTCATCATGCACATCAATGTTAATAGTTTGAGTCAAGGGCCAAGAGTAAGACAAGGTGGGAATCTTATACATTTTTCCATAGATGAACCAATCAAGGATGATTGGTCCATGAATAGGGTATTCCTCACTAAATAAGTTGATTTAACTTATGGGATGGGTGAAATTCAATGTTGGCCTCTTTGATCCAACTGGGACCAAGGATAATTCTAACTTTCTTTTTTATGGGGTTGTTACTGGAACTAAATCCAAAGCAACCTCTTATCCTTTGTCTTATTTAAACTCTTCTACTTGGGCTTAGGGTTTTTCCTTTTGTTATTATTATTCTTTTAACCCATAAGATTTAGCTATCACTCTAAGTGCATCCTCTACTATTTCATTAGGTTCCAAAGCTATCATATCCATTAACTCAATGGGGGACCCTCATCTTTGAGGAAGGGTTGAGGATGAAGGTACCTAACCAAGTGTAATATCCCCTACCAATAGAGATATATGAAAGCCACAAAACTATGATACCAAAGACCAAAGCTCTGATACCACTGTAATATCCCCTACCAATAGAGATATATGAAAGACACAAAACTATAATACCAAAAACCAAAGCTCTGATACCACTGTAATGTCCCTTACTTAGGGGCTTCTTTTCCTCCCTACAAAAGCTCTGAACAACTGTAATATCCCCTTCAATCAGGGAATATAGAAACATATAAAGCTCTAAACAAGATACAATTTGCAGAATAGATTCAAACATGCATAAACAAATCACAGATCTTATCATTCATCCAGCTGATTACAATAGATGTCCTTTCTTATGCAAACCAAAGAATATTATAGATATGGTCTTAAAACCCTAAAATTATGCAAACTGGGAATAAGCTTGCAATTCTGGAAGTCTCGGCCTACTGTGTCGAACACACAGTCACCGGCGTCGGTCGATATAATACTGACATCGGTCTCTATAGGTCCTTATCTGCCGACGTCGGTCCTCAGACGGCCGATGTCGGTCACTGGGGATCTCTGTCTGCCGGTGTCAGTATCTGCGTGGATCGGTACAGACCTGTACGGACTTAGTACGACTGCCAGCCTGTCTGTTCTTAACCCCTGATTACTGAACCACCTGATCTGAAGATATACTATTCTAATACAGAATATCTCTATCTGTATAATTTATTGGATCAAAAACTAAATAAAGATAAATACCTGAAAAGCTCTGTGATAAACTTCTGTGTGAAGTTATCTCTCAACCCTAGAATTCTGTGATAACTTCTGGATGAAGCTATCTCTCAGATCTGTATCTCTGTGATAACTTCTGGATGAAGCTATCTCTCAATTTGGCAATAAATCAGTTGATATCTCACAGCCTCTAAATCACACACAATGAAGAGGGAACGTTCTCCACTGCAATAGAATCCTGGAACCCTTGGCTCAGTCTTCACAGAAGAATTTCTTCAAAATCAATCTCAATAATCTATGCATACATAATGAACAATGGCCTCCATGAGAAACCCTTATACCCTCAAAAGATATGCTTGCCCTAATTAGGGTTTCTTAAATTAGAATTAGGGTTTCTAATTAAAAATAGGCTAAATAATTAATATTTGATTAAATCAATCAAATATTAATATCTCCCTTAATACATGTCGGATCGACGAACCGATCGAAGCTAGTGAATTAGGGAGTGATTCTGCACATAACCATACCATAATAAAGGTGCTCCACTGCATATCAAATATCCCTAAAAAGTAGGAGCCCTGGCCAAATATGTCTGAAATAACCTGAATGAAAATCAAATGTAGAAATCTTGTGAATCAAAGTCAATCCAAGCTCCATTATGACCCTCTATCCATCCTATTAGCCTACGAAGGTCGCATAATAGGCCAATCATCAAATCTGTCAATGTCCACAAAAAAGGGGACATGACAATCCGCCCCTCCTGAAATTGCTTATCCCCAAGCAATCTCAGAACAATAAACCACTCAATCCTCCTGGATCCCAAATGTAGTTATGCCCTGCACTGTTGTGAATCAATGTGAGTACCTGCAATATCATCAGAAGTAAAACAAAGAGGAACCCATAATCAAATTGGCGAACACAACTCAACCAATCTCTGAAATCATGACTGCCCTGGATGTGTCGATACTGTAGACTGTGTACTGGGCAACTGCAAATTTCATCTACAAAAGATGGTGTTAATCCATCCCATAACTGATCCCTCTATAATGGTGGCACAACCAACCGTACCATACTGTCAAATGTGTGAGAAGAATCTATTTGGAGACTCGACTCCACTGGTATCCCAAACTCCTCAGAATCAGGTACTCCCAAGTCCTGAATATGTGTGTGAGCCTCAACCACATGCTCCTCATAAGCAGCTATAGAAATATACTCATCACCCACACTCAGTGTACTAACATCTGAGTACACCTCCACACTCTGAATGCAAGCATCAGACTCATCCTCACTGTCTAACTCCTGAGTTAGACTCACCTTAAGACAAAGCTCATCCACAACATCCTCAACTACTCCTGCCTATGAAGATAATGTGGATAACTCATTACCTGAAGATGTGTTAATATCTCCCTGTACTGGATCAGCATGACTATCAAACTCATCATGCAAGTGGCTGCATGTCATAGGGAAAGCACTACGATCCTTGGGCCTATTAATTAAATTCTTTAACCACATGCAAGCTCTAGGTGAGACATTTCTCCCTTTTGTCCAGACATACCATAAATCTTCTGCCAAGAGTTTGGAAATTTTATCCTCCTCCTCAAACAAGATTGTGAACATAATAGAGTGCATTGATGCCAATATATTGCTAGAATGAAACTCATCTAAAATATTCCAAAATATTTTAAACATCATGTGAATTTCACCAATACAACCTACTAGCATCATAATGTTTTCAAATCCATACCTTGCAAATGTTTCAAGTAATCTTGCCCTCCTTAAGAAATGAGGGTCTCTAATGTTATCCAACTTTTCGAAGCTTTTTACCATGGCATAAAGTACCTCTCTCATAATTTGATCATCATGAAAATCAAAGCCAACTATGATCCTCATCATTTCACTAATGCAAGAGAGCGCTGCAAGTCTCACCACCTCATCATGATGTCTCAATAATCGGGGCTTCACCAACGAATCAAACGCTGGAAATAACGCTGTTTGCATCTCATAAGTATTTGAATGGTCAACCTTGCCTAAATAAGTGTCCAACTTCTCCAAAATTTTTAGAGTGTCATCTGCTTGCTGAAATGGATGATCTAATTTCTTCTTTGCATTGTGCATGCGTTCTTCCAAATCTTTGACCCCTCTTAGAGCCATACTGATAATCGAATTGAACCTGGAACTACCCAACAGGATGGCAAGACATTAGTTCTGATGTGCCCAACAGGATGGCAGGAATTTAGCTCTGATACCACTGTAATATCCCCTACCAATAGAGATATATGAAAGCCACAAAACTATGATACCAAAGACCAAAGCTCTGATACCACTGTAATATCCCCTACCAATAGAGATATATGAAAGACACAAAACTATGATACCAAAAACCAAAGCTCTGATACCACTGTAATGTCCCTTACTTAGGGGCTTCTTTTCCTCCCTACAAAAGATCTGAACAACTGTAATATCCCCTTCAATCAGGGAATATAGAAACATATAAAGCTCTGAACAAGATACAATTTGCAGAATAGATTCAAACATGCATAAACAAATCACAGATCTTATCATTCATCCAGCTGATTACAATAGATGTCCTTTCTTATGCAAACCAAAGAATATTATAGATATGGTCCTAAAACCCTGAAATTATGCAAACTGGGAATAAACTTGCAATTCTGGAAGTCTCGGTCTGCTGTGTCGAACACACAGTCACCGGCGTCGGTCGATATAATACCGATGTCGGTCTTTGTAGGTCCTTATCTGCCGATGTCGGTCCTCAGACGGCTGATGTCGGTCACTGGGGATCTCTGTCTACCGATGTCAGTATTTGCGTGGATCGGTACAGACCTGTACAGACTTAGTATGGCTGCCAGCCTGTCTGTTCTTAACCCCTGATTGCTGAACCACCTGATCTGAAGATATACTATTCTAATATAGAATATCTCTATATGTATAATTTATTGGATCAAAAACTAAATAAAGATAAATACCTGAAAAGCTCTGTGATAAACTTCTGTGTGAAGTTATCTCTCAACCCTGGAATTCTGTGATAACTTTTGGATGAAGCTATCTCTCAGATCTGTATCTCTGTGATAACTTCTGGATGAAGCTATCTCTCAATTTGGCAATAAATCAGCTGATATCTCACAGCCTCTAAATCACACACAATGAAGAGGGAACGTTCTCCACTACAATAGAATCCTCGAACCCTTGGCTCAGTCTTCACAGAAGAATTTCTTCAAAATCAATCTCAATAATCTATGCATACATAATGAACAATGGCCTCCATGAGAAACCCTTATACCCTCAAAAGATATGCTTGCCCTAATTAGGGTTTCTTAAATTAGAATTAGGGTTTCTAATTAAAAATAGGCTAAATAATTAATATTTGATTAAATCAATCAAATATTAATATCTCCCTTAATACATGTCGGATCGACGAACCGATCGAAGCTAGTGAATTAGGGAGTGATTCCGCACATAACCATACCATAATAAAGGCGCTCCACTGCATATCAAATATCCCTAAAAAGTAGGAGCCCTGGCCAAATATGTCTAAAATAACCTGAATGAAAATCAAATGTAGAAATCTTGTGAATCAAAGTCAATCCAAGCTCCATTATGACCCTCTATCCATCCTATTAGCCTACGAAGGTCGCATAATAGGCCAATCATCAAATCTGTCAATGTCCACAAAAAAGGGGACATGACACCAGGCCTTTCTTCTAACTTCTCCTTGCCAAGACCTTATGTAATTTTTGGTTGGGTCTATATTTCTATCTATCATTATTCCTAAGGTGGCTTGAAAGGTATAGGAAAAAAATGATATTGAAGGGGTCCCATTTTCCATATGTCCCCTAGTGGATTTTCATTAATAGTCAATCTATGTTCAAGCTTGGCACTATCCTTCTTGAACCTAGCTAATACCTCTTTAAAATTGTTGGCCCTGATGTGTAGAGGATCATAAGGACCTGCTTGATGCACATAAATTGGTTTGGGTAGCTATTTTCTCTTTAAATGCTTACTTACCCTCTAGTTTATTGGCAACATGATGGAGACTGGCCATTTGAACTACAACTAGGTTGTAGTACCTCTTACTAACTATGTCAATCATTTGTTCTTCCTTGGTGATGGCTTACATCTCCTCAACAATCCAAAAGAGCTTAGATCAATTATTATTGGTAGTGTTTAAGGATGTAGTATCAAGATTAGTGTCTTTGAAAACCCTTCCCTCATGGTCTGAAGATAGATATAATTCTATCTAATCCCTCAATTTTGCATTTGAGATGCCATTGATTTCACAATTAAAAATTTCTCAATCAAATTAGAAATGGTCTCAGGGTTATTTATTTCACTCAAATCACAATTGAACTTCTTTTAATTTTACTATGATCAATTTGAGTTCATGCAAGGCCCTTTTATGTAAGTTTTAGGGATTTCAAGCTTTAACAATGGTATCTTATTTATACCTAGGCTTATATGTGCCTCAAATATGATTTTGACCATCATATTTATACCTATACATTTTGAGGACATAAGATCTTATATTTTATTGATTTAATTTTACATGGCACTTATTTGGCATATATCTAGCATTTTTCATAAATTCCTCTAAGTAATAGCCATTATTTCTTGAAATCTACCCTTTGGCTTCATGTCATTGGATCAAGATCCACATATTAGCATAGGTTGTTGATTGTGATTTGGGCCCTCACTTTTCATTTGTCCCTTTTTGCATCAATCCTTGTGGTTGTGCCACTTGGCACCTTTGTGGGCTTTTTGAGTTTTCGCACCTTTATTAGTCACATACTAGATGTGAGTTCATCATGTGTCGATCTCGTAGGTTCTTGGAGCTCCATTGAAAATTCATCAATTATTTTACACCATTGGATCAAGAGGCATGATGAAGCATAGATTGTAAGATCTTGAAATATTCATGAGCTTTAATCAATACATAACATAAAAATAACTTAGGCTAAAATGCTTAAGGCTAAGTCTATTCCATATTAATAAACATGAATGGACTTAGGTTAAATCACTTTATACTAACTTTTAAAGTAAAATGACCCATCAAATGACATAAAACATGCCCCCTTTTTAGCTAAACAAAATGTTAGATGAGCTTAATTTTGATATCCTCATGGATGCCAATCGAAGCCTCACAGATGTTTAAATGACATTCATGAGGACACCAAATTTAATCTGATAAAGTATTTTAGGTTTGGTGGTCTTAAATTTGATGGTCATACAGAGATCAATGATGTCCTCATAGACATTAAATTATGGTCATGTGAAATTCAAATTTAAGCTCATCAAATTACTGCATTCAAATATGGGAATACCACATGGTGGCTCTATGGAGTTTCTTGGGATCTCAATTTCAATTTTCTCCATTTGATCAAAAGTTATGATGGAGCGTAAGCCATATGATCATGATCAGATTAGTTGTACATGATTGGTTCTTTTTAATATGTAAGACCCTTTACTTTAAAACTTTGAATGCAAGAGTGTTATATGACAACTCTACAAGGCCTCTTAAGGTTTTGACTTTTTAATGTTATCATCACTCCATTTGATCCTTGGTCCATGATGAAGCGTGAGCCATTTATTGTGATCTATATTCTTCAACATGATTAGTCTAAAGGACTAAGTAATCAATTTTTTAGGCTTTTTCTCTCTTCATTAGTCAAAAGGTATAAGGAAGCACAAATCATTGGATCTTAAAATATGTACAATATTTAAGTTAGGACCCAGGATGAAAATAAAAACTTAGGCTAAAAAATTTAGATTAAGGTCTCCTTCATGTTAATAAACATGAATGATACCTTAGCATAAAAGATTTAGGCTAAGTAGGTAATAAAGGGACCACATTAGAAAATTAAAAAGACCTTGCTAGCATAAAATTTGACCACCTTAGAAATATAATAAATAAAAAATGGTGAAATAAAATGGACCAAGGCATAATTTTTAGGCCAAGGTTTGGTCACATTAAAAAACATGACCAAGCCTTAACATAGAAATTGAGCTTAAGCTCAAAATAAATTTAAAATATTCTTACTAAATTCAAATTTGAACCAATGGTTTATGTGAGGGTTTTAGAACATGAATCCATCAACAAGGGCTTAATGAAACCTATAACTATAAGACATGAAGACCAATTATTAGAAATAGTAGGTAAGCTCAAAGCAAAACCATAAATCAATAAACTAATTTTATCAAATTTGATGATCTTAAAATTCTAATAATGATTTAAAATAGGCCATGCTTTTAGGGTTAAGCTTCAAAATATCTCAAGGGTCCTAATTTTCAAAAAAAGGGGTATGTTGAGCTCAAAAAATGGTGAATTATATGGGAAACATAGCAATATGTTAGAACTTAAAGACTCTGTTTTAGACAAACAACTAAGTCATACACTCCACTTTGATTAATGCCATTATCTAGATCATTTTATGGTTGAAACACACCTTACACTTGAAAAATTGGGATCAAACATTAAGACATAGACATTTTGTGTGTGTGCTTTGATTCCACTGACTGTTTCCCAAGGGATTTAGGGCAAAACTTCAAGGTATCATATCTTTAATCATTAACACCAACTTGGAGCATGTCTAGATACTCATTAAGAACCATACTTCTAATTTAAGGAAGGCTTGGGCATTTCTCTACTACTAGCCAAGCATCCATAGCCCCTATAGAGACGCATTTTGATCCACTCATGGCCTTATTCCACTACCAACTAGGAATTCATACCCTTAATGGATAATATTAGAATCACCTATGCTTAAAAATCTTTTGATTTTGCATTGAATTCTTATTTTTTATATTTTCTAGATCCTTTATGTTTTCAGCAAGGTTGGGAACCAAGGTAGCCAGGTTTTACGGATTTGGTCAAGTGTTTTATCATTATAGAATAACCTAAGGTTATAGCTATTGTTATAGGAAAGAATATTTTTCAAGTACAAGCATGACTATGTCTCAATAGATTAATCTTTCATCCTAAAACTGCATATCTTCTTAAAATGAAATTTAGGTCAAGACAATGTTCAAGCTCTCATGGAACAATTGGCCTCTTTAATTAGTCTTTACTAGTTTCTTAAAATTACAACATTTGGATCACATTTTAGAACCATGGTTAGCACATGTATTAAGGTTCTTACCCACATTCCTAAAATTTAGATGTTCAATCAAACTAAATAAACTTTGAGCTTAGGGTCATCCAAAAGGACTTATTGAAATAAGGAATAAGGTAACAAAGCAAACACATAACAAAAGCAATAAAACAAGAAATAAAAGGAAACAAATAGATATATACATTTTTATATACAAATAAGGGACAAGAAATAAATAACTAAAAAAAACTAACTATCCTACCTACACTAAGTCTAACCATCTTACATTTTACTTCATAAATACCTCAAGAAGATTAATAGAGAAGTAATGCTTGAGGTACTACCCATTGGTGGGTAGTGTGAAATATGCTCCTTATACATCTTTAATGTTGAAAATGTTATTTCCCAATGTGTCTGCAATCTGATATGGGCTAATCCATAAAGGTGTGAACTTGTCATGCTTGCCCTTAGGCTTAGATGCCTTATCCCAAAGGAGAACTAAGTCCCTTTGTCTGAACACCTTTAACTTTGATATTTTGTCAAACTACCTTTTCACTATGGTCTAATGCTTACTAAAATCAGTAAAGGCTTTCTCCCTTGCATCTTCCATCTAAATGATGTCTATAAATCTTGAATTTGAAATATTCAGGCCTTCTTCCATGTATTCCTGCATGAATTTATATGTAGGTAACTTAAGAGTGATAGGGAAGATAGGTCATTGGCCATACACAAATATAAAAGGTGATTTATTTAAGGCTTGATTGATCCTTATCTTATCTACCCATAGGATATACTTGAGAAGCATATGCTAAGTCCTGGGCTTGTCTAAAATAGACTTCTTAATTGCCTTCATTATGTTTTTATTGGTATATTTAAAGACTCCATTTCCTTGGGGATAATGGTTGGATGAAAACTTGAGATAAATACCATTATCATACACCCATACAATCATCTCTATGGATGTAAATGTAAATCTATTATCACACACCAAATATACTAGAGTCCCAAATATGGTATAAATGTTCTCCTCTAAGAAACTGATTACTTATTCTATCCTATATTATTTTGTGGCTAAAACTTCATCCTACCTTGTGAAATAATCTATGATAGGATGAATTTGTGAATCTTAAATGAATTGGGATTTATTACCTGTATAAATTCTAACCCTCATTATGCAAAGGGTTTATCAACCATGACTAGTTGTAATGACATTCCTACCTTAGGTTACTTGTAGCTAAATATTTGGCAAGAGTGACATTCCCTCACATGCTTGTGATAATAATTAAAAATAGTTAGCCAATAGTAGCCATCTCTGAGGATCTTATGGGTTGTAGTCTTCTCAGATGGATGCCCATTGCTAAACTTCTCATGAAAGGTACTCATTATTTGAGCAACTTCTTATTTTTAGACAAACCTCAAGTAGACCCCTTCAAAGTTATTTATGTATAAGATCCCATTTTTTATCAAATAATGGGCTACTTTGAGCCTTAGGGCCCTTTATTGCTCCCTAGTCAATCTTATAAGATAGGTACCATTAATTACTAAATGAATGATATAATCATACCACTCACTAGCTTGGAAGTTATACTAATCCACTTGCATAATACTTAGATTAGGGCTAGTATTAGCAATCATTTAGATCAAGCCTTGGCACCCTACCATTTTTGTCATTTTCATTTTAGTGTCATATTATTGAAAAATTGACATCCATTTACATCTTCACTCTCTAATTTCATTATGGCTCAGCATGGACTTTGTGGTAGGGTCAGGTAAAATAGGATGCACCTTATTTCTAAAGCTATAGTGCCTAAATTTCTTCATTGCCTTAGCTAATCCATATGTTTTTTTATCAATCAATGAATAGTTCAATTAAGCATTATTAATTTTAGTACTCATGAAATATATTGGGTGATCACACCCCTCAACCTTCTGATTTAAAATTTCAGCCATAATATGGTTAGATGCAAAAAAATAGAGATAGAAGTTCTCATGACTTATTAGGACTAGATCTTGGCTAATTGATTATTTGATGTCATTGAATGCCTTCATGTATTCCTCATTCCATGAGACCTTGGAATCCTTTTTTAGCATGTAATCCAATGGATTGATAATATTTATAAAGCCAAAAATAAAATTTATTACAATTTTATCTTACTAAAAAATGATTTTAGCTCTTTCCTACTATTTGGAGGCTTTATCCTAGATATAACTTCCACCCTTTTAGAATCCATGGAGATCCCATCTTTAGTTATGAGATGACCCAATAATTTGTCTTCAATAACACAAAAGATGATTTTCTTGGGTCTTAAGGAGATTCCATACCTTCTATATCTCTCAAAAACTTGTTGTAAATGCATAAAGTGATCTTCCCTATTTTTTAAAAAAATGTTAGATCATCAATATATATAATGATACATTTACCAATTAGACCTTGGAAGGCATGGTCCATGGCCCTTTGAAAATTAGCTCGTAAGTTGATTATCCCAAAAGGTATTATTTTTTAAGAAAATGTCCCCCACTTGGTTGTGAAGGTTATCTTCATCATATCCTCCCTATCAACCAACACCTGGTTATATCTTGAAAAGACATCAAGAAAAGACATCATAGTTGAGCTTGATATAACTTGTATCACCTGGTTAAGAGAGGGAAGGGGATAGTTATCTTTTTTAGATGATTTATTCAAACTTATAAAGTTAATGCATAGCCTAATATCATCATTCTTCTTCTTGACTGACATTAAATTAGCTACCTAGGTAGAATGTTTTATGGGAAACACAATTCTAGCATCTAGCAATCTTTTGACCTCTTTAAAGATCATTGATTCTAGGATAGGATTCATAGGTTTTTGATTTTTTTTTAAGGTTTTACAACTTTATTTAAGGGGTATAGTATGGGTGATGACTCTTGGATCAAATATCTTCAAGTCATCATAGGACCAAGCTATGACATCCTTATATTTGGTTAACAACTCTTTGGCCTTCTTGTTCTCAATGTTAGTGCAGGGTTTCCTAACATTAATTATTGGGGTTGATATTGGGGTCCAAGATCAATATAATTGTAGTCCTTCCCACTTACCTTGGTAATCTTAGAGAAATCAACCTTTTTGTCTTGATCAAATAGCCTCTCTAAGTCAATCATGACTTTGTGAATTTTATTGTCATTCAACTAAATGATCTTACCATCAAACTTGCCTTATTTAACTAAATTTTCATTAGTCTCATTAATGATGTGAGCCTCAAATTCTCAAAAATTACTTTGAAATCCAATATCTATTGGTCATCATGGAAGACTTGAAAATGATTCACATTATTAGGGACCAAAGGACAAGGTATCAAGTTAATGCTAAAGTTGAGGGAGTCTTGGTTGGGCATGAGGTTGGCTGTAGCAGACGCCAAATCATTAGTAGTTTGGTTCTTCTCTCTAGAGATGGAGATAATGTTAAAGGAACCAAAAGACTTAATTAAAACCTAGACCTTGAACTTATACCTCTTAAGGTATGATATTTTGCATTTCAATTTTCTTCTCACTTGGTTGACTACTAGTAGTTCTTTGACTTTAGTTTTTATATAAAATTACAAACTTAGGATAAACACCTCATATTCAAAAAGGTTATTGGTGTAATGGAATTGGAGCCTATAATAAGCATGGTATTTCTTACCAATATGGTCAGTAAGGATAATACCAACACTAGATGTATCCTTACACCTAATACCATCAGATGTAGCTTTCATATCTTAGAAATAACATGAGTACTCTTAGGATCACACACCTTTGCAGTCTCTAGAGTAAAAAAATGTAAGTATGAGTCAATTATGTTGACCCTTTCATTCACAACATTATACTTGGTAATCATGTGCCTCATCTTCAGCTCTCCTTCAACCCTTATATCATTTGGAACTCCTTTCTAAGATAACCATAAATGTGAACAATCAGTAGACATGTAGCCATTTAGAGATTTGATCCATTCCTTGCTATTTTCACTTTAATTTTCACCTTTTGAATAGATGTATTATATCTCCTCATCCAAGTAGCACAATTGAAATACCTCTAGGCTTGTGGGTAGCCTAAGGATGATGTAAATATCTTGATATGGCTATCTCCCTTGATGTATCACTTTGGATAACTACTACACCTAAACTTTGCAGGTGGGGGGGTGGTGAAAGAGAGAGAGAAAATTGAAATAAAACTATCTTAAGGGAGGTGATACAAAAATTAATGTGATGACTTCTAACAAGCTGCATGTTACACATGAAACCAAGAGACTAACCAAACATACACTTCTGTAATCTACATCTTCTCACATTAATATTACATTATGAGGTTAATGATGAATGTTTAGGATAAAAGTAATATATAAGAGGATTTTAATGGAACTAATGAATAGAATAACTCACTCAACCTTGACACTTTTTATAACACTTCACATGCCCTATAAGAATCTTTCCAACTACAAGTAGGGTGAAAGAATGAGACAATATGCTAAGGAAATCATTGTTATCACTAAGCAAGATAAATAATCCAAGTAAAACACACTATGGATAGTCATGAAAAGGTAAAAATTAGTATTCTTATATATCAAATGTTATGAAAATGAGTAGGGATTGACCATACTCAGGTGGAACATAAGTTATAATAGCCAAAAGGGCTAGTTCTTATAGAACTTGAGAGAGAGAAAAGAAGAAAGAAGTACAAACGTCATAAAGACACTTTTAAAGATGATAAAATGAGTTACATGTGCATGATAAAGGAAATTTTAATGGACCCTACAAGTTCAAAAGGAACAAGTGGCTTTCCAAGTCATGAAACTCTTGTAAAGTGGCACGAAAGTTCTCATTCTGGCTAAAAAAATTACCTTCATTATTCACCTCTATTTTAACATCCCAAAACTATATATGGATATTAATTATTATTTGAATTAATTTTAAGTATTTTATACATGCCTCTTCATGCATTGGTTGTAATCCTAGTCATCTATAACCTTCACAAAATGAACTATCACCATCTACAGTCAAAATAACTTTTATTTCATGCACCCTGCACACTTGGCCTCCAAAACAACATTAGTTTTCCATGAAAATACATGGTATGGAATATATGACACTTTTGAACACCCTAAATGGTGTGAGAGACATGATTCACACCTTAGAATCAGCTTACTTGAAGTCTTTTGCCCTTCTCACTAGTTTGGTCACTATGCTAGTTTTGACTGGCTGAGATGAGAGCTATTATTTAAACACTTAAGAGTTTATTTTAATTATTAAATTTAAATTAGGAGTAATATAAGTTCTATATCTTCCTCCCAAATTTTTTTCATCTTTTTAAAGTCCTTATAACCTACACAATGCATAAAATAGTTAAAATTACCCTATTTTGTACCTTGTATGTACAATTCTATACAACTCAAAAGTATGGGGAGTAGCTTGAATAAGTATTATAAAACCTCCAAAAATCATCATAAGTAAAATATGTAATTATAGTATCTTTTCATCTCTATTTCTCCAAACTAGTCACTCCAAGGGTTTAAGAAGGGTTTAGGCCTGTTTTACCCACATAAGTTTCATTAATAAATATGGGACATTAAAATTGAAAAAAAATCCAAAAAAAGGTTCTTTACGAACTTTTATAGCTCTTTTACACTTATTTTTCCCCCATGAAAAGTATAAAGAGAGATATGAGCACTTAAAGTTCTTACTCTAGCTTTTTTCTTCCATTTACATAGGCCTGAGGTTGTCTTAAGCCTAAAAGCGGCTTATTTTGTGCTTCCCTTGCATTAAAATATCTTTAACATGTCTAAAATTACCTCATAAACATGTATCAGTCCACTTTAATCCACTCTTAAAGCTGTAAGTGATAAGGGTTTCACATTAATCTTAAGCCTAAACATGCCTAGTAGGATTGATTATACCTTAGAGCTCAAAATGAATTTTGATGGTTTTAATTTTATTTGAATAGTTTATACACCTTAGTTTTTCCCCCATATTCATTTTATAATTCATTATAATGTTCACTCCATACTATCAATGAAATTGCTTCTCCATTTGGATTTAGGCCTAAATTGTGCTTGACATGCCTTCTTGCATACTTGAGGGTTTAGAGCATCTTATTGGGTATAATAATTCTTAGAAGGGTTCCTAATATAGGTGATATTTGCATGAGTCAAGATTGAAATAATGTTTAAATACCCATTTAAATTTCATTGGAGTCACTTGGTGCATGTTTTAAGTTATTTGTTTCACTTAGTTTAGTTTAAACCATCACCTAGAAACTTTGTCTCAGTCTCCTTTGTTTACAGTCATTTATAGTAGTTTTATGATCCTATAGGTGTTAATAAACTTGAAACATCATCATGTTTGTTTCTTAAGATACTTAAAACCCTTGAGGAGTATTACAATCACTTTTCAAACCATAAACATACCCTAACACTCATACATGCAAGAAAGGAACAACTTTTCAAACATGAACCTAATGTTGGTTATACATGCATCTTTTTAGGCCATTTGTATAGACTGTCTCCTATGTAGGTCTATTTTAGACTTAAAACCATGCCTAACTGACCTCTCCTTTAATTTTCATGTCTTTTATTTCACTCAAATGGCTAATTAAAACATGAAATATGATTTGTTTTCTCCTTAAGGTATCAATGATCACTCAAAAGGTTCAAAACCTATAGATGTTAATAAAAGAGTTCAGTGTTTTGGAAGGCAACTTTGAGGCCTCAAAAGACATGACTCCATCAACACCCTACCCTTAAAAAATTTCCATGTCCTTGTTATTTATAAATGATACAAGGTTAATTAACTAGGATGCATCAAACTTAAGATGTTTTTGTTATATGATCTTGACAAAAAAGGGTTAAACCTCTGTTTTCACAGTTTAGGGAAAGTGTCTCTGAACCAATCATTTACCCCTTGAACATGGTTTACAAATTTAATTAGATAATTTTACCATAAAATAGGAATATCATGGTCAACACCATATCTTAGGGCTTCCAACAAAGATTTCATCACCTATTTTAATGCCTCAAAACACTTCTAAGCTCTTTATTAACACTTGTAGGTGACCACTATCATACACAGGTAACAATGTGAGTATGGGCAGTGTATGTTGTATTTGACTTTAAAATGGTTTTTTACCTGTATAAAAAGTTTCATATATACTCTCTTAATTTTAAATACTCCCTTGGATAGTTGAATTACTCCTTTCCAACATGATTAATTTCTATGAGGGCACTTATAGGTGTATTCTAAGTTACTTATAGACAGTAAAACATGAAATTTTTGATATATTCAAGAAACCTACACTCCATGTTAATTGATTAGTCCTCATGGTGTTTAAATAAGACATAAATGCTTCAGAACTCAAAATAATCTTTCACTCTTCTATTTCAATATTGAATCCTCTATGAGAGCTCTTGGCTGACTATGTGTGACAATCATAGGGTAAACTAACTATATTGCACTCAATGACTGTAATTTCCTAGATATTCCTTTGGAGAATTAACTTGAGATGAAATTATATCAAAATAACATTATAAACATCAGTGTTAACTTATCACAACTCCTTAGAGCCATTGTCAAAGAATAAAAATCCTAAACATGGTGAAAAAATACCTATTGCATAGAAAAGTGCTGCCTCTTCCAACCTAAGCTAATATTCTCATAAAAAAATCATGAAATATGAAACCAAGCATGTATAGTAAATTATTATGGATTAATATTCATTTGGAACCAATATGACCAAATAGATTGTAAAAAAATTCCCAAACCAAAGAAAAACCTATAGGGTGCATAGATTGGTAAGCATAAAAACATAGTCAACTTCATGAGGATGGTTCATAAATCATAGGCCATCATTATTCAAAATATTTTTATGGAAATTAATCTCTCTAAGTTTAATTTCACCTCCCAAAGGATTTTGACCTAGAAGTTCTCCAACTATCTGTACCAAGTACAAACCTGAAGACTGGTTCTATGTGCCTAGAAAGATGAAAAAGGAGAACATTTTTATCCAAAATTTTACACTTATAGAGAAATTTAAGTGTGTAATTTTCATTTATGAATATGAAGAGTCATCTCATGACCTTACCGCATGTGGCACACTTCCCCATGGGTTGTATAAATGCCAAACTCTTCTCTTTTCCCAAGAAAATTAATCTTTATTATAAAAAACCTACCACTTTAACTTATAAATAGTTATATAAGACATAATAGGACACATGACACATGAAATAACATTTTGACACCTTAAATTTTCCCTAGGAAGTTGTATAACTTATTTAATGCCCTAGTTTGAACCCTAAAATATCATAAAATGATATAAGGACTAAAAGACTAATGACCAAGGATAATATGACGTTAAAAAAACATTAAATGACATATAATATACCTTATGACCAAATATTATACCCATAAAACATCTAAAAATCAAGTTTCTACCTATAGGGGTCCCTATTTGACCTGCACATCAAATTTGATCAACTCCTACTTAACAAGATATCATAAACATCAAGAATATCAATAACTCAGATATTAATAGACTATTTTACTCTAGGTTTAGAATCCAATTACATATGAACATTTAATAATTACCTGTTACCTTGACTCTAGATTTATCCAATTGAGTAATAACCCTATTAGACTTAATAGTTGTCAAGCCAAGTTATTTGTAAATACCTATTGACATGATATTGGTAGATGCCCTAGAATCCAATAAAAAATTGTGAAAATTATTATTGAACATCCTGACTATGAGTAGGAAAGGAGGATATTCTTCCTTAAATTTGTGTACATTCATATTAGCATTGTCAGCCCTAGGTGGTTTGATGGGTTTGTTTTACAATGATTCTAGCAAAAGGTCCATTTGTTCTATAATCTATGTCAATTCATATAATGTGATGTTATATTTTATATTCTTCATGTCTTCAATAATATTATAACTAGTCTTGTTTGAAGAACTAGGAACATCAACATTATGTTTAGAGGTACTCCCTTTGGGTGGTTATAGATCATCACTTGAAGAAGTGTCTAGAAGAGCTTCAAAGTTATGTGGAGGCATTGAGGTGGTCAAGGGTTACCTTTGATCTCTACTCCTCAAAGGATAATTATTATTTTAAAAAAATTGGAAGACCTAGATCTCCTTAGGGACATCATCAGGTTCATTGTCCTCTTGAAAGGGGAAATCAAAAGTCTCCACCATGAAAGTTTGGTTAGTAGGCTTGGACCCTAAAGTACTTGCACCAGCATCCTTATTAGGGACCACTTCAAAAGTGTCTAACTCTTCTTGGAAAGATTCAAAATCCTTAGAAAACTCAATTCAATTAATCTCGCCATGTGTGGTTGTATAATGAACTCATCAATAATTAGGCAAAGAAATATCAGTAAGATTAAAGTCCATAGTCATCTTTTTAGAAGATGGTTCATTATTCTTATTATTATGGAAACTATCATTCTAAAATCTATTGTTAGGCCTATTAAACCTTTGGAATGGGAAGTTCTTACCAGATATTTCTCCAATATTTCCAACTAATTTTTGTAGCTAAAGGAAATTAGTGCTTAACTTTTAGAGCATTTTTAAGATATAATCATTCCCATTCTTGGGAGTTTTAGAATTGTGCACTTGGTTGTTATTAGTACTAGTAGTTGTTACTAAATATATTTGATTATTTTCATTGAATACATTAATAACAAGATGACTCAAGAATCTTAAATTCTAATTAGGATTAGCATAACTTAGGAAATTAATTCACATTTGGGAGTTTGTTCAAGATAAAACATTGTGTTTGTTGTTATGGAAGATGTTCATAATGGGAATATGTGGATTGATATTTGTGATAGAGTAAGCCATTTGTCCCTGGGGTTTCATTTGATCATTGATGATCACTAATTCAGAATAAGCCTTGGATATTGAGTTTATAGTTGAAAGAGATCTTTTTATAAATATAGAAGTCATGGGATCTGTCACGTCCTTGTAGATTTATAGAGCTAAAACATCATCAAGTTTATAAGGTTATATGGTCCTACTATACATTTTTTATAATATGGCATTAAAGGACCTTATGGGCTCACTTTCATCCCTCTTGATGGTGGTGAACTAGTGGTATATGACACATAGACTCATAATTTTTCCAAACTTGTCTATGAAAACATTTATGAAACCATCCCATCTAGCAATATAATTGTCAATAAAATTTAGCATGTTGATTGAAGAGTCTCCAAACCAAGTCAAACTTGGATGAGGGTTGATGGAAAAGGTACCTTTAATATGTGAGTCTGGAAAATATTTGGAATGTCTATGCCTATATTTATCTCACCTAGTTTTCCTATGGACCTCAAGTTCAAGCAAAGGCTCCCTTGTCTCTGAATGTGACCTTATTTGAATCCTTGGAAATTTCAACTTGAAGATTGAGTTTATGTTTGAAATACAATGTCTCAAGTTAATCTTTACAAAGAAAAAATATTAAACCTACACATTAATCTCATTTTGTAAAGATTATATAAAAAATAGTAAAGGACATCAACCTTTGACTCAACTAACTCAAAGATGTGTCCAATTATCCAAATATGATCTATGTTTATAAGTCTAAGCTCAAATAAACTTAGATCTATGAAATATATGCTAACCTTTGATTAAAAAAAGCTATTCTAACCTCAAATATTATGGGTCTTCAAATCTTAATCTATCTTTACCAATACTAAGCATCAAACTTCAAATAAATTTGATCTTTGTCTAAAGGTAGCGAAAAGATGTGTCCAAGACCACAAAGATCAATGATCTCTACACTTGTAAGAAAATAATTATTCAAAATTGTAAAGATAACATCAATCTTAGATCAAAACACTCTAAGATTAACACATATTCAACTAATTCATAAAGAAGGCCCTCATTCTAACACCAACTGGGACTTGTTGATGCCTTTATGTGTACCATAGATGTCCTTAGTGTTTAAGAACAATTCTCATTTTAGAATTCTAGGAATTTAGAGCATGAACAACAAGTTTTGGTAACTTATGTTACCTATGGTGAAATATAAATAGAACAATGTTTATTTTTTCCAAAAAAAATATATTAATTTATGGTTGGGAGCCATCATGGGCTGAGTCTTTATAAAAGGTAAGTATCTTTGCTAATAATAGTGAATTATGACCAAAGCTTAAACTACAGAATAATCTAAGTGAATATGTATAATGAAATTTAGACTAAAGTGATATAGGTAAAAACTAACCAAAAGAGAATGGTAAGGTAGAAAGAAAATAAGTGATTGTTGATTCTTAATTGAAATATCATGAGAAAGTTTCAACTATGACTAAACCTAAATTTAACTAGTATTTGATAAAAAAATAGCATAAGCTCAGATCTCACCATACACCAAGAAAATTTATAAGGATAATATGAAATCATATAATAATTAGATTTTACTTTAAAGATTTGTTACCAAACTCAGATAACATTAACACATCTGAATACAAAATAAATGAAATGAAGCAAATTCAAGATCCTTCAACTAATATAGCATAATCACAAATGAGAAACCCTGTATCACCAATGTAAATTCAAAATTCATGAAACCATTCAAATTCAAGCTTTAAAAGCAACGATTGGGATAAATCCACATTAATAATTGACACATCTAATTTGGACAATATTCATAAAATTCCTTGATAGTATTAATTCCTCAAAGTATACAAAATTTTACTCAAAATTATCTCTCTTTTATAAGATGGTATCACTAAATTCTATAGAAAGACAAGGTAGCGTACTGATTAGTTACAAGATACAAATTTAATAAAGATAAGGACAACTATCTTTTGTTAGAAATTTCTAGAATACACTTGCTTTTCCAAACTAGACTAACCTAAAGGCAATACACTAACAAACTAGCATATGCCTTTATAAAATAATATTCCCTTTTCAAATATTAAAATGGTTTTACAAAAAATAATATTAACTAATTGGTGGGCCCATTGCTGAAGGACTCCCCTATTATAGAAGCTCTTATAGAAGATCCATAACTCTTTGATGTTGTTACTTAAAAGGCTCCAAATCCACAGCTAGATTTAGGAGACAAACATATTATTGGTCAACTAAGTCCTCAAAGTCACTATCATCGCTTTCCATATTTTCCTTGATGCTTCTAGCTTCATTAATATTTTCTTCAATAGTGAAGATCAAGCCCAAAATTCTACTATTATCACTACCTGATTGACCCTAGTTTTTCCCCTTACTTCCTACATCACTAAAGTGACTTTATGCTTATACTAATCATCATCAATAATTCCTAGGGATATAGAATTTACAATATTATCCAACATGGTTCCCATGAGTTGCTTAATCCTAGTATTCATCTCATCATCATCCCATAGGAGTCTGTCTAGGTTTGTTGACCAAACACTTAAACTCTAAATCTTATCCACCATTATCCCTAATATGGAATTTAAGTGGGATAGGCTAATGGTTTTGAACTTTTGAATTCTATTCCTAATTATTATAGTGATGAGGTATCTTATTTTAGCCTTAGCATCCTGCCACTCTATGATCAATCCTTTGGCCACCTCACTCTACTAGATCAATGCATCATGTCTTAGCTTCATTGACTTTAAAGAGTCAAACATGTCAAAAAAGATGATTCAAACATATTTATTGTGGCCTCAAGCATTGACAAGATATATTTGGTCTCTAAATTATCCTTTTCCTTCTCCAAGTTATGAATTTTTTGCTTCATCCTCCTAATGCTAGCTCTAACTTGAGCTTAATGAGCCTCTACTAGGCTTTCAATGTCCTCTTCATGGATGGGGAATTCACCAAGTTATTTTCACTCAACTAGAGTTAATCTTATAAATGTATCAACCCTATATAATGTGAATTTTTTATTTCTCACCATGGACTTTCTTATTGTGACTCTCTCTTATCTATCTATCTCTAGATTAAATTGCAAAGTAGTAGATGACTCGATGTATTTTTGATGTTATAAGACCCCTATACTTATGCTACTTGAGGCTATTAAATAATCCATTTTATTGTTTTTTGACCTTGTAGTGGTCACTATACTTTTTTATTCTTCTTATTTCATCAACTCCTTTATCCAAGGCTTGATGCCATCATGTACAACAATGTTAATAGTTTAGCTCAAGCCCTAAGAGTGAGACAAAGTGGGAATATTATACATTTTTCAATAGATGAAATAATAAGGGATGATTGGTCCATAAATAGGGTATTCCTCACTAAATAAGTTGATTTCACTTGTGTGATGGGTGAAAATCAACTTTGGCCTCTTTGATCCAATTAGGACCAAGGCTAATTTTGCATTTATTTTATGTGGGGGTACTACTAGAACTAAATCCAAAATAACCTCTTTTACTTTATCTTATTCAACATCCTCTTCCTAGGCTCAAGGTTATTCCTTTTGTTCTTCTTCTTCTTCTAACCCATAAGCTTTAGCTACCAATCTAAGTGCACCCTCTACAATTTCATTGGGCTTCAAGGCTATCATATCCAAGAACTCTATGGTGGACCCTCATCTTTGAAGAAGGGATAAGGATGAAGGTCCATCACTAGGCCTTTATTCTAACATCTCCTTACTAGGAGGTTTTATAATTTATGATTGGGGCTACATTTCTATCTTTAGTTGCTCTTGAAGTGGCCTAGAAGGTCAAAGTAAGAAATGATATTGAAGGGGTGCCATTTTCCATATATCTCCTAGTGTATTTTCATTAAAAATCAATCTATGTTTAAGCCTGACACTATGCTTCTTGAACCTAGCTAGTACCTCTTCAAAATTGTTGGCCTTGATGTCTAAAGGATTAGAAGGACCTAGTTGATGCACATAAATTGGTCTGGGTAATTTCTTGCTCTTTAAATGCTTGCCTACCCTCTAACTTGGTAAAAAAATGATAGAGATTAGATATTTGAATTGTAACAAGGTTTTGGTACCTCATATTGACTATGGCATTCCTTTGTTCTTCCTTGGTGATGGCTTGCATCTGCTCAATGGTCCATAAGAGCTTGGACCAATTCGTGTTGCTAGTGTTTAAGGTTGTAGTGTCAAGATTAGTGTCTTTGAAAACCATTCCCTCATAGTTTGAATATATATATATATATATATATATATATATATATATATATATATATATATATATATAATTCTATCTCATCCCTCAATTATTGCCTTCAAGCTACCATGGCTTCCACACTTGAAAATTTCTATCAATCAAATTGTAAATGGTCTCTAGGTTAGTTATTTCACTCAAGTCTCAATTAAGCTTATTTTAGTTTTACTATGATTAATTTGAGTTCATTTAAAGCCCTTTTATGTAAGTTTTATGGCTTTGAAGATTTAATGGTGGTAGCTTATTCATACCTAGGCTTATACATGCCTCAAATATGATTTTGACCTTTGCCTTTATACCTTTGCATTTTGAACACACAATATGTTATATTTTGTCACTTTATACTTTTGTGGCACTTATTTGGCATCTATCTGGTATTTTCATGGCATTTTTGATAAATGCCTCTAAGCACTAGTCATTATTTTTTGATATGTGCCCTTTGGCTTCACATCATTAGATCAAGATCCATAGATTAGTGTGGGTCATTGATTGTGATCTGAGCCCTCACTTGTCATTGGTACTTTTTGGTATCAAACCCCATAGTTGTGCCACTTGGCACCTTCATAGGATTCTTGAGTTATGGCACCTTTGTTAGTCTCATATTGGATGTGCATTCACCACATGTCAAGGCCATAGGATCTCATAGATCTATTAAAATTTTGTTGATGATTTCATGTTATTGGATTGAGAGGCATTATGAAGTATGAATCATCAAATCTTACAAGATTCATGTACTTTAATTAGTGCATAACATAAAAATAACTTAAGCTAAAATGCTTAAAGCTAAGTTTATTTCATATTAATAAACATGAATGGACTTAGGTTAAAGCACTTTATGCTAGGTTTCAAATCAAAATGACCCCTCAAATGACATAAAAAGCCCTTTTTTGCCTAAATAAAATTTTAGGTGAGCTTAATTTTTATGGAATCATTGATGTCAATAGAAACCTTAAGAATGTTCAAATGACATTCACGAGGACATCAAATTTAAGTTCATGAAGTCTTTTAGGTTTGGTGGGCTAAAATTTGACAATCGTGCATATATAAATGATGGAATTGTGGAAATCAAATAATAGTCATGTGAATATCAAAGATAAGTTCATCAAATTATTATGTTCAAATGTGAGAGAACCGCATGGTAATTCTATGGATATTCCTAGGATCTCGAAGTCAATTTACTCCATTCGATCAAAATCCATGATTGAGCATGAGCCATATTATTTTGATCTAATTAGTTATACGTGATTGGTTCCTTTTAACATGTGATACCCTTTGATTTTAAAATGTAAATGTGAGAGTGTTGTGTGGTTACTCAGAGGCCTTTTAAGGCTTTTAATTTTGAATGTTGGTTGCATTTTATTTAATCCTTAGTTTGTGATGAAGTTCAATCCATTGATCATGATCCAAATGCTTGAAAATGATTGGTTCAAAGGACTAAGTTCTAAATTTGTTGGGTTTTGCCTCACTCTATTAGATCAAAAGGAATGAATAAGGGTGAATCATTGGATCCTACAAGATACATGATATTTAAGTTAGGACCTGTGATGAAAATAAAAACTTAGGCTAAAGAGTTTAGACTAAGGTCTCGTTTGTGTTAATAACCACAAATAAAGCCTTAGTGTAAAAACTTTAGGCTAAGTAGGTAATAAAGGGACCACATTATAAAATTAAAAGGACATTGATAGCATAAAATTGTAACACCTTAGAAATATACAAAATAAAAAAGGGGAAATAAAAGGGACCAAGGCATAATTTTTAGGCCAAGGTTTGGTCATGTTAAAAACCATGATCAAGACTTAACGTAAAAATTGGGATTAAGTCCAAAATAAATTTAAAATATTTCCATAAATTTTTTCCCACCAAATTCAAAATTGAACCAAGGGTTTATGTCAAGGTTTTAGAACATGAATCCATTGGCAAGGGCTCAATGAAACTTATAATTATAAGACATGAATACCAATTATTAACAACATTAGGAAAGATCAAAGCAAAACCATAAATCAATAAACTAACTTTATCGAAGTGGATGATCTTTAAATTCTAATAATTATTTAAAATAGGCCATGATTTTAGGGTTAAGCTTCAAAATATGTCAAGGGTCCTAATTTTTTTTAAATGGGGGTATGTTGACCTCAACAATTATTAAAATAAAAAATAAATAAACTTGATCCTACCTCTTATTATTGAATTTTAATAGGTTATGGAGGTAAAACTAAAGGATTAAGAGTGTATGATCCATTAAAAAGACAAATCATTAATAATAAGAATGTTATTATTCTCAAGAAATATTTATGTGATTCTTATATCGAACTTCCTCACCATTCTTCATTTGATGAACCTACCTCCCGTGTTCCTCCTTATGAATAGACACATTATTGAAATGAAGTTGATCTAATTTTGGATAAATGAGTTTGAGGAACATCTTGAGTTTAATGTTTAATATAAAAGACATAAATGGGTATAATGCCTAATCTTGTCTTTTAATCTTGATAATATTAATAAACTGACTAGGAGTCAACATTCTTATCATGACTTAATGATTATGTATGAATGTGAACCTCAATATTGTAAGGAAGATATTCAAGATGATATATGTAATATTGCTATGCAAGTTGAGTATAATGAGTTACTTAAAAATCATACTTGGGATCATATCCAACCTCCACCTAAAATGCATATTGTTGGTTATAGGTGGCTTTATAAAATCAAATGTAATTCAATAGGTAAAATTGACAAATTTAAAGAAACATTAGTTTTTGATGGTTTTACTCAAAAACCTATGATTGACTATGTTGAAATATTTTCTCTTATAGTGAAAATGAGTAATCTTAGATTACCCATTTGTATTATAGATCAAAATGGTTGGATTATATAGTAAATCAATGTTAAAATAGATTTTTATATAGTGATTTAGAAGAGGAAGTCCATATGAATCAGCCTAAAGGTTTCATTGAACCAAACAAATAATTATGTTTGTGAGTTAAATAAATCTCTATATGGTTTAAAACAAGCTCATCAAACTTGGCTTCTGTAACTATTTTTGTGATATTGATCTCTTTTTAAAAATTAAAAATGGTTCTATTATATTAATTGTATTATATGTTAATGATCTTATTATTATTTGTGATCTAATTAGTCTAATTCATTAGTATAAAGGATAAACTAAGTCAAATGTTTCAAGTGACTGATGTAGGCATTCTTCATCATTTTTAAGAATGACTATATTTTAGGATAAAAATTCAATTATTTTATCAGAATATCAGTATCCTCATTATATTATTTTTATGTTTAATATGATTGACTGTAAGCCTAAATATACTCCTATTAAAGCTGGTGCTAATTTTAATCCAAAATCTACATGTGAGAAAGCTAATACTACTACTTATAGACAACATGTTGGTATTTTTATTTATCTAACCATTAGTAGGCCAAATATTTAATTTTTCTATAGGTGTTGATTCAAAATTTATGAAGGATACATATTTAAATCTATATACACTATTTATAAATTATATATCACCTTGATCTTGTACACTTGGAAGACTCAAAACTTAGTTTTTCCTCTTAGTTCTAAGTCTTTTCTTCTTATGTAAGTCTCATATCTAATCTCTCATGTGCCCATTGGCTTATATCTTAACTTGAAAAATCTTATATTGATGACCTAGGCATTATATCTTTTTGAAAATGATTAAGACCTACTTATTTTATTTTTATGCTTATTCTGAGATTGTACTTGTTTTCCTACTCCTTGAACACTTGAGTCTCAGACAGACACCGATATCAATGTAGGTGTCTTGATCCAACATAGGTTTTTAGTGATCTAAAGTTATTTAATTTATGATATAAACTTATCTTAATGGTCATATTAAGTTATTTAATGTTATTTATTTATACAAAGGGATTGGTATAAATATAAGACTAACCCTCACTCATTCCTCACCTAGCATAAACCAAGGCAACTTAGGAAAAATGTTCAATCAAAAACTCAATAAAGTAAAGATTTTATATTTTATCCTATTATAATATAAATCATAGTAACAACACACACATTTATAAAGTAATAAAGTATAAACCCAAGATCTTAATCCAAGTTACAAGATAGGTCACTATTATATTTAATTTCCACATATTGAATGATTCACACATGAGCCAACAAATGGGGGAGAACCACATAGGATAAGGACCTATTATGAGTATTTTTTATGAATCAAATGTTAATTAATAGAGGTTTACTTTAAGGAGATCAACATTGTGTGCCCACTAACCCATTTTTTCCACAGCCACTATGAGGATGAAGAATTAGGGTTTTGTTAATTTACAAGGAGCGACTATCCATGACCCAAATATGAATGAACCAAAGTAAAGGTGATGAAAACCTAGAAGGATCTATGTGGTCACATCCTTTTTGAATAGGTATTATGTACATGACACTTGCATCTAACCTAGACATTAGTGTTAATGCAACTATCCAAGGTTGATGTAAATGTCTAAAGTTACAAAGGCACTAAAATCTAGAATTTGGTGACTATTTTAGAATAATATTCTAGTCCACATCCTATCTATCATATATCTAGATCTATATTAGAATTAGAATAAACCAAGTCATTTTTTTAAATTTTAATATCTATCTTAATTGTACGTTCTATTTTTAGCATATCTTAGTATAATAAATTCAATATATGTTCTAAGTTTCACAAACAATTGGCCTAGTATAGATCTATTTTATCACCCTTATGTTTATTCATTTATATATTATTAACCCTAGATTCACCAATCTATATTTATAAATTTAAATATTTGGTGAACCTAATCTTTGATCTAAACACCCTAGCTACCTTAGGGTTTCTTTTTTTTTGAACAAAATTTTGTTTTCTATTCTTTCAAAAAGAAATTTTGAAATTTCTAAATAATCAGAGTTCCTTTTCCTGAAATCATTTTTATTATGGATAATTTTGTTAATTATTTAATGTTTTAATACCTTATAGTGAATATTACTTGTTATGCCTCATAAATTACTTAATAATTCAATTTTAAGGAGTTCTAAACTTGCTTATTGTGAATCCACTACATTTTAGCATACCCCTTCTTATTCTAATGTTTAAAATGAGATTTTACCTATTACTAAAAAATGGAAAAGGGAGTATAGGAAACAACCATTATCCCAAAACCATGTTATTAAAAAATCCAAGTATATTATTTCTAAAACTTCACTCTTGGACTTGTTACATCATTCATCCCATTACAAGGATTTCCTTTTGAATGCATTGTGTATGACCATATTACATTACAATGTGGAACCACCATATGTGGCTTTTATTTTAAACTCTATAAAATGGAGTGATAATAATATATCCTTTTAAAATGACTATTTAACACCTTAACACCTTATAAATATTTTCTTGATCCAAGTATCTATTTATAATAAGATAGTAAAATGAGTTCTTATGGATAATGGTTCAAGGTTCAACATTTGTAACATAAATTTCATCTCCTTAATTGTAATTGTACCTTAATATTTGTAACCATCTAAATTTACTTATGATATTCAATAAAATCATAGGTCCTCAAATTTTACCTACTTAATGCCAAGTTAAGACAAATGATTTGAACTATAACATTATTTTGGGATGGCCTTGGATACATGAGATGTATGTAGTTACATATACTTTACATGCATGTTTAAAATTAAATAATCATGGATTAATTTATACATACCTAATGGACACTAATTCCTTAAAACATTATTCAATGATTCAACAAATAGATAATTTGGCACTATAATATTACAATCCTAATTTTGGTTCTCAATATTTGATCAAATATAGGTACAGAGGACAAGAGTTAGGTAAAAAATATCAAAGCATAACTAATAAAAAAAATCAAGGCTTTGGGTTTTCATAAAAATATACAAGTCACATGTAAAATTCACATATTATAACTTATTTTAAAAAGGCTAAAATAGAATACATGCATATTTATACAATGGAATATCAATTGTTTAGCTCTCATCTAATTGATGAGACTGCTTCCCCATAAATTTTGACATTGGATGAGTTTTATAATTATGAATCATTACTAAAATACTTAGGTGCATATGATGATCTCCCTTCCTTCTATCATAAGAATAGGTTTTATCATGTCACATCTACTCATGATTATTTTGGTGAGGGAAATGATACAAATGACCAACATAATGCATAAAAAACTATTCCTACTACACCATTTATTATAAAGATTTCTTCTTTACTAAAAAAAGAAATAATTAAATATACCTACAGAACATATAAATACCATTGATCGATTCTACTTGTTGCAAATATTCAAGATAATTAAGGAAAAAATCATCAACAATTCCTTCATTATTTTACTCAACTTTTTGCATGGGATTATTCATAAATGCTTAGGATTGATCAATCTATAGAAATTCATAATATATTATTTTACCTAAATTTGAAGATGATTAAGTAAAAGATTCATAAGTTACATCTTAAAGTGGAATTATTGGTAAAAGACAAAATTTAAAAACTCTAAGATGTAGGCTTTATAAGAGCTATTTCACATTCAAACTAGGTGTGTGACATTGTACTTATTATAAAACCCAATGGTGATATTCATTGTTGCATCAATTACCATGATTTTAAAAAGGCTTACCTAAAAGATAATTTTCCATTACCTAATATTGACATGATTATTGATTCTATATATGGATATGGGACATTTTAATTTATGGATGGATTTAATAGATATAACCAAATTGAAATTAACCCTAAAGTTCAATAAAAAAGACAACATTTACTACACCATGGGGCACATTTACTATATGGTTATGCCTTTTGGACTAAAAAATGTAGGATCCACATACCAAAGGGCCATGAATCATATATTTCATGATTTTGTTCACAAAAATGTTAAAGATTATGTCAAAAATCTAATTTTAAAATATAAACATCACCAAGACCATGTTGTTAATCTATGATAAATATTTGAACACCTATGAAAATTCAATGTTTGATTAAATCCCAAAAGTTTATCTTAAGAGTATATTTGAGGAATCTCATTGGATACATTATTTCTCAATTAGGAATCAAGGTTGATCCAAAAGGGTAAAATACATTGATGAGATGCCACCACCAACCAATATAAATAAGTTATGATGATTACAAGGTAGAATTCAAGCTATTTAACTCTTCATTGATCAATTAGATGATAAAATAATTTATTTCATGCGTTTTCTAAAAAAGGATGTGAAATTTATATGGGATTATGTTTGTCAACAAAAAATTGATAGAATCAAAGAATATTTTTCAAACCCACTAGTAATCATGACCCATATTCGAGATAGACCATTACTTATTTATATATTGACCATTAGTGAGGCCCTTGGGGCCTTAAAAGTGCAATATGATGATAATCATGAAGAACAAGAAATATATTACATCATTCAATAATTAGTAAATTACAAATACAAATATACAATATGGAAAATTATGTTTAGCCTTGGTTTTTGATATCTGAAATCTATGGTATTATTTTCTCAATAATGAGGTTCATGTTATAATTAAAAAATATATATTAAATTTACTTATGAAAAAAACACACCTAACTGATTGTATTTCAAATAAGGTGATGCAACTTAAAGAGTGTGGTCTTAAATCTGTATCCCAAAATTCAATATAAGGTTCAAATGTAGCTGACCAATTAGCTTTATCTCTCTTACTGGATCCTTTTCCACTCATCAAAGTTTTCCATGATAAATTCATGACATTTAATATATCTTCTAATCAATGGTTAATGTTCTTTAATGGATCCAAACATAAAATATGGGTTGGTGTTAGAATCGTATTTTGAACCCCAAAGGGTGAATACATGCCTTTCTCCTACAAATTTTTTTTTGAACTAACAATATAGATAAATATGAGGCCTTGATAATTAGGTTAACCATTAAACACAAGATTCATATAAAGGACATTAACATTTTTGTGATTCTAAATTGATTGTTAATTAAGTTACCAATTATTACCAAACTATAAAAGATCATCTTTTTTATATAAATAAATGGTGGATAAACTTATAGAGACATTTGATAAATTTTATATTAATAGTATTCCTTGTAAATATAACCATCATGTAGATTCCATGGAAAGTGTGACATCCTTGATATATTTTGATATTAATGATGATCATGAAAATTTTACCATACAAGAACTATGGGATCCTTCCATTTATTTTGATAAAATGGATGCCTTAGCCATTCTTTCTATTACTCATAATTTTATAAACATAGAATGGTATAATGATATTTATAATTTAATCTATCATGCTTATATACTAGACCACTTTATATGAATTTATAATCATAAATTAAAAAAGAAAGCACTTCATCATGTTATTATTGTAAATGATTTTTTCAAATGAGATTTTGATGTATAATTATTTTGATGTTTAAAAAAATATGAAGCTTACACTGCACTCTTATAAATAAATGACAAATGTGGTGGGCATTTTAGAGGATGAGCCATGTCCTAAAACCTATTATGCCAAGGTTATTATTGTCCTACCATGGAATAATATTCTATTGAACATTAAAAATTATGTTTATAATATTAGACATATAACAATTTGAATCATGAACCATCACACAAGTTACAATCAATTATTTCACTATTGCCTTTTTACTTATTGGGTTTTGATTTGATTGGAAAGATAATTTTGGTATTCATGGGAGGACATAGATTAATAATTAAAAATATTTTAAAAAATGGGTGGAAATAATTACACTTGATTTTACCATAGGGGATTACACATGCAGGTTTTTGATGATCAATATTATTTCTCATTTTGGAATACCTTTAGCTATTATTTTTTACAATCAAACATCAGCGAAAAACAAGATGGTAAAATTATTTTATAATAAATAAAAAATTAATAATACCTTTTCTAAACCTTATTACCCATAGGTAATAGATAGACAAAGGCAATAAGTAATACTATCATCAAGATACTTTGAAAGACAATTGATGAATTAGAACTAGTAGATGGTGTATGCTTTATGAGCATAATGTGTTATTATTTTCACACCTACCTAGGATACACTTTAATGCTTGGTATATGGTATGTATTAAATTTTACCAATTGAAATTCAATAAATTCCTTGTGTGTTTCTCTCAAATACATCATCAAATATAATGAATACCATGAAAAGATATTGAACTAATTAGAATAGTTGAGTTAAAAATGCACATAGGATGATGAACACTTATGATTTTATAAATATTACATTAGGAAAACATATGATAAAAAATTTCAGACATGTGAATTTGTTTTGGGTGACTTGGTACTAAAAAAAAATTCAAATAACACTAATGCATAAAAATACAAGCAAGGTAAGTTCAAACCAAATTAGTTAGGACCATTTATAGTTATAATTTTTTTGGGAAAAGACGTATACCACATTGATACATTGTAAAGGAAAAACTCTAAGGATCCTAATGAATATTATGCACTTGTGTAATTATATTACATAATATTCTCTCAATATTATAAAAGTACCAAAAAAACCAAAAAAATGAAAAATATAAAATAATCCCAATGTCTAGATATTATATTGGCTCCTTGGAATATATGTGTTAGTTCCATGTTGATGGATAACATATAAATTACTTATACATATACATGTACTTCATGATTATATTTGAGTGTGATATAGGCATACATAGATACATGATATAAACACACGTAGATGTTGGGATTTCCCTCTGCTCACATCACCAAGACATTGTGGCATCCACCTATATGATCAAAATATACCTAGGTTATATCATTTTATGGTCACTTTACATTATCATGTTTGTCTATATATATATATATATATATATATATATATATATATATATATATATATATATGAGCTCAAACATGATAATGTAAAGTGACCATAAAATGATATAACCTAGGTGTATTTTGATCATATAGGTGGATACCACAATGTCTTGGTGATGTGAGCAGAGGGAAATCCCAACATCTAAGTGTGTATATATCATGTATCTATGTATGCCTGTATCACACTCAAATATAATCATGAAGTACATTCATATGTATAAGTAATTTATATGTTATCCATCAACATGGAACTAACACATATATTCCAAGGAGCCAATATGTATGTATATATATATATATACATACATATTGGCTCCTTGGAATATATGTGTTAGTTCCATGTTGATGGATAACATATAAATTACTTATACATATGAATGTACTTCATGATTATATTTGAGTGTGATACAGGCATACATAGATACATGATATATACACTTAGATGTTGGGATTTCCCTCTGCTCACATCACCAATACATTGTGGCATCCACTTATATGATCAAAATAAACCTAGGTTATATCATTTTATGGTCACTTTACATTATCATGTTTGAGCTCATGTGTGTGTGTGTGCCTTTATCCATCTTTATATCCTTCACAGTGTACTATATATGCTATGTAATTAATTTTTTTGTTAAAAAATTTGACCCATGGGATACTATGATATGTTTATGTTGGTTGGTTTTGTTTTTCTTTATACACTTCCTTTAGTGTCTAACCTTGATATTTTCTTATTTATGATCCATTATTTACAGCTTCTATACCTTTGTTTGCTTCTTCAACATTTGAATATGTCATTACTTATTGTATGGAAATTTAAATATGTAATTATTAATTTATTGGACGTTTTAATAAGTCATATCCATTCAATTTTGTGTCATTTTAACATGCCCCTTGTTTGTGGTCTCCTCGAACCATTACCTTTTGACTTACTTTTGAGTGTTCTTATGTGTGTGTTGAATTTGTTTATTGAGATTATAATATTACTATCTAGATGTTTCCATGATATTAATAATTAATCTCATGCCTTGATGTGATCACATTATATGTTCTTCAATGATAAATTTGCGTAGACATGTTCTCTTATGTGTTATGGTTTATTCACAATTATATGGTTATCTTATCCATTTGAGTTGAGGTAACTACCAATTTATATTCTCCCTTCACCTCAAGGGGGTGAATATCAGTGGAATCATGTATTAGAGGCATGAAATCCAAAAAAATTATAGTTTTAAATTCAATGGGGAAATGTCATAGATACATAGCATCCACACATTTACAATTTTAGATATATAGTGGAGGCATGTTTTGGAAACATGTTCTCCACACTTATTCAATATTCAACATAACCATATTAAATTTGGGAATGTTTTAGAAACATGTCATCCACATAATCACTTATATTATTTTTTATATTTATCCATATATAGTGGGGGCATGTTATGGTAACATGTTAACCACACTTGTTCAAATTTTCAAAATAGCCAAAACATAGAGTTATATGATCCAATTACATGCATTTGTGGCATTATTATATACATTAGTACCATTATTATACATAGTTTTAGCATGAGACATAAATAAGGTTCATATGATATTTAATGTGATATAGAGGCATGGGGATAAGATGCACCAATACATCACAATCTAAGACTAAACCAATTGGTCATAATTACTTGTTATGACTTGCCTTGATTCTACTTTACACAATCTACTTTTCCTTTCTCATACTATACTTAATGGGTTTATCTTTTAGTTATTATAATTTCAATCTTATAGGCACTCTTAAATTTAATTATTCCTTTATTTATATATTTCCATTCATCATATGACTTAGGGCACTCACTCGTTCCATAATTACCTCTAACTCTTACTCTACCATTCCACTAGGCAAGGTCTTTATAATTCAAAGGCCACATCTTTATTTATGTTTAAATAAGTCAATTTATTACATTTAGGGTCATAAATTATCAAAAAAAATCTATGTAAACCTATTTAAAGGGACTAAACACAATCTACCCTTCTTTCTTGTATCATATGGTCTCAAGGCTTCCTCAAGGATTGTAGCCTTTTTCCTAGCCTTTTTCTATTGTTTGTCAATTATATCAAGTATAAAAAATAATTAATCATAATTTTGAGAACCATATATATCTATTCAACTCTCCATAAGTTTTCAAGAACCAACACAATTAATAGATACCTTTTATCACCATTAGGACAGACCTAATTAGGTCTTTAGTCTCCTTGATAAACATAGGCCCCTGTATATGTATGGTCTAAGTCCGTACCACTCCCAACATACTAAAATATATTTTGTCACATAAATTAATTCTCAACAACCAATTTTCACCTTTTTTTAATGGTGGAAACACTCTAAAATAATCAAACCCTAACTTAGGGCTTTTATGCCTACACACAGGCCTATGAGCCTATAAAATCCTATAAATTTAATTGTATTAGAGTTTCAAATAAAAAAATCACATGTTAAAGATATTTTTTAATCTCATATATCATATTAAATAGGTTTTGGATCTAAATAGATGTATCAAGGGTCTAGATTCAACAAAACTCACTTAATTGTACCCTATTTTGGGGAATGTGTAGAGTTTTCTCACTTTACTCTCTTTCAAAGACATTATAATTATTCATGAGTGGTTTATTAATATTCACCTGTATTTAATAATTAATTAAATCTAGTATTAAAGTTTTAAATCACTCCTTTGGTTCTTATTTCCCCTCTTGAATGTAATTGTGCAGGAAATAGGGTTTTCTTCTATAGGATTGAGTCTTCATTAGTCAAATAAATAACTATACATCAAATAGTTAAGGAATGGAAAAATATTATAAGTTCCCCATGAAATTATCCAATATTATTAAAGGACAAGATATCCCTATTAATATGTAACCTTTCAAATATCAACATTCATAGTCTAGAAAGCAACAATACAAGTATAGAAATAGGGCCTGTATACTGTCAACTTCCATTTTGGTGTTTCTTTCTCTCAAGGATTATTATTAAGTTATTTTGTCTTGGATAATCACATTAAAAATTTAATAACATAATAATCTTAACTCTCTCCCAAATTATTTCCATTCTAACACCTAACAAAACAAGGGCTATGGACTATGTCACAAAGTTGGTTCTTTTGTGAACTATGACTAGAAACTCACTACCCTCTTATATTAAAATAAAGAAATATTTCAAAATAAAGGAGATATACATTCACACAATAAACATTTCTTCAACACTTTTGTGTGCTTACCTTGGTATTAACTTATAGACAAAATCTTGTCTAGGTACCAACATGGTGCTTACTATATATAGAGCAAATACTTGACTGTCTAAACCTTTTAAACATTTTACATTGTTTCCTTCCCAATTTGGTATTAAAATATTCCCATATAATATATATTTTCTCTTCTCTAAATCTTACTAATCATATCTCTTTAACTCCACTGAATCTTAGCAATTACTCTCCTCCTTGACTATAATTCACAGTCCCATTCTTGATCCTACAACATAACACAACTCATCTTCCATGGTTATGGCCTCAATGGCCATTTAAGGTAATATGAAGTAAATATAAATCTCAATACCATATAATAAGAAAAATTATCTAATAATATCATTTATTTATTTGTTATGATTCATCAAAATATACTTGTTCAGTCTATAATAGAACTCCATTACTATTTTTAAGGAGTTTTAATGCATTTTCTCATGTTCAAAACTTTTTTCTTCTATCTTGGAGAAATATTAGGCCTATAAAACATATAATATATATTTAATCATGTAAAAATACTCCATTAAACCAAATTCAAGGTTGGTTATGGAAGTTATAAACCAAAACTTTCCTAATTACAAGTTCAACATGGGAATTTCTTGATCTTATAACTAAAGCTTGTCCCTTCACCATATGACTATGAAAACATATGACTCAAAAACTTATTAAAAGTATTTTATGACTCTTAATACTAATATTTACTCTTGAACACATTTTTACCTTTTTTTGGGTCATTCTTGGCTTATGACAACATTTAAAAATTCAAATTACAATTTTGGAGGGAAAACCTCCAATTCAAATTCTAAGCCATCTAATAGCTTCCTAATACATTTAAGACATTAATTAGGCATATTATAATGTAATTTAACCTTTAACACTAACATTTGATAATTTATTTATTCTCTTACATCATATTCCCCAAGAGGGAGAAGATTTAAATGCCACCTTCTTTCTATTTTTCTAATTTTGCTTTACTTGTCTTTCTTTTCTGTCTTCTTCATGGCTTTTCTCAGGTCCATCTTATCCAATTTTATTATTTTTGAAATTATTAATTCTATTCATTTATTTATTATTTCATTTATATCTTCTCAACTCTTTCTCTAATTCTATTATACACGTTTCCACTTTGTGTTTGACCAATCCATGAGTCTCATACTCTTATTCATCCTCTTTCTCTATTGAACCTACATATACAACATCATTAACATTCATTTCATGTATTTCCTAAGTCCAAATTTCATCTTAAATAATTTATATATATTTAATACTTTGTTTATTCTTCATCCTAGCTATATTTTGCTTCATATTAGCTTGATTATCTTCCTCCATTAGCTTGTATCTTAGATGTGCATCTTGGAAACTTGTTCCATCCTTTTCCTCATGGTTTTGTCCTCCAATTTAAACTAATATATCAATATATAAACATGTATTTTTATTTCCTTGCCTTGATGTCATTTAATTATCCTTTTCATGCTTGTTCATAAGTTTTTTTAACTCATATTCTTCCTTATTTAGTTGGTTATGATGTTCAACCTCTTATTATTATTCCATACCTACAAGATTTACCTCATTATTACTTACCATTATTTTTTCAAGAGTCTTGTTCACTAATTCATAGCTAACATTTTCTAAACCATCAAATACTGCTTAATTTAATCCTTCTTTGAGCTCATTATTGAGCTTCCCTTGCTAATGTATGCCTACATTTAGTCCTTCCAATTGACTAAAGTATGTTTCCAACATTTATAATTCTTCTTTCAGCTTATGTGCATCTATTTTTGAAACATCCTCATCAAACCATGGTTTAGTTTTATCTTCACTTGCTTGGGTATCTTTTTATTTATATTCTCCTTGGACTCCCTAATTTGTGAGAGTCATGTCAATATCACCATGCTACATACCTTGACTCTCAAACACTCTTTGAGGTGCTTCATCTTCACCTTGATTTGATACACATTCATTCATCAATTCCATTGTTTCCATGTATAAAATACCTTCCTCATTGTAATCAAATACAAACATATCATCATATAAAACATTTAAAAACACATCTTATAAACACTTATCTTCTCTTATGCATTCATTTTCTTGTTCACATGGTTGTACCTTCCCTTATATGGCTTGGTTTGCATACACCATATCTCTTGATTGCTTTTTAGGCTTGATATATTCATCTAATTTCATGCTTGATTTGAGTACATTTTTAACTTGTTCCTCTTCTACTATTTTCTTTCTTCTTATCACCCAATTTATTATTTGTATCTAATTGGACTACCACTTTCCACTATTTTCCTATCTTGTATGTTTTTTATATTGGTCATCTACTATGCCATCTTGATGTACTTTGTAATTTATCTTTTATTTACATATTTGGGCTCAATTTCCACTTATGTTTTTTCCTTGTTTGACCTATTTTTTGAAGTTTATTTCCTTATTCTCATTACCTATTCATTTTAGCCACATAGGCCATACATATCCATGCCATTTTTCTCTCCTTGAGGGCTACAATTTGTCCTTCTTTTCCTCAACCTGAAAAACATCCTTTTATTCTTCATAAATGCAATACAAATCAACACTTAGGCATCCATTTACCTCCAATAGAAATTATTAAAATCTTGTTTCTTCATTCATGTCTCCATGGGTGACATCCATGTCTTCTTTACATGTTTATTGTCTTGTTTCAAGTGCTAAGATTGGAAATGTATCATAATATTCCTCTTTATCATCATATTATACATGTAAAATTCCTTCAATCTTCATATTCTTGTCTCCTTGAAGAGGTTATTTCTCATTGTCATCCTCTTTTTGCTTGATGGGTAGTGTATTTAGCCCATCCTTCACCAATTTTGAGGCTTCATAATTGGACTTATCTTATTTATTATTCATACCTAAAAACACGAACTTAAAATAAATTTTAGCATATAAAATTAGAGACAATATTATCTATTTGAATTTCCTTGGCATTTACATTGTCCATCTTATCTTTTTCTCTTCACATTCATGTGATCTTCTTGGCACTTCTATCTTCTTCTTATTCTCCTAAATGAAAAATCTCTTCTCTACCTCTCTTTATTGTTGATCACTTGTAAAAATTTATATTCTCATGCCTCTTTTAGTTGCCTTCTCTTTCTTCTTCTCATCTCTCAAGACACCTTTCTTGTGCCTTCTTCTCATAAGTGATTCTAATAGCCACTTTACTCTCCTTTTCACATTCTAGCCAGTCCATTGGCTTTCTTATTATTTTATAATATGCATCATGATCTATATCCTATATATACCTTGCCCATTTATCTTCTTATGTTTGTCACTTCTCTTTATATATCCATATCTCAATTCTTCTTTATCTAATAGGCCTATTTAGACCTTTCTCTTATTAAGTCTGTCAACCTTGCCTCTTATAACTCTTTTGGGCATTTCCTCTAATTTTAGTCCTCTATATATTATCTCTCTTATCCTTTTTGAATCTCTTTTGGAGTATTATTATTTCCCTCTTCTCTCTTGGAGATTCAATGCTCTCTTTTACTCTATTTTCTAGTATTTTCTTAACTAGCTTCTTATCCTTCTCAAAGAAATTTGGGGATTTATCTCATATATTTAACACTATTATCCTCCTCTATTTTGACCTTAATAGATCAAAAATTTAAAATTTTTCTCCCTCAACACTCTACAAATTTATCTCTCATTTACATCTCATGCAATTATGTATTCAACTCAAATCAACAAGTTGTAAATAAATCAAAACAAAATTTTACCCAACCATACCTTGCCTTGATATAATAGAAAATGATTCATAGGTATGGGGAGAATATTAACCAATACATCACCATCTGAGACTAAACCAATTGCTCATAATTAATTGATATGACTTGCCTTGATTTGGCTTTACACAATCTAGCTTTCCTTCCTCATACTTACTATACTTAATGGGTTTCTTGTTTAGTTCCTATAATTTCACTCTTAGAGGCACCCATAAATTGACTTAGTATTTTATTTAGACATTTAAATTCATCATATGACTCAGGGCACTCACTCTTTCCATAACTACCTCTAACTCTTCCTCTATCATTCCACTAGGCAAGTTCTTTATCCTTCAAAGGCCAAATCTTGATTTGTGTTTCAATAAGTCAAGTTATTACATTTAGGGTCATAAATTATCAAAATAAATATATTTTAAACCATTTCAAGGTATTAAACACACATTAACCTTCTGTCTTGTATCTCATGGTCTCAATGCTTCCTCAAGGCTTGCAGCCTTTTTCTTAGACTTTTTCTATTGTTTATCAATTATATCAGGTCTAAAAAATAATTAGTGATAATTTTGAGAACCATATATATCTATTTAACTCTCCATAAAGTTTTAATAACTAACATAGTTGTTAGATACCTTTTGTCACCATTAGGACATACCAAATTAGGTCTTTAGTCTCTTTGATAAGCATAGGCCCCTATATATGTATAGTCTAAGTCTGTACCACTCAAAACATCCTAAAATATATTTTGTCACATAAATTAATTATAAACCACCAAGTTTCACCTTTTTTTAATGGTGGAAACACTCTAAAATAATCAAACCCTAATTTAGGGATTTTATGCTTGCACACAGGCCTAATAGCCTAAAAAATCCTATAACCTTAATTATATTAGAGTTTCAAATCAAAAAATCACCTGGTAAATATATTTTTTAACCTCATATATAATATTCAATATTTTTTATATCTAAATCAATGTATCAAGGGTCTATATTCAACAAAACTCACTCAATTGTACCCTATTTTGGGGACTGTGCAGAGTTTTCTTACTTTACTCCCCTTCAAATGAATTATAATAATTCATGATTGGTTTATTAATCATAACATATATTTAATACTTAATTAAGTCCTCTCTTAAAATTTTCACTCAATCCCTTGGTAATTATATCCCCTCTTGAACAAAATGGTGCAAGAAATAGGGTTTTATTCTACAGGATTGAGTCTTCATTAGTCAAATCAATAACCATATATCAAATATGGAAGGAATAAAAACATATTATAACTTCCAAATGAACACATAAAAGCTATTAAATGACAAAATATCCTTATTGATATGGATCCTTTCAAATATCAACATTCATAGTCTAGAAAGCAACAATGCAAGTATAAAAACAAGGCCTATATATTGTCAACTCCAATTCTAGTGTTTCTTTCTCTTAAGGATTATTATTAATTTATTATATCCTATCTATTCACATTAAAATTTTCCTAACATAATTATTTTAACTCTCTCCCAAAGTATGTCCATTCCAACATCTAACAAAATAAGGGTTATGGACTGTGTCATAGAGTTGGTCCTTTTGTGAACTATGATTAGATACTCACTACCCTCTTACATTAAAATAATAAATATTTACAAATATAGTATACATACATTCACCCAATCAATATTTCTTCAAACATTTTTAAGGCTTACCTTGGTATTGACTTTATAGATAAAATCTTGTCTACATACTAACAGGGTGCTCACTGTATACAGAGCATATAATTGATTGTCTAAACCTTTTGAATGTTTAAAATTATTTATTTCCCACTTTGGTATTCAAATATTCCCATATAACATATATCTTCTCTTCTCTGAAGGTTACTAAGCATATCTCTTTAACTCCACTAAATCTTAGCAATTAATCTCCTTGACTATAATTCACAATCTCATTCTTGATCCTGCAACATAAAACAACTCATCTTGCTTGGTTATGGCCTCAAAATCCCTTCAAGGTAATATGAATTTAATATCAATCTCAATACCATATAATAAAAACAAACATCCAATACTATAATTTATTTACTTGTTATTATTCATCAAAATATACTTGTTCAGTCTACAACAGAACTCCATTACTATTCTTGAGGAGTTTTAATGCATTTTCTCATGCTCAAAACTTTTGTATCCTCTCTTGGAGACCTCTTCCTCCTATAACACATCTCATATCTCTTGAATAATGTACCAATATTCCATTAAACCAACTCTAAGGTTGGCTATGGAAGTTACAAATCAAAACTTCCCTAATTACAAGTTCAACATGGGATTTTATTGATCTCATAATTAAAGCTTGTCCCTTCACCATATTAATATGAAAACATATGATTAAAACACTTATTACAAGGATTTTGAGACTCTTAACACTACTATTTACTCTTTAACACATTTTTACCTTTTCTTGGGTCACTTTTGGCTTACGCCAACATTTAAAAATTAAAATTAAAATTTTGGAGGGAAAACCTCCAATTCAAATTCTAAGCCATCTCATGGCTTCATAATACATTTAGGACCTTCATTATACATATTAATATTTACTTGAAAATTTAACACTAAAATTTTCTAATTTTATTTATTCTCCTATATCATAATGTATGCTTGATATTGAAAAATCCAAAATAGTTTTAGATTCTAAACACTTTCAAAGACTATCACACCCACCAGGTCAGACATTTATGAACCATATTGATCTAATCTATTGAATTGCTTATTTTGATTTTTTTTATGGTTGAGATGGTTAAATCACTCAATATTACCAAGGTTTTAAGTTGGACTTGATTTTATCATCCAACCTCACTAGTTTGATAGTGTGAGTTGAATTGGTTCACTCACATTCACTAGGTTATAAGTATGATTGGGTTACATGGTTGAGTTAGTTTAAATTGATGAGTAGAAATCAGAATTTTTTTTCAAGGTTAGAGGCATGGTCCCTCATATATTTCTCTATATATCTCTTTATATATATATATATATATATATATATATATATCCACTTTCTATATCTAAATTTTTCCTAATCTTAATTATATTGATTCATAATGATACATCTTTTAAATCAAGCTGCCAATATGAAGTGTAGTTACATTGATTCACGTGTACCCCTAAACCTTTCTCTCTTTAAATTTAAATTGTGTCAAAACTTTCAATTTCATATTATATTCATTGATTAATATTGTAACATGTTCTTGGTTGAATATTAGTCACCAAAAAAGTAGTCAAGTTTGACTTAAGCAAAGATGAGGTGTGTTATACAAATATAGGTACACATTCCTTTCCTTTAAAATAATAATAACATTACTAAATTAAAAGGTGAAAATGAAGATAATATTTATGAATTATGTAATATCTCATTATTTTACACTTGCAAAATAAATACCTTGATTGTTCCTCTCAGTTCTAGACATTTTTTTATTTTGCAAGTCTCGCATTTGTTATCTCTTATTCCCCTTAGCCTATCTCTTAGTCTGACCAATCTTATATTGATTATATAGGCCTTCTATCTTTCCAAAAATTCTTAAAATTTTCTTATCTTATGCCTCTACATTTTTAGATTGTATTTATTTTCCTAATCCTTATACACTTGCATCTTGTATAGACACCTACATTGATACAGGTGTCCTAATCTAATGCAGGTGTCCAAAATCCTAAATTCATCTAATTTTCAAATGAAATATATCTTAATGGTCAGCCTAAGTGATTTAATATGATTTATTTCTCTGAAGGGATTGGTATAAATATAAGACCAACCCTCATTCATTACTCACCTAGAATAGACCAAAGTAACTTATAAAAAACATTCAATCAAGTACTCAATAAAGTAAAGTTTTCCCATTTTCTCCTATTATCATATTATTCATAAGAACAACACATACACAGGTCTAAAGTACTAAAGGATTAACCCAAGTGTTTGATCTACTAAGTTACAAGCTTGGTCACTATTGTACTTATTTTTCACATATTTCATGATTCACACATAAGCCAACATGTAAGGGATAAATACATAATTCATAGACCCTCTTTAGAGTATTGACTATGTTGGTAACATTCATTGATAGAGGGGCCTTTGGGGTATCTGGAAATCATGTGCCCACTAACCCATTTACCCCCACAACTACTATGAGGATGAATAAATAAGTTTTTTATATTTTAAAAGGAGAGATAGTCCATGACCCAAATCTAAAAGCACTATAGTAAATGTGATGAAAACCTAGAAGCATCTAGGTGGTTGCATCCTATTTGAGTAGGTCTTCCATATAGTACACCTACATCTAAACCAAACACTCACATCAATGTAACCATCCATGGATAATGTAAGTGTTCAAAGATATATATGCATTAAAATATAAAATTTAGTGATTATTCCATAATACTCTTCTAATTTGCTTCCTAACTATTGTAGATCCATTAGAATCATGTAAGTACTTATTTTCACTATCATTGTAATATCTAACATAGTTATACTTTCTACTTTTAGCATATATCAGTATAATAAATTTAGTAAATGTTTATCTAAGTTTCATAAACAATTAGACTTCTATATATCTATTTTATGACTCTTGTGTTAATTCATTTCTATATTCTTAACCCTAGATACCACAATCTATATTTTTAAGTTTAAACAAATCATTAGAAATTAGCTAACTATAAATTCACTTATATCAAAATAACTATTAATTTTGATATACATTGTTCTTCTATTAAAAATATTAAAGTATATAGTTATTATGACGCTGACTGTGATGATGATATTCTAGATTGTAAATTTAATTTTATATATGTGTTTAATTTTGGTATAGGTGTTATCACTTGGATAAAAATAAAATTACATATTATCTCTATTTATTATATTAAATTAGAGTATATAAATGATATGTAAACTACTAAAAAATCCATGTGGTTGTGAAGGTTGTTAGAATAACTTCATTTGAATGTTTTTCATGGTACCATACTTCTATGTGATATCCAAAGTTGTAGAGATTTGGGGAAAAATTTAGTGAAACATCAAATAACTAAACATATTGAAGCTCATGAGCATTTGTTTTGAGAAAAAGTCCTCAATGGTGATATTGATCTATATTTCTATCCTATAGAACAACAAGTGGTAGATATCTTCACAAAACCACATGGTGTTACCAGTTTTTATCAGTTTCTTATAATGTTGGGTCTCTTAGAGTTTCCATTGAGGGGGAGTGTACATGACAATGTCACTTCCTAATATCCATGTGTTCTTTCTTATTATCTACAATTATTCTCATTGTAAAATCATTATAGTATATCATGTTATGTGATTTTAGTAAACTCCATATGGAATTTTTACTTCTATGCCCAATACATAAAATCATACTTTATAATGGAGGTCCTTATGTTATAAAAGGCTCCAATAATGCTTAGATGATTATTCATGAGAAAAAATGAGATGTAGTCTCATGATCATGATAGCCTAACTTAATTTCAGTAATTTATAGATTATAATTTAGTTTGTTTCAGAAGGTGATGTTTGGCATGATGAAGGTTTTTAAGTCCTTCAATTTTGTACATAATATAATTGATTTATTAAGGTGACTATGACATGTATCCCTACTAAAAATTAAGGGCAGTATTAGAACATTTAATTACAAAGTGGGTTATTTTAGATCTTTATTTTTCTTTGGTGTGTAATTAAACAGTAGAAATTTATTATTTATTAACATGAGGTGGAAACCTCATGTAAATAAATAATAAAATATAATTGTTTATTACTTACCAAATTATTTTTAAATTATTCTCAAGGAAAGATGGACTAATTGGTTAAAATAGTCACCTCCCTTCATCCCTATTATAAATAGGGTTTTACACCTATTCTAATTAATCATACATACTTGGTGAAAACATTTGAAAATTGAGTGAATAGATATTTACATGTGTAAAATATCTTGCCAAGGCTTTATGAAGAAGGTTTATTAGAGAATAAGTGAGAAATATGAAGGTTGTGTATCGAGTCAATTGTTTCTCATATAAATGAATATCATTTTGGTGGTTTTTTGACCTCTCAATGTTTTCACACATTAATCTCTATGTCATGTGTATAATTTGATCTATTTGTTTATGCTTTTCTAATTCATTTACATTCTCGATTCTATATGTGTGTATTACATATATTCTAAATGGACTTTATCAGAAATCACTGAGTTTTGTTTCTTAGTTACAAATATTATAGTTTTGAGGACTAGGATCCCATATAAGAACTTTATAAGATCCTTATTTTATCTTCATTGAAATTATGTGTACTTCCCATAAATTTCACAATAAATTAATGCAATCTCTTTTTGACATAAAACTTCCTCAACCACCCACTATGAGGCAAAATGTTACCTTTCCTATTTATGAAAAAAGCATAATGTAAAAAATGTGAATATGGTCTATCCATGTTGATAAAATAATAGATCAAGTTTAATCTCTTAAATATACAATCCAATCTATGATTTTTGATTAAATCCTTCTTGTATATGATCTTCCCCTTTTAATCCCCAAATTTTTTTATCTCCACATCAAAATATCCCTCATTTATGAAAGATCAAGTATTTAATTTGCCTCTTTAGACTCTATCAAATCCATTTGATAATAAAAAAACAACCTCAAGGTGACTCAAAGCATATGATAAGAATATGGTTTAAGACAAGTTCTTTCCATGGGGTGTATTTGTCTTCCTATCATGGTACCTTATATAATGGTTACTTTGAAGGTAATAATATTCAAGTTTACCTTACCATATAATATCTCGATTCATCACCCTTGGACTCACTGAATAAAGGTTATAATTCACCTACTTAGGAGTTATTTACAATGTTTAACATGATACCAATCTTAAAAATTTGATAAATTTCAACAATGTAGTGTCTTCAAAATACTCACCATGGAAGCACTACCAAATATCTTTTTATTGTATATAAATTCTTTAATTTAAATATCTTGTCAAGTTAGTAAGAGGTTATATTGGTCACCTTAATCTTGTGGGGTATTTCCCACTAAAGCTTCTCCATTTATATAATGATAGACCTAATGAGACTAGTTTGAAAGCATAAACTTCTAATCTTCCTCCTAGTATCATTTCTCAATTTTTGCCTACATTATGACCCAATTCTCACAATATGGAAATTGAATAAACACCCATAAACATTATTAAACTAAAATAATACTACCCCTAAAATGTATACTCATAAAAATTGTGTTTAAATCCATTCATATGGATCTCACCACTCTTGATTATGCTAATGGTTATAGATTAGATTCCCCTTATTTATTTGGTTACACCTAAGGAGAACATACATAAATATTATGTTATCAATTCTCCATTAAATAATCACATGAAAAGGAATATTTTAACTCTAGTATTAATATGATTACTCTTTCTTGATTTGACATCCATTATTATTTTTATTTTTAAGAGCCCTCTTTTTGGGAATCAAAAAAATGGGTAGAAAATTTTTATCCATGACCATTGTAGTTCAACTTGACAAGAGGAAGATGTTATATTATTTTATCTTGTATTCAAAATAATTTATTAAATTAATTTATGTAACTCAATTTTTAATCATTATTTAATATTCATATATTTAAGAGTGTTGTGTAAAACATGAAAACCACATTCTTGATGAATCAAAATTTAATAAATAACCATGACATAATTATACCCTAAAATGAATTAACCAAGGAAAGGAACCATCATATTATCTTTTAAAATACTAATTAATACAAATCAAAGGAATAATATTCTAAATTATGCAATTAAATATCAAGATAATCATAATATGTCTCAAGATAAACACATGACAACATGACTTGGGCTTAAGGAAGGAAAAACCTCAAAATATTAAAGCCACCCCTCTTATGAGGATTTGAAAAGTATTATATTATACTTCCCACAAAATGTGTCAAATACAATTCCCATATCTTGATTCCATTGAATCCCAGAAAAATTTCCTTCGCCTTATAACAAGAACCCATAGGTCATACCATTAATCCAATATTCATATGACATAATATTGTAGCATAGTTGCATTTCTCTTCCCTTCATATATCTAGGGATTTTCTAACTCAACATCTATATTAGTGGATTGAATGGTGATAAAGTAATAAATTGACCAATTGAGTAACCCTCAATTATCTTATTTTACATTGTACCTCCCTGATATAATTATCTATTGGGTATTTAAGGATCTAATACAAATAATTTAACACATTTACTAAAGCAATTGATGTTGCAAAACACATAGAGCATAGTAAATAATTTAATAACATAATATAATAATTTTATCTATATTAAATCATATAAACACATTACATATATATAAGGAATTATTCCATATTATTGGGGATTCTAATATCCCACCAATATCTCACCTATGTAAAACCAAACCTATTCACATAATTGTTGTTATAAGAACATTAAAATAATATAATTATAAATATTAATTACTTTACACTAACTAAACCAACATGTTATTTACCTCTCAGTAAATACCAAAACTTGCACAATGTAAAAGCTAATTCCTAACATTCCCCGCATAGTTTTTACATGGTGAAAAAACATTCAAACTTTTATTTGCAGTATGCTCACCCATTCTAGCATGCCCTATTTGGATCACGACCTTGATATAAAGAGAGCCTCACTCCTCCCATGGTTTTATATGTTTACCACAAACCTTGACATGAATAGAATAAATAGAATTGTATTCCACCACATACTCTTAGGTCTACATACTACTGATGCAATCTTATTGCACATGACCACTACTATGCAAAAGAACACAACCTGCATTTACTTTACATGATCATAATGGACATGTTATTTGGGAGTCATCTACATAAATAAGGTAGACATAGGATATCTATAGTAACTACTCTCCTAACTATTTCTAAAACACTATTCACCCCTTGTGGTTTTCTAGATCTCTACTAGAAACCTTTTCAAGATCTATGAACTGAATTACATTGGTTATTTTTATCCTTTCACAATGTTTTTACATTAAAGAATTATGTTTGTTTTTACACTAAAATTACATATATTGAAAAATCATTTTCTTATGTTATTATTTTAAAAACCCATAGTGGAAACTATAAAATCACACCACATAAAATGTTGCCATATCATTGGTGACTGATGAGAGGACACTAAAATACCTCCTTCTTCTATGTATCCTCCAACCTCCAGTAGGTTATTTCTCACTCAGTTGGTATGTTAATGTAATTCAAGTACATTATTTTGTCAAGGAGAATGCCCCCCCCCCCATAATTTGGACATATGACTCACAGTGTTGCATATAAGTGGTAATGTGTCCTTATATATTTGAATATTTTTATTATGACTCTAACTCTCGACCTTGACAATATTAATGCACTTTTAAAAAAGACTCTTTTAACATTTTTATAATAAACTATTGACACAAACTTGACTAAACTCATTATGATTTTAATTACCAAATAATTAATGATCAAAAAATACTTGACCAATATATATACAATGACCCATATCTATTTTGTCCTTCTATTTTATGACATATATATTTTATTAGCATAGATGAAAATACTAAATATAAAAACTATAAATAAATGACATTGACATCACTAAATGATATTAATATTTTTATTAAAATAAATCCCAATATTAAACTCTTAATACCTAAAATACTATAATGTATATTAATCAACTCTTTATCAAAACACATACCTAAAAAATTAAAATCTAAAAACTTGTTAATTTATAAAGGACTCAACTATTGACTTGTAGTACCTTAAATAGACTTGCCTATTTGTCCTACCAGAAATAAGATTATACACAACATGTATTAGATTCATCCAAAAAAAATTAGTTACTATTGACCTTTTCTTCTATGTTGTGATTGAGATAACTCTAAAGAGCTTGTAATATGATCTATCTTTGCAGATTTTAAGAAATGAATAGACCAAATATTTTCAAAGTATGTGGAAAAGGAGCACATTAGTTGGTGAAATTCTAATGATGTAATATATCTTTCAACATCTCCAAACTTGATTCAAATGTAGACATGCATATGTTCTATGAACATTCAATTCTATACTAGGCATTAGGATGGACCAATCTACACATTGATGTGTTGTAATATTTTGAGCATCAAATTTATAATCTTAATGTTGAATCTATTATTATTTTTGGTAGAAAAATATAAGTATAGATATAACATGATTGAATCTCCAAAAAATTGAAGATTACATGCATATGGAGATTATTACATAGCAAGTGACATTGTGTGGGTCACGTTGAATCAGAAAAAAAACTTCCACCTATCAAATGTTGCATGAAAACTAGAACACTACATAGTTCAATGATGAAGAATCCACTATCCAAAGTTGTATATTATCTTTTATTAAATTAGAGACATTAACAAGGAGAAAAGCAAGATAATAACTTAAATCTTCCATCTTTCCAAATAGACTATTCTTATAATTGGGGCAACCAAAAATTGTAAATGCCCCTCACACTACTCAGAATCTCACCATGATTTGATACCACTATTGGGTATTTAAATATCCAATACAAAGAATTTAACACATGCAATAAATCAATTGATGTTGTAGAATGAAAAATAAATAATTTACTCACATAAAATAATAATCTACTCTATATTAAATCATATGAACACATTACATGTATATAGGTCATTATTCCCTATCATTGGGGATTCTAATATCTCACCTATGTAAAACCAAACCTATTCACATAATTATTGTTATAATAACATTACAATAATATAACCATAAGTATTAATTACTTTATTGTAACTCAACCAACATGTTATTTACCTCTTAGTAAATATAAAAAATTACACGATGTAAAAAATAATTCCCAACATTCTCCATGAATTTTTAAGTTAGTTGGTCTAAATTTTAAGTGATAGATAATTTTTACCTTATATGCCATTGTTGTATCTAAAAATTCTATTAAGAACATATTATCATTCGATAATGTCAATATTTAACATGTCTATTATTATTAGTATTTCATTTGCTAATGTATCTATCTAATATTTCTAGAATTATTCATCACCTCATCTTTTATTGTTACTATCCAAAAATTGCATCACAATCATTCACTCTGGGTCATTTCAATAATTTACTAACTATAAAGGTCATTTCATTTACTATAAGGAATTTCAATAGTTTACTAACTACAATGCACAATTTATTCACTTTAGTGTAATTCAATAGCTTACTAACTATGATTTACAAATCATTTTCTCTAGGGCATTTTTTATTAACATCACTATCTTTACTTGATCACATGTAAGAATTATCTCAGTGATACTATTATTCATGTAAGAAATTCTATTATTATTATATCATAAGTAAATATTTTCTTAATGATTTTAGTGATTTATCTAACTCTATCATTACTATATCAAAACTATGGATTATCTTAATGATGTTAAATTTTTTTTAAATCTATCTTGAAGTGAATGAATAAAATTAATATATATATAAACTATTAAAATGAATCTACATGAAACATACATATCTAGAAATGAAATATAAAATTTAAAAAATTGGAAATCAACTAAAAATATTAAATTGACCAATATATATGCAAACCTCCCTTAAATGGGTCTTATGCTAACTATGCAAGATAACTAATAATAAAACTACCTAAAAAGACTTGTGTACTCTATTGTATCTATAAGTATGAATTAGAACTAAGTTGGTATAAGTCTAGATTAGTAGGATAGGGACAATATGATATTGTCTATTGAATTTAACCATTTCTAGATTCACTATTCAACTAAATTTATATGTAAGCACTTGCAGCGATTTGTGAGGGTTTTTTTATTTTGTGTTGCTGTTGATTTATCATGCATAGAATTAAAAAACATAAAACCCTAGATCTTGCACAATAAAAACAATATATATCTAATTTAAAAAGGAGGAATTGGGTTAGGGTAATAGATGAGCTACCCTCATAAAACCCTATTTAATATAACTGTTGTCTACATAACCCAAACAATCCTCAGTCTAATGTAGTTCTCCCTCCTAGAGTGAGTTTGTGATCTATTCATGTGAAACTATATGAATGTAGCTATAAGATTTATGAAGATGATTGAAAATATATTCCCTTGACATATTATATATATATATATGGCCTATGACTATTAGAATGAAGTATAACTAAAATTAGAATAAATAGTTCTCTTTTGCTTAATGTGTAGTAGGATTTCGAAGTGATTGATAGATGTGTTTAGAGAATAATTGATGTGTTTATATAGGGTAATATTTAAAATATTTATACTATACAAAATTGATAAATGTGTATGAGGGGTTAAGTAAGATGTCCCAAATTTTAAAATTTATCATTGGAGTATAGTGGACAAGGTCTCAATGTGACCTTGCCTAACCAAGATTAGTCATATCTTAGAATAACATAGACTACTAAAAAAGGTCTAATCGATGCATGAAAGTAGATTAATAATGTATAAATTATGTTATGAGTATTTTCAAGATAATTTTGAGTAGTTTATAATCACATAGAGATTATAAGTCAGCATAATGGTGAATAGGTGAAGAAAGTTAAGGATGTCAATATTAAACATGAACATGACATAATGATTGATTAATATGTGTCTAAATTTGGGCCCACTTTATTAAAGTGATGAAACAAATTGAAATTATTAAAGTATATGTGAACCTAGGTGTGTATACACACTTTAAATTTTGGTGTAAATCTTAATTCTATAATAAATGTTAATGAAAAACCTACAACAATGCCACTGAAAGTAGTTACTCTCCATATTTCAAAATTGAAAATATAAAAGTTAAAATTTTAAATTTTCAAAGAGAGAAATGAAAGTATACATCCTGAAAGAGTATGCAATTTGATTCCCTCTAACTTCAAAATAGAAAAGTGTATGCCCCCTTGTTGAGGAATTTGGATAAATGTTGAACATGTAGGGAATTAACAATGATCAAGTCTCAATTTGAATACCTTTGAATTCACTTGAGATGGAAACATTATATGACATAACTCTCATTTGATTATGCAAAGTAATCTATAAAATAATTTAAGGGGTGGAACCATAAAATGTTGTTCCCTACATTTAAAAAGTGCATCCATAGACATTGAAGGTCACTAGAATATAACATGGCCTGTTTTCAATATGAATAAAAATCACACCTCCATAGAAAAATCTAGATTCTATTTGAAACTTCAAAAATTTCAAACTTGAGAACTTTAAAATTTCCATGTAGTAACTTGAACATTAAATATTATCATCACCTTTTATTGTACTTGTATTGATATTGAGTTCCATTTATAACTTGTAATTTCAATTAATTTACACATGCCCATGTCTATATTCCAAGTGTATGAAAATTTGTATCAAAGTAGTTATAGGAATAAGCGCACATTCATGTCACATGCTCACATAATCTGAATTTTCTGATTCATGTTATAATTTTAAAAATATATAGTTGCATAAATTTTAAATTTTTGTCATGAGATTTGAATTCTCAATACAAGTGCATTTTGATGCCCCAATTTTGAGATGTGATAAGGATACTCTAAGTCATTTATCTCAAATGAAATCACATGTTAAAAATATAATCATGTATTATAACTTTAAACATTTGAATTGTATTCCATCATAGTATTGAATATATCATTGAGTTTCATATAAAAATGTGTTAGACAGATATAACATTGAAGCACCTAAGCATGATGTGTATGATATGCATCATGGCACAATAGTATAATTATAAGGATAAATGCATGATATGAATCACGATATTAGAGTAAAAATTAATGATTAAATAAATAATTCTAAATAATATCACACAATTTGCATAATATGTCACACATAAGGCCCAAAGGCTACATGTAAGGGACATGTGAATTTATCATAAAACATAAGGCCAATGGCCATAAAAATGGTATGATAATAATATTAAATCAAGAATATAAAAATAGTTTGCATACAAGACCAAGGTCCACACCTAATAACCAAGAAATTCCTAACTTATCATGTATTAAAGTAAGAAAGAAGCATAGAGAAAATGAAACTAGTCTACATCCACCATATGGATCCATGTCATTGTTATAAAATAGAATTTTTATGTATCAAAATGTAAATTATGAGAAATTAACATTTAAAATTTGTATGATATATATCTTGACATGGTATAAAGGTTGTGGATAGATACAACCTATTCAATTATTCACAAAGAACATAGATATTCCCCCATCTTAACAAGGTTGTTGGGTAATAAGAGAAGCCTTACATAAAGAACCATGTAAAAATATGTCATGTGTCACACTTAGATACCTCATGAAAATTAATTTGTATTGATAATTTAAATATTCTATCTACTAACATAATATAAATAAAATATGTATACAAGTATGTTATCAACATGTTAAAACATTTTTTAAGTCCTGATTTTGAAATTTTGATAATAAACATACATACATGCATACATACATACACACATACATACATATATACATACACACATACTTTCCCACACAAACACACACACACACATTTTGAAATGAATATTTTTTAATTTTTGGAATATTTGAATTTAAAATAAATTAAAATGATGACACGAATCAAGGATTAAAAAATATAATAAAATATGAGGAATTCAAACAATACTCAACAAGGTGATAAAGCATAAGAGGTAATAAGGAAGTCAATCCATGTGCCCTTATGTATGCATAATTTAGTCATAATAATGAAAATTAAATTATTAATATATATAATAGTGTACATGTTCCTCAATGGGAAAGAGATAAATGTGATCATGTAAGGGTATGGAAAGTTATAGCATGATAACTATACAATAACGATCAAGAATGATCATTGAAAGCATTAATTAGATAGTTAATTTAGATTGTTTGAATTAGTATGAAAATCAAGAGGGAAAGTTCCCAAAGTGAAAATAAATCCAAGTGATAGAAGAATGTTTTAGAATAAGGTAAAAATAGGTTTTGAAGGGACCCCAAAACCCTGAAACAAAGGATGAAAGATATAACAATAACATCCATAGGTGAAACCTTTTACCTAATTATAAGTAGTATCAAAAACAGGTTTTACAAGGACCTGAAACCACAATTCAAGAACATCAAAAGATAGACCCCAGGTTTTACATAGACCTGAAAACTCCAATGTGATAAGAAAACAAAAAACCAGAAAATGGAACCAGTTATTACATCCAACTAAAAGGACCAGGATAGTAAGAACTCAAAGAACCTATTCTTCTAATTCCAAAATCATCTTCACCACTTCCTTTCCAATCACAGTAGTGTCCTATATAGATATAGCCACTGATGTAACAACCTCTTGCATTGCTTTCTTCCTTGAGCTCTATCTAGTTCTCTTGCTAGGCCCCTCCAAGGATTTAATTTCCTCATTTGCTCATTTTCCAATGTTTACAGTAGCTACACATATGCTAGAGGTGACCTCCTCCATCTTCATTTTTCTTTCCTTAATGAGCTCCCTAAGATTGTTCTCATAGTCTTTAAGTTTGATAGGAATATCCCTCATTTGCTTTTCCGGATTATTGATTTTATTTTGATCTGCTTCCTAATTATGTTCCAATATTTCCATTTTCTTTTTGAGGCCCATTATCTCCTTATACATCCATGAGTCAACTTTAAGGATAGCATCTACTTTGCATTTGGCCAAGCTCATAAAGGGGTGCCTCGTATCATTCTGCCCTATATCACTTAAATCTTATGTGTTCTCTTTTGGATTGTCTTCATCCTTTTCCATGTAATCCTCCTTTTCCATTCGTTTTTGTTCCTTAGTTTCAATAGGGCTTCTGTTATGGATTAGATCATCCTTTACTTGATCTCTAGTTTCCATTGCATGATAGGTATCCTAAACTAGATGTTCCTTCTCTATTTTCGAAGCAGGATCCTCAAAAAGAACATCCATATCTTTTTTAGTTTCCCCTAGCACTTGCTGATTTTCCTCAAGATCATAGTTATTGTTCTCAATTTTTCCCTCTATAGTGACCCCTTCTTTCTCATTCTTACCTTTATCTTCTTCTTCCTTGCTGGAGCTGGATTCCCCACTTTCTGTTCCTTCCTCTTCCTCTATACTCTCCTCATCAAAACTTTTAGTGCTTTCCCACTCTGTTTCCTCATCAACAACCTATTTTTTGAAGCTAGAGGATTTGGGTTTAGATTTTTCTTTCCCCTTTACTGTATCATTCTTCTTACTCTGTGAGTCCTTATTTTTATCCGAATAAGGATTTAGGACAATGGCCTTGTTTTTACAAAAACCTTCAATTATTAGGATTAATCCCTCATACAATATAGGATGAGACTCCTTTTTTCTATGAGCAAACACACTTTGGAGCAGTGAGAAGTGTAAATAGAAAGGAAAGGAGATTCTATCTTTGTGCCTAAAATGATTAAGAAAGACAAAATAAAATTTATGGACTCTTTTGCTTCTTCCATCAAGTATGAAATACTCATAGATGCAACATAAGACGTCTCTCTAGATTCCTTTAATTTGCTCCAAGTTGAAAAAATCCCCACTCTTTTCCAACTGCTGCTCCTCAGCATCCGTGTTTGGGAATTTGCTAAATGCCTCATTAGATATGTTGGTCTGCTTTGAGAATTTTATTCCCTCCATTGGAAGCCCCGTGACCTCCGTTAGTGATAGAAGAATGTTTTAATAAGGGATTAAAAAAATTAGTAAGGAATTAAAAGAAAAAATCTATGTAAAAATAAAGTATGTAGATGAATAATCAATATATTTAACCCAAGTAGTTGATGGGAATAAATTAGAAGGATTTGTCTAGCCAAGGATATCCTCAAGAGTATGCACATTTTATGAAAATGTGTTTTATGAAGTAATGACTTATTTTGTAAAATAAGTGTTGTCTCCAAATCTTATACCCTAGAAGAGAGTGTTCAATCCTTTTCTAGATTTGGGTAACATTGGAACATTTCTAGGGATGTGTGTATGCTTATAGAGGAAATGAACCTCCATATTTAAAGGGGCTATCTCCCTAAATGTGTCTCTACAAAAAAACCTTTGTCTGAACCAATTTGATCTAAAGGAAAAGAGTTAAAAATTTCATAAAAATGAAACCTACTCTAGGATTGGTGATGTACCAAGATTATATTCCACATGAATGTCATATCCTAATGAACCATATAGAAAATTGCATGGACCATTTTCAAGATCTAAGGGGTTTTAACATACATATTTTAGTATAGAGGTGAGATGTGTAAAATGACACAAGGGAAATGAACTGAAAGGCAAAATTTTCACATTACAAGAATAGTTATACACTTACAATAATTAAACACATTCTATATGACCTGTTAGACTAAGAACTCTTACTCACACATGAAGGATAAAGGATGAAAAGATGGAAACTCATCACTTTTACATCACTATACATCTCTTACACAATTAGGAAAAAGTCAAGAAACTTGAAAGAAATAGACTTGTACTAATGCTTAAAGGTAGAATATCATTCCAATAAGGTTTCACCATACACTGTGTGGTCATTTTTATACTAGCCCAAGGGTTGTATTTTTAGCATAAAGCAAGTGAGAAAAGGAGGCCTTTAGCACTAGATAGAGGAATAATTCTGTTAGGAGTCTCCATCTTTAGCTATAAATATCTTTGCAAATGATGCTCATTTGGGCCATTCTATTGATCCATGTCACTTCAAGCAGCTACACAACAAGCTTGATCTCTTAAAGATGCTTCCCTAATGGTTGTACTAGTATAAACAAGATATTTTTGACCTAAATAATGGCATAATTTTTTATGCAAATGAGAGTCCACTTTTTTTTGATTTGTCCTAATGGTAGTAGCCTTTTATTAGCTTTCTGAGATGTGCAACAACATAGAGAAGAGTTGTTTTCATTCTATTGGCCTTGGAGAGGCATCACTTGGAGTCTATGTGTACAATTAATTGTTCTTTTTATTGGCCATCACAAATGACTCAAATCATGACCTAATCAATGGTGAGATAAACCCTCTGATGGGATTTAGTAGATGAAGAATGTGAGCCCTTAGATCTTTGAGTGTTTGAATGAGGACCATCGATCTACCTGGGAACCCAATGCTTAAATGCCAATGGCTAGATCATCACTTTGAAGTTGACATCCATATAGCCATCACTCTACTGGGACCATTATTTTGGACTTTTTTTTCAAACAAAAATTTTGAAAGAATTTTCCCATGGACCTTTTTCTCTAAAAGATCTAACCTCTCAAGCTTTCTGCAAGGAAACTTTTACTTAGACTAACACTTCAGTATTTTCATTTTCACCTCTCCAAAAGCCTAAACATGCCCTTTAGCATTATTGTAATGTCCTTTTTGAAATCCTAAAAAGGACACTTTCTAAAGAAAAGACCCTTTGGGATTTTGTAAATGTACCCTTTAGAAAAATGAAAAGGACACTTTCATGAGAAATAATTCATTTGAAAAACCTTACAAGGACCAATTCCTTTGGGATTTTAAAAATGGCCAATTATTTTAGCAAAAATGAAGTGACCAATTCTCAAGAAAAGACCCTTTAGAAATATTGATAATGTCCACTCACTTGAGAAATGACCCTTTAGAAAGATTGTTTTGGACAAAAAGTCCAAAAAAATTCCTTCAAAAAAAATTCAAGATAATTACTTCATAAAAGTGCAAAGTGTCCTTTTGAAAAACTTGAAGCAGACCAATTCTTTTAAAGAACAAACCCTTTGAAAATATTATTTAAGACAAAAAGTTTGAAATAAATCCTTCAAAAATCCTACAAATGCCTTTTGGAAAATTGAAATGTGCCCTTTGAAAATTTTGAAATGGACCAATCCTTTGAAAGAACAAACCAATTCTTGAGAAAAGACCTTTCAAAAATCTTGAAAATGTCCCCTTCAGACTTTTTGTAAAGGACACTTCCATGAGAAAAAGACCCTTCCAAATTTTGAAAGTGACCCTTTGAGGTTTTATAAAGGACCTTTTAGAAATATTGAAATGGACTAATTCCTTCAAAAATATTGTTTTGAACACAAAGTTTAAAATAATTACTTTGAGTCTTGAAAAAAACACCCAGAGTAAAACCTTGTCAAAAGAAATAACACTTGAGCAAAAGGACTGAAATAACACTTCATCAGTTTGTTATGGGGATAAACAAATAAGGAATGTTGCACTTAGCTAAAATGAAAGATGCAAAACTAGATGTGAAAACTGGATAACATTTTTGGTGATTCCAAGGGGAGGCATGCTTGCTATGCCTAAGACCAATTTCCTAAATCCTTCCACTGGGTATGAAGTTATGCATATATGCACCCAAAAATGGCTTGAATATACTTTTGGCCCAAAAAACACAAGCTAGATTGATTCATATGCACAAATGTAGAGATGTACACCAAATAAAAGGAAGGAAACACACTTGTGCTACAAAGCATTTAGAGAACACAACAACAAACCAAAGGAAACACGAATAAACTACTATATAAAATAGACTTGCAAGGACTAATAGTATAACTTTATATGTATCCCATTCACAAGGATAGGTAATTCTTCTCCATTCATCTTGGTCAGATGGAAAGAGTTACTTTACTTGTACTTGCTAATGATGTAAGGGCCACTCCACAAAGTGTCAAACTTTATATGTCTGCCTACTTTTGCTCTATCCTCATTCCATTTTAAAACCAAGTCGCCTTTCTTAAACACTTTTGCACTTGATCTTTTATCAAAGGACTTCTTCATGAGTACTTGGTGGTGTTCCATGGTCTTGTGTGCATTGTCTCTTACTTCTTGTAGATATATTAGTTCTATCAATCTGACTTCCATTAGAGTATTTTCAAGTAGTTCCATCTATTGTGAAATTTGTAAAGTAGGAGTTATTGAGATATGGACAACCTAGCCTCTCCCATAAAAGAGCACAAAGGGAGAATTACCAATTGATCTCTTAGCAGTAATCCTGTCAGCCCATAAGGCTATCTTTAACTTGTTGTGCCATGCTCTTCATTTTTTCTCCAATGTCCTCTTGATGATCTTAATGAGATTATTATTAGTAGATTCAACCAACCCATTACCTTGAGGGTAATAGTTAGATGGGGTACTTAAGTAAACTCCATTCCTATTTTCCCAATTAAATTTTTTAGCACTTATGAAAGCAAGTGCATTATCAGGAATGATAATATGAGGAACTCTAAACCTTGTTATAATGCTCTCATATAACTCCAAGATAGAATTTTCACTTTCCTCCTTCAATGCAATGGCCTCTACCTACTTTGTGAAGTAGTCAGTAGCAAACAATATCCATTTGTGTCCAACACTTAATGGAGGGTTAATCATATCAATGAAATCAAGGCCCCATTGCATGAAAGTCTGGTCTACTTAGATAGGATTCAATGGAAGGGTTACAAGTTTTTATTTTCCTATAAGAAGGCACATTGAGGACACTTTTTTTCCCAATGGTAATAGTCCTTAAAAAGACTAGGCCAATAGTAGCCAGCCCTCATTATCTTTTCAACTATCATCCTAGGAGAGAAATGACCTCCATCTACACCATTTCTTAACTTTTCTAGTAGTATACCAAACTAATCATTGTTAACACACTTTAACAACAGACCATTCACATATTTTATAAAGATAAAACTATCTACAAGATAGTACTTAATGGTCCATAGTCTAAAATACCTCCTTCGAGACTTATTCAAGCCATTGGGGCACTCACCATTTTGAGTAAAACTAATGATGTCATATGTCAAACTTTGAACTTGTATGTGATTAGCTAGTTGGGGTTAAACTTCATTGATTAAGACTTTCTCTTTTGTCTCTTGGAAATCTAAAGCTAAATTCACACATAATCATTTTCCTCTTACCAAGTTTGTAACCTTAATATCCACATCATACTCCATAACCTTTATAATCCACATAGTTCTCTTTTCATTGAGGTCTTTGCTTAAGAGAAACTCCTTGGTGCTAGGATGAGAAACCATGATATGTATCTTGTTGTTTTAAACCATGTTTATGAATTTTTTAAATCCTCTTATCACTATTAGATCTTGTTTCTCAATAAATGTATACTTAACCTCATAATCTCCCAATCCTTGGCTGAAGAATGCAATTGGTTACTCTACCTCTTCATCAGTTTTTTGAACAAGCATACCTAAGATTGTATCAAGGTTAGAAAAATTATAGATTATGGAATCTTTGGAAAAGTTTAGGTTTAAGAGATTAGGAGATTCTACAATTTATTGCTTGATTTCCTCAAAACTACCCTTACCTTTCTTTGTCTAAGCAAAATCTTGGTTCTTCTTAAGGATGGATATGATAGGCTTTACCATAGTTACAAAGCTTGGAATAAACCTTATTATAAAGTTTATTTTCACCAAGAATATTTGAATTCCTTTCTTGTGTTGAGGCAAAGACAAGCATAGAATAGCCTCAATCCTCTCGGGGTGAATAAAAAAGCCTTCTTTTAAAATAATATAACCCAATAACTTACCTTCATGGACAAAAAAGATGCACTTTTTGGATTAAGGAATATCCCATACTCCCTACATTTATCAAATACCTACCTTAGATGTTTCATATGATCAATATAATCCTTCAAAAAAATGGTTATATCATCAAGATACATAAGTAGAAACTTATTGATCAAACCTTTAAAATACATATCCATTGCCCTTCGAAATGTAACTCCAACATTAGATAAACCAAAAGGAATATTTTTATAAGCAAAGGTCCCCCATTTTATAGTGAAGGTTATCTTGAACTGATCCTCTTCATTCACTAGTATTAAATTGTAACCTGAATAACCATCAAGAAGTGAAATCATTGAGAATCTAAAACCACTTGTAGAATTTGTTCCATGGGAGGCAGTGGATAATTATTCTTAAGATACACTATATTAAGGTCTCAAAAATACACAAAAAGTTTGATCTCTCCATTATTATTTTAGATAGGTACAAGATTAGCCACCCAAGTTGAGTGTTTGATAGGAAATATAATCTTAGACTCAATCAACTTGGTCAGCTCTTTTTTCATGAGTTCCTCTATATTGGGATTGATAGGCCTTTGCTTTTGGCTAAATAGTTTAGCTCCAAGATCTCACTCAGTGGTGTGATGAGATAGACTCAGATCAAACCCTTTCAAATATTTGTATTCCCATGTAAAGATGTCATGGAACTCTTTGCATAATTTAATAAAGGCCTACCTCTCAGATAGAGAACATACCTTACCAATTTATAGGAGCTTGTCCTTGTAAATCATGACTCTCTCATAGTTCTCTTCTTTCATGGACATGCTCACTCTTTATTTATTCTTTTTATCATCTTCATTGAAAACACTCTCTAAATTAATCATCCCCTTAGGTATCTTATTTGTCTTCAACTGAATAACTTGTTCTTCATATTGATTGTGTAGTCTCTTTTGGTTCGTTGAGGAGAATCCTACCCCATTTTGTAGGAAATGTGAAATGTGTTCATAAATTTCAAAGACTTGTCATGATACTTTATTATATAGAATATAAGGCCTTAAAATGACCTTGATATGGGATAAATCTTTCTCTTTTCCTACATCAACAACTACATGACATTGTGCTTGTATGGCAACCAATCTATCAGCATGTTTATTTGAATCCCTTAGTATGGGATGTATGTTGAAGGCATAAAAATGTTAAAGTAGGTCACATAACCTATGATTGTAGGATTTAAGAAAATTATTATTGGCTGCATATTTATTTCTCACTTGATGGATGACTAATTCACTATCTCCATAAACTTTCAATTTTTTTATCCCTCTCTTCTTTTCCTATTGGAGGATGTGAACTAGGCCTTCATATTCTGCCACATTGTAGGTGCAGCTAAAGTGGAATATATATGAGAAGTATTATTGATTATTTGATGGAGAAAATAACATAATTATAGCTCTTTTACCTAATTTACTTCTTGATCCATTAAAAACATCTTCCATATTCCTTCAATTTCATGATCTTCATTAATGAATGAAGGGATTGAAACATCCTTTTCATATCTACTATAAACTCTAAAATCAATCTCTTCTATGAAAGTATATGGATCAAATCCATTAATTTTAGTGATTTAATTATCAAGTAAAATATTATAAATACCTTCAAGGGGGAGGATGCTTCACCATCCATGACACCTTCTTGTTCTTTACTAATTAAACAATTCCGACTTAAACTAATCTCCATGTATGGCTTAATATGAGAAATTGCTAAGGGTTGAGTCCTTATAGTCACCTTGGTTCCATATATTGTTTTAAAATATAGAAAATACAAGATAATAGAAATTTACCCTCATATCTTATCCATGAAGGCCCTTAACAAGTAGATAGCGAAATGGGTTGGAAGGTCTACCACCACAATGTCTTATATAATGGGAAAACTTGGGCAGCCATGTAGAAATACTTTCAAACCTATGACCAATCCCATTATATTTTTGGAGTCCCATTGAGATATAACACACCTTTACTATGTGTTTTATACTTCAATCCTAATTTATCAGCCACCACCTTAGGCATGACAGTGATACTAGCTCCACTATCTATAATACAATTGTGAACCAACTTGTCTCCCATAATGAATGTGAAGTAGAAGGGTGGAGGCTTTTCAGATTTGGTGGAGGGATCAAATATATGATTTGAATAATTGGTAAGGGCCATACTATTGTATTTTGAAGTTTGATGGGCTACATAAATGTTTGAAAGTTGTTCTTGTAAGAGCTCCTTTTGACCAGGCATATGCAAGACTTCTCAAAGAGGTATGCTTGTATTGGAATTATTCAAAGAATAAAAAATGTTTAGATGGGAATAATTCACCTTTTCTTGAATTATTTAAGGTATTGAGGGAGTATGAACCTACTGCATTATAGGCTTGATAACCCTACTTGCATTCTGACTTTGTTGAGGGGCATGATTGGTAGTAGGTATTATACTAGGATTCACACTTTGTGGCCTTGGAGAGGCATCAATTAGAGTCACATGTACTCCAAAAACATCTCCTAGAGATCTATTCTTGGATCTTATGTTGGATGTAATTGATGTGCTTTGATTCAACACATAATCATCCTTAGCTTAAAAGTTTATCATACCTACACTCTGACTGCTACCTTCTCCATGAATATCCCTTTGGTTGGGATTCACTTCTTTTGATGTCATGTAAGGAGTAGTTTCTTCTTTTTCCACAAAATCTTGGTTGTCTTCTCCACCATCATGCATAAACCAACCTTGAGGTTGTCCCCATTGGTCAAAATGATCTTCCCCTTGGACCAAGTTTTCATTTACTAGAACAACAACCTTCATGAAAGGAGTGGAATTAGGATTATAGACATTGGGATACCTATTAAAACATTATTAACCTTGTCCTCTTCTTTGGTAGTTGTATTGGGGTGGAGCTCTACAACCTTGTTAAGGATAGTATTGAGGGTTAGGTAGGCCACTTGCCTAAAACAGACTTACTTGAGCTAAACACGTAATGACTAGATTCTCTCATCTTTGTCCATAGCATTATCTACCTTATTAGGAAGGGATATTAGCTTGACATTGGTATTAGTAACTTGTGATATGCCTGGAGCTTCAATCAAATTATGAGACAACAAAGGTATGGAAACTCTTGGAGGTATCTTACAAACTTGTATCAATCTATTCTTAGCTTTAATAACTATCTCATATGCATTTGGTAGAGTGAATCCTCCCATTGACTATAACATCACTACCACATCAGTACCAATACCCTTGAGATATGTTGGGAACACAAAGATCAAAGGAGGTCTCATGATAGGTGGAAACCTATGAAAAGTCCTTTGAAATATTTCATTAAAATCTCCCATGGATTTATTATGGCCTCTCTTTATCATTTTTAGTTGATGGATCAAAAAATTATGGTCACTCTTATTCTCAAATCTAGTCACCAATAATTCCCCAAATCCATCCCAACTTAAAATGCAACCAACTTCCAAATTCCTATACCAGTCAAGTGCCTTACCTCTTAAAGACATGGCAAGTAATCTAATGGTTATGTTGGCTTGGGTGACATTATGGAAGTTAATTTTTTTTGATATTTCCCTAATATTATCAAATTGGGTAATATAACCCTCTCTATTAAAACAAAGGAGACTCTTGGTAGCATTGGGAGGAATAGGGTCATATCGGGAAGGTCAATTGGATTTTGGGTGTTTAAGGTTGGGAAAGGTTGTTGCCTCTCCATTTATCTTCTTTCTTATTGATCTCCTATTTATCCAAATTCCTCAACTTATTCTTATTCATCTCAAAAACCTCATTTCCAAGGATCTCTAATCCTTAGGAATGGTTTAGGGAGTTGTTCTTCAAGAAGAAATTTAGCTAGAGGGGATTGATTTGAATTCCTAGATGACCTAGTGAGGACCATGAAGTATAACATGGGAAAATTGATCTACAACCATATATTCTCACCTTTTGGATTCATAAAATTCTATATTAAGAATATTTATACAACCTTAGGCTTATCAAGACCAACATTCACCTTGACATGTTAATAATTTGTCCCATCAGGCATGTCAAAACTATTGTCTCTAAATCTTGCACCCTAGAAGAGAGTGTTCAATCCTCTTCCAGATTTGGGCAATGTTGGAACATTTTTAGGCATGTGGGTATGCTTATATAAGAAATTAACCTCTATATTTAAAGGGGATAGCTCATTGAATGTGTTTCTACAAAATAACCTCTATCTGAACCAATTTGATCTAAAGGAAAAGAGTTAGAAATTGTACAAAAATGAAACCTACTCTAGGATTGGTGATGCACCAAAATTATCTTCCACATGAATGTTATATCCTAATGAAACATACAATAAAATGTATAGACCATTTTCAATATCTAAGGGGTTATAACATAAGTATTATAGTACAAAGGTGAGATGTGTAAAATAATACAAGGCAAATGAATTAAAAGGCAAAATTTGCACATTCCAAGAATAGTTATACACTTATAATAACTCAACATAGTTGAACACACTCTATTTGACCTACTAGACTAATAAATCTTGATTAAGAATGAAGGGTATATGATAGAAGGATGGAAAATCATCACTTGATGTCACTATACATCTCTTACACACTCAAACAATTATCTAGAAACTTGAAAGAAATAGACTTGTACTAATGCTTAAAGGTAGAATATCATTATAGCAAGGCTTTACCATACACTATGTGGTCATTCTTACACTAGCCCAAGGGTTATATTTATAGTATAAATCAAGTGAGAAGAGGAGGCCTTTAGCACTATAAAGAGGAATCATTCAATTAGGAGTCTCCATCTTCAATTGTAACCATATTTGCAAATGATGCTCATTTGGGCCATTACATTGATCCATGTCACTTTAATCGGTCACACAACAAGCTTTCTCTCTCAAAGATGCTTCCCCAATGCTTACACTATTAAAAAAAAAATCCAAGTTGAATAATGGCATCAATCAGTTATGCAAATGAGTGTCCACTTTTTGTCAATTTATCCTAATGCTAGTAGCTTCTTACTGGCTTGCTAAGGTGTGTAATAGTGTAGGGAAGAGTCACTTTCATTCTATTAGCCTTGGAGAGGCATCACATGGCATCTACATGTATAGGTAGTTTTTATTTTTATTTTCCACAAATGACTTGGATCATGACATGATCAATGGTGAGATGAACCCTTTGGTGGGCTTTGGTGGATGAATAATGTGAGCCCTTGGATTTTTGAGCATTTGAATGAGGACCATCAATCTACTTGGGTACCAACTAATTAAATTCTAATGGATATCTCATCACTTTGAATTTTATGTTCATATAACCATCACTCTAATGGGACCATTCCTTTATACTTTTTGTTTCAGTCAAGAAATTTGAAACAATTTTCTTGCAGACCCTTTTCTCTAAAAGAACTAACCTCTCAGACTTTCTACAAGTATCCCTTTAGACTTTTGCTGAAGGAAACTTTTGATAATAATAACCCATTAGAATTTTCATTTTTGCCTCTCTGAAAGCCTATACATGACCTTTGGCACTCTTGGAATGTCCCTTCATAAAGCTTGAAATAGACACTTTCTCAAGAAAAGATCCATTGGGATTTTGCAAATGTACCCTTCAAAAAAATTCAAAGGACACTTCCATGAGAAATAATTCCTTTAAAAAACCTTAAAATGACCAATTCCTTCAGGCTTTTGAAAGTCCCCAATTCCTTTTGTAAAAATGAAGTGACCAATTCCTGAGAAATGACCCTTTGGAAATATTGAAAATGTCCCTTCACTTAAGAAATGACCCTTCAGAAAGATTGTTTTGGATAAAAATTCTAAAATAATTCCTTTGGAAAAAATGTTTAAGCTAATTCCTTCAAAAAAGTGTAAAGTGTCCCTTCAAAAAACATGAAGAAAATCAATTCTTTGAAAGAACAAATCCTTTAGAAAGATTGTTTTGAATAAAAATTCTAAAACAATCCTTCAAAAATCCTATAGATGCATTTTAGAAACTTGAAATGTGCCCTTCAAAAAATTTGAAATAGACCAATCCTTTGAAATAAAAAACTAATTCCTGAGAAAATACCATTCATAAATCTTAAAAATGTCCCCTTTGGTCTTTTTGTAATGGACACTTCCATGAGAAAAAGACCCTTCAGACTTTTGAAAGTGACCCTTCAGGCTTTTACGAAGGACCTCTTGGAAATATTTAAATGGACCAATTCCTTTGAAAAGATTGTTTCAGATAAAATGTCAAAAACAATTCCTTTGAGTCTTGAATAAAAAACCTGAACCAAAACCTTGCCAAAAGAAATAATACTTGAGAAAATGGACCAAAATAACACTTGAGAACTTTGTTGTGGTGATAAACAAATAAGGAACACTACACTTAGCCAAAACTAAAGATGTAAAACTAGGTGAGAAAATTGGTTAACAATAATTTCCAAATATATATGCTTAAGAATTTGAATTATAATCATATGTTATTATATAACCATCTGAATCACTTCTTATACACCCATGTGAACCTGAATCTACATGTGTAGTAGGATAAGTTGTAACAACCCATATCCAAGGTGAATATTTTTGAATAAATTTTAGTTCCTTAAGAGATGAATACCTCTTTTTATCTTTTGTTATATAATAAGGATAATGTACGATGCTATTTAGAACTATCTAAATGTGCTCATGTGTAACTATATCATGATCATAAGTATATGTAGAAGTTTCTTCTATAACATGAACATGCTCATAAATATATGGATAGCTTGATTTCTATAATATTCTTTGGAGTATGTAGATTATGCTCTTTAATAGTTTTTCATACTATTTCAATTATATTTTTCTCAATTATTATCCCAAAAACATGTTTTATATGAGAAGTAAACATCATTGGCTCTAGAATTCATAGAAGTTTAACCACTTGATTAGCATGAATATATAGGAGACATGTATGCAATGTATAAGAGACTGCTCTAAGATATTATATCTAAAAACATCATAGTAGCATATCAAATACCCATGTGTTTGGTATAACTAATAATGGACGGGTCACTATGATAGGGCTCAGTTGTAAAGGTAGCTCTATATGCCCAAGAGCATCCTATTTATGAGCATAAAATGATATGAAAACTCTATAAATATCTTAAAAGCCTTGCTCTATATAATAAAGAGAGTAGAGGATTATTATGGCACACATAATTTCACTTGATCCATTGTATATCATAACACTATGTATGGATTATTTATCAATATATGCTCACATAAAGAATGCATGTCTATCAAAATAATCATTACTAACTTCAATATCATCAAATTTAATTTTAGGAAATGATGCTTGTTTACTTTTCTCTATACCGATGATGCTGACAAGTGGATTCCCATATGTAGGAGGAGGATGATCATTATATGTATAATGTATTTTGATATTATCCTTGTTATTTGCTTCATGATTTATAAAAGGATATTTTCACATTTTTAGTTTTGAATTATCATTTTTTGGTGGCTTTGATTCTTACTTAGGTGTATCAATATAAATATTATTTTCATCAATGAGATATTGAATCTTATACTTGATATTGAAACATCTATTTGTAAAATACTCAATACATTTATGGTAGTCAAAATATGCATTGTCATTAATGTTTTTATATTGTGATCTAAACATGTCCACTTTTCTTGGTGGAGGAAGATTGATGAGATTACATTATATCATCTTTTTAAATAATAAATTAGGAGGTGAAGGTAACCTTGAGAATTGCCTCCTTGGTGGAGCATGTAATTAAAGTTTTTGTGTTGGTTGTGAGATAATATTCACTATAATATTATCTTCATTCTTAATTTCATTTGGTTTTCTATTATAATTTGGATTTCTTTGAAATTTTACATTTAAAGTAAAATGAGAATTTGAATTAAACTTAAGCTTGTTCAAAGTAAGAAACTTAACCTCATGTTATTTGACTGTATGGCATATTTCATCAAAATATTTGAACATATAAAATATATTTAAATATTGAAGTGGAGATATAAAAATTTGAGTGAAGATATCTTGGAGCTCATTATCGGCCATTTTATTTGTCATTTTTTCTAACATAGCCCTGTATCTTAGCATGTATTCAATAATTATTTAATTAAACCCATGTTTGAGCTTTACAATTTGAGCATATGATAAATTTTCACCAATGTTGATAGATAAGTGTGTTAATAATTGGTTTTCCTAAGGGTTTAAATACTTTAATGATTGAAGAGGAAAAAATAAAACCATATAAGAGTATATTGTTTAAGACTTTTTGGAAAGATTTTTTTCAAAAAATTGTCATTTATATTGTTTAAGACTTTTTCGAAAGATTTTTGTCAAAAAATTGTCATTATCTACATAATCTAGCAAGATACATGGAATGAACTCAAATGTTATTCATGATCACCATTGACTTCATATAAAGGAATCTTATGAGCCAAAAATCCAATTCGTAATAGATAAAATGGAAATGTAGGTGAAAAAGGGTTATGTAACAAAGAACTTGAGTCCATAGAGGGTCTAACATGAGAGATAGTTTACTCAAATTTGGGAGAGATTAGGTTTTAAGGAAAGAAGTTTAAGCTCAAGAGTATCATTTATAGAGGTATTAAAATGGGTGTATGTAGCATGAGTAGGAATAATCATGGATATATTTTTGAAACCAAGTGATGTTCCCAAACTAAGAGATGATGCTATAAAAGTAGATTAATGTGTATAAATAGGAATGGATGCAATTGAAAAAGTGGAAAAATTGGAAGAGATACCCTAGGAACCTTTATTTTTTCATCTATAATGACATAAAAAAGTTAATACATATTTTATAGATGTTTACTAAGAAATTCCATAAATTTTTATTCATCAGTTAGACTAGATTGTTCCTGAGTTTTAGTTTTGAAATAAGATCCATAATTCACCCTTGAGGATGGTGTAGAATAAGTGAATGAATATCCTTTTAATTTTCAAATTTTAGACAATGTATAGCATTATTAGAGAAGAACATTGACATAACATAGTAGTGAAATAATTTGTAATAGGAAGAACATGAGTTTTAGCATTATTTAGTATAGATTCTCTATTAATTTTGCATTCAATCAAATATAATAATGAACAACATGATAAAAATTAATATAATATTTAATAATGAATTTCATATTCCTATGCGACATATGAAGAAAACATCCAATCATTGATCCCATTATGAATACAATAAAATTATGAACAAAGGATACTAATGACTATGAATACAATACAAACAAAAATTAAGGTGTAAGGGTGATCTAGAAAAGGGTTTGAATTATTAAATGGGCTCCCAAATATACTTTCTCATTTGTTGTTTATAGAGAAAAAACCATGCATGTAGCCCATGAACCCTATTTTTGAGGGTATAATGAGAGTAACTTCCATGGCTGATACAATCCTCTCATGTGCACCATAAATAAAACTACTCAAAGAGGCTTCCATGGTATAAATAAGGGATCTTAAGCATTTTGGATATATTTTCAGATACATGGAAAATAAACTTTAAGTTTAGTGATGTATAATAGATATGAGTATTGAGATAAACTCCTCATGCCATGATGTTTGTAGAACATATCATCATGTGGCCCTTCATGCTAGTCACTAAGTATTTTTAAAAATATCAAAACTTAGTTTATAAAAACAAGTACAAGAAAAAAAAAATAAATTAATTAAAAAAAAGTGATATATATATATATATATATATATATATATATATATATATATATAAAACTTTTATTTTTTTTGTTTATTTATTTTTTTCTTGTACTTGTTTTTATAAACTAAGTTTTGATATTTTTAAAAATACTTAGTGACTAGCATGAAGGGCCACATGATGATATGTTCTACAAACATACATGGAAAATAAACTTTAAGTTTAGTGATGTATAATAGATATGAGTATTCAGATAAACTCCTCATGCCATGATGTTTGTAGAACATACATCATGTGGCCCTTCATGCTAGTCACTAATTATTTTTAAAAATATCAAAACTTAGTTTATAAAAACAAGTACAAGAAAAAAAATAAATAAATAAAAAATAAAAGTGATATATATATATATATATCAACAAATTTAAATTTGAGGTAGAAATAAAGCGATTCAATGTCATATATATCCAAGGTGACAAGAAAATTACTTCAATATTAGATTAAATCTAAGGTCAAACAATATTAAATAATAATATATCATATTTATATCTAAGGTTTAAGTTTTCTTTCTTTCAGTGTCAGGAATTTACAAAAAAAATGAATGAAATCCAAGGACAAAAAGAAAAAAGTGATAAACAATATTATAAAAATAGCAAGTTGACTAGAATGTTTAAGATAGTTTGAATTGAATGAATTGAAATAATAGATTTAAACTATTAAAATGGATATACATGGAATATATAGATTTAGAAGTGAAATATATAATTTACAAAATTAGAAATTAAATGAAAATAGTAAATCAACAAATTTATATACAAAATTTCCTCAAATGGGTCTTATGCTGATTATGTATGGTGACTACAAATGAAAAATGACTAAAAAGACCCATGTATTATGTAGTATGAAAAAATAGGAATTAAAACTATGTTCAAACAAGTCTGAATTAGTAATATAGGGTCATAATGTGACATTATATGTTAACCATGCTCACATCTAGATTGAATATGTTACTAAATTTCTTTCTTGAGAACTTACAACTATTTGTGAGCATTTTATGATTCTATGTTGGAGATAATTTGTTGCATGAGGACATTAAAAACATAAAAACTTAGATCTTGCACAATAAACAAAATAAAGATCAAATACAAATATGGGAAATAGGGTTAGGGGAAGAGCTTATATGACCATAGAAAACTATGCATAATTTGAGTGCTACCTAATTATCCCAAATGGGCCTTAAGCCAATGAATTTTTCCCTCCTAAAGTGAGTTTGTGATCAATGATTGTGAAACTATATGAATATATCTAGAATATTGACTGAAATGCCTAACAATAGATGCACTTGACATGTAATAAAATATATTTAGACTTGGCATATGACTATTATAGTGCAATAAAATTGAGATTTGAATAAATACTTCTCTTTTTATCAATGTGTATTAGGATTGACAAGTGATTTGTACATATGTTTTTGAGAAGCCTTTATATTCATATATATGAAAATATTTTGAATACTTATGTTAACTATCCTTGATTAAAGCATGGTATGGGTTAAGTGTAATGTCTAAAATTTAAAAACTTATTATTTTGGTATGAGTGACAAGGTTTTGCTAGTAGATAAGGCCATATTGTGGCCCTATTTGACCTAACATGGTCCTTCCATAGAAGAATAGAGACTATTAGAAAATGTTTGATAGGTTTATGTAACTATATTAGGGAGTATAAATGATGTTATGAGTATTTTTAATATAATTTGTAAAGTGTTTAATTCTCTTGAAGGGATGATAAGTTAGCAAAATGACAAATAGGTCGAGTGAGGTAAGGATATCAAGATTAAACATTATCAAGAACTTAATGATTAATTTTATATCTATAATTCTATTTATTAATTTTATCCTTGTTATATCACAATTAATCATTATCTCAATGATATTATTTTGTCTAAGAATTTTATCATTTCTATATCACAAGTATTATCTCAATGAAGCTATTATTCTATCTAAAAATCCTATCATTGATATATCATAAGTAATCATTATATCAATGACACTATTATTTTATATAAAAATAATATCATTTCTATATACAGGTTAATATTATCAAAATTACACTATTTTTCTATATAAAAATTATATCATTACTATCTTAAAAGTAATCATTCTCTGAATGACACTATTATTCTATCTAATAATTATATCATTTGTATATCATAAGTAGGCATTATGTCAAAGATATTATCATTAGATATAACAAATATATCATTGATATATAAAAATTAACCATTATATCAATTATGATATTGTTATATCTAAAAATTCTATTAATTTTATATCAAAAGTAATCATTATCTCAATGTTTCTATTGTTTATGTAGCAAATCTATTATTTGTTCTATCTCTTTTAACAATGTATCACTGATGTCCTTATTTACTAATAAATCTATCATTTATCTATATAAAATTATAAATAACCACAAATTATATTTATTAGCTTAAGAAAATAACTTCACTATGTTATAATAAAGAAATCATATTCATTATAAATAACAAAACATTTCATTGCATTAAATAAACATAAAGCACACCTGTTTTTTAACATATTATTATTCTATAAAACATTTAGTGTTTAAGTGTCACTATTACCTTATCTAACACTATTAAAAGGGTTTATCTGTATTGTTACTATTATTTATTCAACCCAATTAGTAAGAAAATTTCAATTTTTTACTATGATTGACAATACATTCCACTAATTTAAATAAACATAGACCACACTATTATTTTCTAATAATATAAACACAAAATAAATTATCTATAATACACACATTTTCATTTAGTTTATTAACAATGGAACAAATTCTATTTTTTAAATAATAAAAATATGAGTAACTATTACCTTATCTAGAATAGTAATATATATTTTAGTATGAGGCTAAACTAATTTTCACATTAAAAAAATGTAACTATTATTTTATTTGTAATAGTAATAGATATTTAAATAAGAAATTAATCTATTTTATGCATAAATAAATATAAAACTATTCTTTTATTTGGAATATAAATATTAATTTAAATAAGAAGTTAATCCATTTTCTACATAAGAAAATATCTAAGTATTATTTCATCTATCTCTCTATATATATCTTAAATATGCATTTGACACTCCATTTGTGTACTAGATTCATATAATATCTTCTCTAGTCCCATTCCCCATCCTTGGCCTCTATTGGACATTAATATCTAAATTGAATTAAATTTAGATATGTTTAACAACCACTCATACTTTTCTAGTATATACTCCTTTTAGTAACCAAATTAGATTTTACTATTATGATATTTATTAAAGTATATAGAAAACAAGTCTAATATTTTTTATTATAATTTAGATTTAAATTATTTCTATACATAACACTATAATGATTGTAATAAATTCATTTTGAATTATTACCAACACACCCAAATAATTTAATAATGTCTAATGACATTCAAATCTATAGAGAAACTAAAAGACCACAAACTAAAATTACTTGGCATGGTTAGGAAGGATTATTGATTGCATCCAAATGCATAAATCCATATTATAAAGTGGTGGCTAGGACAATCCATACGGAAGGGGAAGATAAATTGCATAATCCTTATAACTATAAAAATTAACTATTATTCCAAATAATAGTTTTAAATATACATAAGAAGAAAATAATTACATCTAATATTTTTACAAATAGGGAAAAATAAGCCAATGAAGCATAACCTAAAATTTATGTTAAATTCAATCTTTTGATTATGTTCAAGAATGTATTTTTGCATTAATACTTCCAATCTTCTATTATCACAAATCTTATATCCATACCCATACTTTGTTTATGATAGACCTTACTTTAATAAATTATATTCCTAATAATAATATTTAAACACTTTTAAAATCCTCTTGTATTCTATGATAATGTTACTAAAATATCAGGTTAGAAATCCCTACCTATCATTCTATTCCATGTGTTATCACCTCTTTTATAGATCGCACTTATATAGGTCAGTATTTAGTGCATAAACATAGGCCCCATTGGAAGGCTAAGAATTAAAAAATGTCTTCCATGAAATAAAAATTTGAGCTTGATCCTCTTATAAAAAAAATGAATGCAAGAACAATAAACTATTAATGTGTACCATTTGGAAGTATCTCCCTCTCTATATTACACTCTTGAAGTGCACTCCACTGCAAAGGATCCACCATGCATGCCATTAATTGATCAATATTAAAAATCAATAGAAATTAGTCCACACCAAAATCAAAATAGAATTTTATTTTATAAATTCACTCTTAAATATGAGAGTTACTAGTTGAATTCTTATGTTCCATTAGAAAAATCTAACTCAATATTTCTTCCACCCAAGAATAAATACATTTCCTTCATAAAAAATTTCTTCAAAATAACATAAAAATCAATGTCCATTCACACTTAATTTAACATATAAAATGGGTGGCATTGATTAAGGTCTAATTAAATTCTTAATACGCTCCTTAAAAATTAGTTGAAGACACCATTTGAATCACATTTTGGTTATATGCTTAAATGTCTAAATGGGCTGAAATGGGGTTTAATGAGTCTATGTATTTGATTGAATTTATCGGTATGGGATTTATTGCACAATGTCATATAAAAAATTCAACGAAATTAGATGAATTTAGACCTAAGGATGAAATTAAAAGTCATATTTGAAGGATATAGGCTTGGTGGGATACGAGGTGAATTTATCTATCAAGTTGGGTTTTAGAAAACCTAGTTTTCTCTTCTAGTGTGATTAAATGACTAATGATAAGGATAGCTAAAGGAGTGGAGAAAAATATTTGTATATTGAGCTCAAAATATATTTCACTTTGAGTGTTATATGCTGGTATAGGGGTTAGTTCACATGAAAATGTTCATGCTCTATATAAATGCACTTATTCAACAAGAATCATGCAAGAGAAATGAATTTTTTTAATGTATTTTTTACTTTGTTTTGTATAAGAATTTTATTATTTTATTTTATTTGTTTGCCAAAGGTATGTGATTTATTATTTATAAACTAAATGTTTTGTCCCTTGTTGTTTCATTGCTTGTTTTTCTAGAAAAACCAAGGCTTTAGAATGATAACATAAATTATGTTGTTTCTAAAAATGAAAGTGTTGAAATTAAATAAAGCAAAGTTCTTTTATTTTTATGATTAATATGTATGCAAGTGGCAATAGATCTGAAATTAGAGTAAGTGCTGATTTTTGCCTGATTTTTTGATTTTTAAAAGTGTGTAAATTTAACTAATGATTGCTAAAATGGATATTTTTTATTTATGTTTTGGTGTGAATGAAGCTAATATTAATTAGTAATTTAAATTTTAGATGTGAAAATTAAATCTAATCCTAAAACTTGATATTTTCATGCATGCAAAAAATATTTCTAAATTCTAAAAATCTAAAATTGAATGCAAAACCTATTTTTTTGGTTTATTTTGGATGCAACTAGATTTAATGTGTGATAAAATAATTATGATTTATTATTGTGGTTTATATATGAACAAATTTTAAAAACATGCAATAAATGGAAGTGATTCTACATATGCAATTCATTCTTTTTTGGTTTTTATGGGGGGTTTTTGTGTAAGTGGGTGTGAGGATTTTTTTTTTTTTCCTGTGTCAACATGTGTATTTAAATACTAAAAATAAAATAAATTAACTTATTATTTATTTTAAATTAAATATAACTTTTTCTATCTAGCACTAAATTAACATTCAAAACTATTGCGCTTTCTAATTTATTACATGCAAGTAAACTTATGAAAGATTTAATGATTATCAATACAAAAGATTATGAAAGGTGGCTTATTTTTAGTTAATATTTAATTTTTATATATGCAAAATAAACTGATTAAAATAAATAATCTAATCTAAAAAATATAAAAATAATGAGAAATAAAATAAAAAAACCCAAACCTAACCAAAGTAGAGGATAGTTTGAGAAAAAGAGCTTGATCTAATACTAAAATTAATTAATCCTTAGGCTCATAACTTTGTATTTGTTGGTAGATCATATAGAAATAGGAATAAATAAAAGGAATGAAAACATGATAAAAAATTAAATAAAATAAGTATCTTGATTGTTTTTAGTTTCTCACAATAAACAAGTGTTGTGTTATAAGTTCACAAGTTTTATTTCTCAAATCTACCTAGATGACCACCAGAAAGTTGTTATGGCATTCAAGATGATTTATTAAATATGATATAGAAGGCACACTATATATATCTATAAAAACCTCAAATTATATGGGATGGGGATAGGGTCAATGCCAAAGATAAGTAAATTATATCTCTATCTCTGAAGGGGAAAGGGATGGGGGTCTAATTTTTTAATCTATAAATTGATAGTGTAATCTTTGATAGCTATTAATATATTCTTTGTCCCAAATTTATTCACCATATATAGATATATAGAGTGGGGAGTGGATTCCCACCCTCTAACATCTATATTTTATCCATTTTAGGGATGCTTGACATCTATTCTCAATTATTAATTCAATTTTTAGATCTAAAAATCAAAGTAGGAAATATTTTTAAGGAAAGAGAAGATGTTTCATGTAGGAGTTAACAAAATATTGATAGGGAGATTATTAGAATTAACATATATTTAGTTAAAATTAGGATAAAAATAATTAGGAATTAAATATAACATTAAAAGGATAAGTTAAAAAGAAATAAAGTATAAACATATGGTTAAACATGAAACACATGTGTCTTAGGAGTTATTTTTTAAAAATTATTCAAAGGTGGTGAAACCACCATGAAAATTATCTAAAATATCATAGAAATTTATAAATTACCGTGTATTTTATATAATTACTATGATAATTGTGTGTCATTTGGGCAATTACATAAATGGTTGTGGTGATTTCACTATGCCACACTAGGGTTCATAGGAGTTAAACTTAAAATTTGTAAATTTTAAACTTGTCAAGGATTGAAAAGAGGAAAAAGAAAGAAAAATATGGATAATACCAAGTCTAATCATATTTCATTTTTGGATGTCTTTGTACCATCATTGACATCATTAAATGTTATAGCATGAAACATTTAAGTGCATATAAACACCTAATTTATCTATTTGGTGAATGCAAACATTAATCAATATTGAAACACTTATCTTATTTTTTTCACATAATTTCACCCACCGAAGGGTTTTTTATTGATTAACAACTCCATCACCTTCTCCTCCATGTAGAAACCTACCCTTTGATGGTCAAATAGATGTCAAATTTAGATTCTCACAATGGGATGTGACATTATTTTCTTATGATCTTCCTAGTGGTATATCTGAAAAATATATCACTAATTGATCCCTTATGTTAGGTCCATAATTATGGAGAATATTATTGCACGTGAAATGTTAGATTTGGCACCGTGCCCACCATCACTAAAGAATTTGATGAAAGATATAAAACATCATTGTATAACATAGTATTATACATGGAATAAGGTATTTGGACACCTTTCTTAGAAATTTAGTTAATATACGAGACATTTAGAGAATCAAAATTTACAAGGTTAAGCCCTTTTAGTGGATACTCAACCATGATGTTTTTCTTCCTTAAAAAGGCACTTTTATGACTTTCATGGGACTATTACTAATTTTATAGTGGATTGTTAATCATTTAACAAAAAAAAGAGATGCATCATCATGAGGAACAATCTTCATCTCCTCAGAGAATATGTAAAATTGAAAGGAAACTTCCATGCATGTCCCCAATAAATGGGAGATCTATTTTATTTCATGTGTTATTCTCACTCCATACAGAGATTCAAATATATCATAGATATATCCATAGTTTATAGAGAAAGGAGAACAAAGATCTTCTACCATAATCCCATAATTTTCATAGGATAAAGGAACAACCTCTATTTTAGCCAAAACACCATCTTTGGATATAATATATGCTTTCCCTTACACCTTATTCACTATCAAAGGAAGAATATCATCCTAATTTTAGATATCTACTTTATATATTAAGTATATTTTCTTGGTTGTTCTTATTCAAATTTTAGAGATAGTAGAAGAGACCATGGTTAAGGCTTGTTATTAGTTGTAGCATGACATATATGATGTTGTTAATGATACATGTGATGATATTATGATAGTTTTTGATGAATAATATATTGTATTATACATTTAATCTCATATTTCATCATGTTTTATATATTATATCATTATCTTTATAAATTATATTATTTATCTCTTTGTTATTCTTATATTATGTTCTTTACTTCACTACATTTTTAATATTAGTGTCTTATCTCCCTCTTAAGTTTATTTGGCCATTGAATCCTTTATGATTCTCTGGTATCTTTAATTTTCATGCCTCTCACTCTTATATTTATTTATCCATTAAATACTTTTTGATACTTTGGTATCTTAAACTTTCATATATATATATATATACATATATATATATATATATATATATATATACATATATATATATATATACATATATATATATATATACACACACACACACACACACACATATATATATATATATATATATATATATCCCTCTTGTGTTTATTTAGCCACTACATCATTTTTGATTTTTTAGTAGGGTTTTAGGTTCTTCCCCTCTTAGCTTTTACTACAATGTTTTCTTATTCTATACCTATTGTAGGTTTTAATGAATTATCTAGTGACATTAATAGCTTCCTACATATCACCTCCTATTACAATATTATCTTCATCCTCATGTACTTATTATAAAATATTAATTGTATTTCCATGTAGTTCCAAATCCAGTTTATGCCTAGTATTTCTAAAGCAAAAACTCTCCCCTCTTGTTGTCAACTACTAATATATATTCATTGTATCAAATTACATTTTTTGACCCCTCATTATCTTCATTATTCACATTTCCTATCTTTTAGTTGAGGAGCATTTAATACATAGAGGCTATTTAACTCTATTCCAAAGTGTAGGTCTCGGAGTATCTAAGCTTCTTGGTCTCTTAGTTATTCTCTTTAGAATATAGGTGTAAGATATTTTCTGTTAGTCATATTATACACCAATTTTTTTCTTTAAAATTTTTACAAAAGAGAAAAAATACAAAATACAAACAATTCATAAGCCAATATATCAAAATAAAAATAAGTAGAAAATGATAAAGGTAGTTTCAAAAGGAAAAATATATTTCAAAAGTCAAAATCATAAAAATACATGATCATTTCATTGGAAAAATCCCTATACTACTTGAATCTCAAACTGTCTAATTAGCCTCATAAAAAATCTTGAGGTCCATTAGAGTGTGGTAGGATAATAGACTAGGGTAAGAGGCTTCATTTATATCATTGGTGACACTTGAATTTTCATGACAATATACAATCCTCATAGTTGACTGATGGCTTCTTTAGGGTCTAAAGGAATATGGAAACATCATGGGAATGTATGATATTTTTACTTTTAATGAAAAATTACTTCATGTGATTATCTATATACATATTATCCCAAGTTCATGCTTTTTTATGTAGGGTTCTCTAGATGCTTGATGTTAAAAAAAATTAGTCTTGCCCACTTGATTAGAGTGTCATGTCTTTGATAAGTATTTTCACATCAAACTTGTGTTACCTTGATTCATTATGCTCATGTTTATCATTTCCAATATTAATTTGATGAATATTTATACTAGTTTACCACCTCCATTTTATTTATATCCTTTTTCTATCTCTTTTCTTTTGATTTGACTCATAGCTCTCATTATCAAGCCTCTTAGCTTGTGTGTTGCATGATAAGACCTTATCGAATAAAACTATGTCCTCCTCAAAAATTCCCATCATATTCATATCCATGTCATCTTCTTCATATGATTGATGTATATAGATAGTCATTCCCTCATATGAGATTTTAAAAAATAAACATTGAATTTGAGTTTACTAATTTATTTACTTCCATTTCACACAATTTATTTGTATTAGATTTATTTAATATGCTTATGTTTTATGTCTTTTAACCATTATATTTACTTACAAGTTCTTTGTTTGATTTATATCTATTTACATTGTATGTTTTACAATCTCTTAAATTTAATTTATTGTATATCTTATGCTTGTCCTAGATTTATTGTATCTACTTACATTGGATGCCATTTTCCATTTTCATTTTTTAGATGTCTTATGTTTGAATATATTTAATTTTTTACCTCTCTTAAATTTTATGTCTTTTACAAAAGTTATTATTCTTGCACATATTTTTATTTGTTAAATTATTTTTTATATACGTAAATTGATGTCTTTCACAACTTTTATCATTATTGCAAATCTTTTTATTTTTTAGATTATTTTTTATTTACTTTATTTACATGTAATTTTTACACATTGAATTTAATTATTTTTATAAATACATGTTTACAATTTTTATAATAAGAAAATGAAACATAATATTAAATAAAATAAAATCATGCCACATTACTATATCCACTTAACATCACATAAACATACCTGTGTAAAGAAAAAAATGTCATATATATCAAGTGTTTTATACAACATATATAATAAAAAAACACATTATATGCATAATAAGTCTATTGGACACCTTCACCCTATATCAAAAAGGGGATAAACTATGTTGTAATCTAACCTCTATTGGAGATCAAGCTTTGGATTTGGTTTTTGACCATAATCCTTGCATATATGCATGTACCTTAACCAAATACTTCTAAAAATTTGTAACTTGATCTACAAGTGTGTGTTGCCTCTTCATGCCTACTAAGGTGGATTTATGTACTACTACAATGCTAAAACCTTCTCATAATATTGAATAACATAGTTGTATATGACTTTGGGTTTCCATTGTTATTATGCCCCATAATATCTATAATGAATCTCAATGAACCTATATGATTTCCTAAGGATGTCACAATCGAATCCAACATAGTCACTATGTTCTGTTAAAGAAACATGCCATATAGTATCTCATGATGTGTGGCCTCAATCATGGATCACCAATTCACTGTCTCATTTGTAAAAAGCTACAAAATGAATAATTAGACATATATATATATATAGATATATATATATATATATATCAATATAAAAATCATATATATCTATCACTATCCTATCCTCAAGTATGATTATCTGTAATTTTATAAAATATAGTGAAAAAAATTAAAATAAAAAATTATACCAAGACAGTTAGGTATAACTAATAAAATATGAAATTTAGTACGTTAAATGAAAATCTTGAAACACATTTACCACTTATGACTTGATAATCCAAAAAGGATACCAATTCACCATCCTCTCACACTTGTATTTTATCTTATGAACCAACCATTCCATTCTATTGTTAAACACCTAGATCAACCTCATTATTTATTTCAATCTTGATAAATATCCTACACAAACATATCCATATTATCATATTATTTCACCTATACACAAGTTATTTTTGATAGTTATGGTCATTATTACCAATCAATAATAACCAACACTATTCAAAACTAACCTGATCCTATCAATTAATATTTTATAAAATCAAACCCATCCTTAGGTTAGCCCATAATACCAACATGTTAGTGGCATGATGATTTATTCAAATGGATATGTATATAAACAAATCAAGGTTTTATTATAAAGGACTGGCAATTATATATGTTATATATATACATTATTTCACATTGAGAGATTTTACCATATTATTCCCAATTTGCATACCTATCACTAGGATAAATCAAAATCCAACTCTAAAGCACTAAAAATATAATTCAAAGTAAGCATTATAAAACACTAAATCAAAGCATTAGATCAATCCACATAGTGAAGGATAACAATTTCATAATCATACTAGGTGGGAGAACTACACATGGTTTGATTTCCATCCTTGGTGTATTATATACATAAGTAATGGCCAATAATTAGGTGGGGATAATTATGGTCAGATCAGTCCATTACACCTTCCCAATTTCTTAAAATTTATATCCCTCATAGGTACATATGCTATTTTAAGGAAAATGAGGTCAATTTCTATATCTACGTGCATCAATAATGTCTATGATTGAAAACATAAAGAGAGTAAAGGTAGTTGTACGTGAATGTAAATTAATTATGTAATACTTCCTCATAAGTCAATAATTTAATAAAAAGGTTGTTATTAATAGATGATATTGACCCAATCTTGTGGAACTAAACCAACACAAAAAATATATCAATTCCCAAACCAAACAAACCAAAGGCATGTGTATCCTTAATTTTTACATTAGAATATAGTCATAGTTAGACAATTAACTCAAAAAACTAAGTATTATGATCTCTTTAGGGATTTACATATTTAACATATGCCTTTTTTAAATATAAATAATTAATTATCAATCATTTAAATTCATATGTATCTTTGAATGCCATATCTATTGATTTGAATTTTATTTAAACTTTATATCTTAATTAGATTAATATTTACCAATTAACCCAAATTAAGGTAAAATAGTAGTCTCCTCATAGATGGTCTCTACATCCTAACAAATAATAAGGACCTCATCATCCCCATTCTCATATTCTCTCTGATGATATCCTAAAATTTCACCCATCTCCCTATCTATATAACCATAAATAATGGCCCTCACCTCATGTATATGTGATGTTTCAATAGGTCTTTCTCTAGAATATATGTGATCTTAATCCCCCATGGTATAAAATACCTCTATGAATTCACCATAGTATCTAAATTATCATCCATAAAAAATGGTATTATACCTATCCAAATTGAGATATGATAACATTTTGTGCCTTAGGAACATATCATATATGAATCCATGCATATCATCCTCATTTCACCACTACCCTAACCTCTACCCTCTAACATTATATCCTACCCCAAGGATAAGGGTAGATTATGGTATCAATATGAAATCATAACCTCATACAGTTATGGATCTCTCGTATGATCAATTCTATCTGGGGGAAAGGATGAGGATGATATCAGTTCTGATAATCAAAACTATCCAAGAACCATATCAAACTAATGTGTTTTTTCACTTTTTCTAGTTGCAGAGCCTACACTATATATGGCCATGATGACCATATGTCAACTACTCTTGTGTATATAATCCATGTGATGGAATCCCTAAGTATAATTTTTAGTTATATATACCATGCCATTAATTTTATTATAGGTCCTCAAACCCATGATCTGAAACATGGAAAGTGATTTTCATTATGCAATGGTATACAAATAAGCCTAAACATCAAAAACTACTCATATATATAATAACATGAATAATACTATTATCCATAAGTTATTTTTGGCCTTTTTTGGCCCACATATGAAGCTCTTGAATGGTTTGATGAAGTAGTGGATCAAAGGATTAGAAATAAGTCCAATAATGTGAATGGAGGGATCCAAGTAGATTTGCATGTGTTTAAAGAATTTAAGATCATAAAATAGGTTGTGCAAGCCTTAGATAATCATCATCACCTTTAAATAATGATTAAAGGATGGATTGTTAAAATTTAAGGACTAAACCATCACTAGGAAATCATGCAAAAATGAATGGACCAGATAACTTGTAAATTTAATAAATTTACTTCAAAAAGTCATGAAAAACAAAAGATTATAATGCATGGATTCCTTCATTCCAAGATCATCTTATGAAATTTTCATGCTTGCACAATATTTTTATCTCAAGTTATGGGCATTTAAAGTTGAACCTACAGAATGGGAAGTTTGTGCAAACATCAAAATAAAGCTTGAGAAAAATAACTCATTTTAAGAATAAATTTGATGGTTAAATTAACATCAATTATAGTCATACAAACATCATTTGACAAGATCATGGATGTCAAATTCTATCTCATGAAGTAGCTATTGGATTTCAAATAGTGGGTCCTAATAGATTTAATAGTTTGTATTACATTGTACATCTTCATCTGATGGTGTAAAATGAGTTAAAAGGTCAAGGAGATTAAGATGCCCCCACATAGAAAAATCATGAAGGATGATTAAATAATAATAATATCCTAGGATCAATGCATGATTGACATATGGTGTAAGCATGGAAGCTGATAGTTTGATAGTGGGATCCTGAAACCAACATGCATTTGACACATGGCACAATCTTGGATAGAGTTGAAAAGTTAAAGGTAGATAGATGACTCATGATAATTCATACAAATTAGGATCAATAGTGTGATATGGGTCAATGATTCAATGAGATATGTTAGATATCAATATCTAATTAAAACAAAAGTGATCCCAAGACTTTCAATGGAAGTTGAGAAACCATTTTCAATGGAAGAAAATAGGTCTTACAAGATCATCTTGTTGCCATTGAAACTTGATCCAACATCACTGAAAATACACAATGATGCATTTAAAGTGAAAAATAATATAAAGAACCATCATTAAGGCTAAATATGGACATCTACTTCATAAATTTTTATCAGGTAGGGTTATTTCTACAACTATGTTCACCATTTTTAAAAAGGATCTATGTATATGTGAAATTATGGTTCCTACAAAGATATATTAGGTATTTTTGGACCTATTTGGATGTAAAAAAGAGGATATTCTTAGATTGATTTTTTGCCTATAGATGAACATGCGATCCAGATATGAAAATGGATTAGATATGTTTAATGTAAAGGGTGTCATCTATCAACATGGATCCATCCTTGAAAAAGTAGGTAATAACTACTATTCATGCCATGGCACTATTATTTTTTTTAAGGTTTGATCCTCATAAACATGTCAAGTGGACTTAGAGTGGTGAACTAGTAGTTAGAGAAGTAGTTAAGAGCATTGATTCCTCTCAAATAGACTTTGTCATCATATAAAACCAACCCTTGTCTCTAATGGGATCTCTCAGCCAATGAGAGGAGCTTGAGGATTATTTAGACAAAAGGAGATTCATTTATTTATGAAATCATGCTTATATAAAGTAATCAATGAGTTTCCACCTCACTTCCTGATCTTGATGACTTTTTTCCACTCTCCAATGCATTTTTTCCATCTCTCTCTCATTTTTTGATATATATAGAGGATTTTAAGCCAAAAAATGGATCCTCTTAGTATCCATCTAATTTTTATCTTGGGCACGACTAAACTCTACCAAGATGGAGCTTATAACCTCTTGAGATGAATACAATACTATTTTTTAGATTTCATTGTTCTAGTATAGTGTGTACATGTCAATTGATTTGCATATGTGCTAGATATTTTTTCCCTTGTCAAGTTTTGATATCACCTAGATACTTGTTCATCTTGTTATGTAAGTCATGTTTAGTGTTAAAGTATCTTTTAATTGAATCAAAGATGTGGATACCATGAATAGTTAGTGTCTTACATTATACCTCTCCATCATTTCCCTCAACTTATGATTATTTGGTGAAACTTTTCATGAAACATTGATTTATGAAAAATATTTAAAATCATGGATCTAGTCTTATTTTTGTTTCATTAGTGTTTAAGAGTCAAGTAGAGTGGATCAACCATAATTTAGGTGCATCACCATATTTATCTTAGGTTTCCCTTTTATGTTATCTCCCTCTCCCTTTTCCCTAGTCATTTTTAGGTTTTAGTAGTGGAAAGGAGCTAAAATTATGCATAAAAGGAGCTAGCCTCGTTAAAAATCCTAGAGGTCTAACCCTGTTATAGGATACCCATAGCCTAGGGTTATTCCCATGTTGAGATACATTTGGAATTAGAACCAAAATACTTCTACTTTTAGCTAGGGTGTAATCTAGATCCCCAGTAATTATGGCATGCCTAATGGGACAAGGTTTAAAAGAGTGGGAAGATCTTGGTGTGTCTTTCCTCTTATCAACTTTTAGAAGCAATAACTTATCACCAATGGTGACTCTAAATAAATTTTTTTGGTTATGAGTAGATTATATATGTCTCATTGAAAATTCTAGTTAGCTTTTGCATCTCATTTGACATATAAGGTTAATATGGACAACTATGGTGATTATTCTTCATATCCACCTCCTTATGAGTAGCCCCAATATGATCCTCATAATCCATATAACCCCTATCACTCCTACCAAGATCTGTATCAGCCTTATTATGAGTATGATCAATCACATTATGGTCCTCACTAGCAATATGGGGACCAATATTAGTCATATATACAAGAGTATTTCCCTAAACCTTCCTATGGACAACAAGCCCATCATAATATTGCTCCTCATCAACCCTATCACGAGCCATGTATGTAGAGAATAGGGAAATTTACCTTAGTATTATTTCTTGTATTCTTGCTTTCTTTTGTAATATTTACCAACCCCTTTTAAATGAACTTTGAATGAGCTTTTACAGAGATCTATTGGTCATGGGTTAAATTTATTTACACTAGGCTAGCATAATGAAGAAGAGGAATCAAAAGGAACTGGTCATCTAGGTTCAAAATGTGATTGGATAAGAGTGATAAAAATGGGACACCCTAAGGTCTATCACTATAGTCCAAACCCAACACTCCAATCCTACAAGTTTGGGACGTAGGGGGATGGAACTAACATGGTAAATATAGCTTAGCTAAGCTAGAATCAGATCTCAGAAGTCTATGGATGACTAAGAATAAGCAAAAATGTGTCTAGAAGGGTCATCAGAGCATGAAAGAGGGACCTATGGCTTGGGTGTCACAAGACACACTCAATCTACCAATTTTGACATTTTATATGAATATATTCTCCCCCTTATTTTAGTGATGTAGCAAAGCAAAATACTAGGATAAAGGAAAAGTAGAAAGTGTACCTCAACTTACCTATAAGGGTGAAGCCCATGAAGCTATGTGATGTTGGGTGTGAATAAAGAGAGCACATTGTTAAGTGTAAATCTATGAGAGGAAACAAAGAGTAGATCAATTCTTAAAATATATGTTATATATAAAATAATAATATACAAAGCTAGGTAAGAGAGAGGAAGAGAAAGAATGAATACACCTCATTGGGTATGCAAACCAATATAAGACTTGTTGTGATGTTGAGTGATGTTAGATGATGCTAAGTAATGTTAGGTATGTTCTATACCAAGAGTAATATTATGAATAGAACTGAGTGATCAATTCCTTGAGAGTGGCTCAAGAATATAAAGGCTAGTCCTTTGGCTCCATTATCACCCACTAAGTGAAGCTATGTAATCATGCATATGTTAATCGATGTTTGGACTATATATTAAATCCCTTTAAGTAAGTGGCTCAATAATATAAAGGATATATATACCTTTAGCTCCACCATTTCCCATTAAGTGAATATATATAATCATTCATGTGTTAATCAATGTTGGGACTATGTGTCTAATCCCTCTGAGTAAGTTTCTCAAGAATACAAATAATAACTAGACCTTTGGCTCTATTGTTTCCCACTAAGTGAAGCTATGAACTAATACTGGTATGAATGTGTATTATATGAGATGGATATTGAATCTCATGAATGCTCTATAATTTGATAATGTGACATGGATAGCCAAATGTGTGCTAGAAACTAGGCCAATCTTGGCCACTCTAGAATGAGGAGATTAGGCTTATATGAAATCCACTCCAAAAATGAAAGCTAAGATTATCTGGAAGCCACTAAAGAATGTGTAGGTTATTCCTATATGAAATCCACTCCAAAATGATACCAACCACCTACTAATGGAATAAAGCATGCAACTGTTGAGAATGCCTAGGTAATATATTGAACTTGGAAAGAAAATAAGTCAAATGTACTACACACATTACACCCAATCACTAGTGTTTGTAACATAGATTTTGATCTAGAAGTTATACCAACTATCCAATCTAAAGAGGGAAGTGAGATCCATCATGTCATGCATGATGGCCCCTATATCTATATTCTTTGAGGAAAACTATAGTAAAATTATTGAATCTAAATTGATTTGCATGTGACAAAACTATAGTTGAGTTGACCTTTTTTCCTATTTCTAGAAAATATAGGTTTTTTGATATTTAGATAGGAGTAGAAAAAATAGGACACCCTATTATCCAACACTCTTGTCCATATCTGGCACTATTGTCCTTTACTAAATCAGATGACTATTCTATAATCATCATTATTTTTCTAGTCTATTCTACCTAGTTTGACCTCTGATTATTGTTTTAAGTGTTCTAAAACTAGTTTTTCAATTGGTAATAGCTCTGATCTTTGTGAAAAAAACCCTATTTGTTTCCCCTCTTCTAAGGGTAGGAATAGAGACCATGTAATGACTACCTTTAGAAGAAAGAGCCTTACAAGTGTGTTATGATATGAAATACATAATATAATAATGATAATTGAAAAGATGTCTCAAGATATAGCATAGTTTTTATTGTAGATTGTTAGATCAATAAGGGTATGCCTAGATAGATATAATAATGTAATAGAATGTGCAATGTAATAACAATGTTAGTTGTTAGTTTTCAAGGAGGAAAGGAGCATGATATCCATCATGGCATCTAAGAAAGCATGATAATGCATGATGTGGATCATGGCATTATAAATAGTTGAGAATCAAAAAAGTAACAAACACATAAGGTAGGAAGCAAGAAGCATACAAGAGTGACCAAGAGGCCCAAAAAACAAGGGACATGGGCATATGTCACTCAAATTGGGAAAGTAATAATACAAAGCAAGTTAAAATTCCACACACACATACAATTAAAAATAACCAAGGTTGTCATGAGGATGAAAAAAACATATAAGATTATAAGAAAAGGACATTGGAAAATGTCCTAAGGCACACACAAGACATAGAATCAAAGGACATTATCAAATGTCCCAAGGCACATATAAGAGATAAAACAATAAATAAGAAATACATTCACATTTAGCTATGTAAATGAATAAATGAAAACATGTAAATATTGGAAATACAATCACATCTAACTAATAAAAACAAGAAGTGAAAGTATGCAAGACATGGAGTACAAGACTAGGTATATGCTAAAATATACACAAGTGTTATATACTAGTGAATGTCAATAGAGTAATCTATGTAGGCTAGTAAGTAATATAGATCATCATGATAACTACAGTGTGTGGTGTAGGAATGACATAACTTTGATGGTGTAGTCATATAGAAGATACCCCAAGTTGGTAGATATATAGATGTATGTCTTGAATGTAGAAGTAGAATGCCCCCTCAATGGATACAATGAAGCAATCAAGTGAATCATGGTAATGTATATAAATCATATATATATATATATATATATATATATATATATATATATATATATATATATATATATATATATATATAACAACAAATGGAAGTCTAGCGTGGTAGTAGAAATGTAAAGCATGGATAATGCATACAATTGAAATATTTTTGTGTTTTGAGATTTTTTGAATGTTTTTATTTTGAAATTTTGTATTGTTTTTGGATGTTTGATATATTTGAATGTTTTTTGATTTTGAAATTTTATATTATTTTTTGTGTTTTGACATATTTGAATGTTTTTAGATTTTTGATATATTTGAATGTTTTTGGATTTTTGATATAAGCTAGGTACAATCAATCAGAAGGAGACTATGTATAATTAATTGAAAATAAGCTATATACAAGTAAGCAAAAAGAAACTATATACAAGCAAGGTTGAGAAGAGATGATACTAAATGATGAGTCTCATGGGAGACTCCATATCATGGTGTCTTATATCAAGGAGAGTAATCATGTGAGATCATGAAGCACGATGGAAGGGCTGAGACTGTGGCTCTAAAAGCTATTTATGTTGTAAATGATTTAAAATATCTATAATAGAAACCAAATTTTTGGTCCACTTGTAACTCTAAAAAGTGGATGCAATTTTAGGGATCCTAGGGATCCATCTATTAGTAGGAGAAGCTCTTTAAACATGTGTTATATGTGTTGAGGCATGAGACCTCAATGATACTACCTTGGGTGTGAACACTATAGCTAGAAATTGTCTAGAGTCTTAAAACTATGGTTGATCTAAAAGAGACCTCTATGGAAGTGTATGAATTCTCTATGTTAGTGATGAAGGCCTTGACTATGTCTAAATCTAAACTAGTAGAAGAAATCTAAGTGGTAGAGAAATTGAAACTAGTGGTGCAGATGAAACTAGTGACTATAAAGTAGTAGATAGCTCTGAAGTGGGGAGTGTTAACTCATATGAAACTCCACCAATTGTAACAAGCTAATTAACATGAATAAATTTCATGCATATGTGAATTTTATAAGGTACTACATGAGTTTTCTAAATCCATGGTCAACCACGTAAAATATAAAAAACTCTTGCATTGGAAATAATAGTAAATGGTGTGGCCACATGTGTTGGACCAACTTGTAGAAGAAGTAAAATCTCATCCAAGGAAATCTATATGTGCCCATTGAATCTAATGATAACTATGTCTATGGTAATATCCTACTCTAAAAATCCAAAATTCTACTCATAGTGCACATGTTTACACTAGATATATCATTTATGAGAACACTATGAATGGGATGATTATGAATATAAGCTCTGATAAAGAGTGCATGATAATTTGAATCATCCTCAACTATTGTGTACTTTGAGAAGGAGATTGAATGTCTAGTTGGAACTCTAAAATTTTACACACTAATCATGTTATTCAAAGGATGTGACTCAACTAAAGGTACCTAATATGTAGTTGGTGGAGGATGTGCATGATATGCATGGTGAATAGCTGATGTATCCCATGTATCTTATTTATAATGTTGTGGGAAAGGTTTTGAGAAGATTTTCAAAGATTTGTCCTATGATTTCTTTCACTAAGGAGGCTCAACTAGAGTGACAAGATCAATAACATTTCCATATATCAATTCATGCATCTTATTTTTAAAATTGATGAATCTATTTATTGTGTGGCTTGGTGCCCTATGACTCTTGCTATCATTAACCTTTACTTTATATGGGACTTTTTTCTAACTCTTGTTTTTTTCTTAGATATGTTCATGTACTTGAGTTTACCCATTGAAATTAGTTTGACTTCCCTTTCTTCTAGTGTATGACATAGCTCAGGGAAGGAAGATAATCTTTTGAACATTATTGACTCAAGTAAGGTTGGTAGAAGATTATATATGAAGAGATTTTGTAACTCTTGATCAGCCATGGGGCTAGTCATCTTATCCAAGATAGTCTTACATCAAAGAACATAATCTATGAGATGCTCATTTGACCTTTGTTTTTATTCTGAAACTTGGGCATAAGAAACCTTATCGCTAATGTTAATATTAAAATGAGCTAGGAACATGTCATCTAAAGGATTGAATGCATTGATTGATTGATTCGGTAGACTATAGAACCATTGTAAATCGTAATATTTTAGATTTTGTGGAAATATATTGGTTAGTAGTTAGTCATTTGGCACATATTCAAAGCATGTTTCATCAAAATCTCTCAAGTATGTCTCTAGATCACCCTTTCCATCATATAGAGTGAGCTTAGGTTGAACAAAAACTTGTTTCAAGGTTATCAAAGTGATATGACATGCCAATGGTGTATGGAGTAGAGAAAAAGAATCCAAGGTTTGTGTTGGTCTAAAAACATATTGCTCAAGATGTATCACCTTTGATTGAAGGGATTTTATCTCTAACATAATGGTTACCACATCAGGAGATAAAGATGTACTAGCCATAATTGGTGGTGCCTCATAAGAAGTTTGGGTTGTTATAGGGGGTTGTTGAGATATAGTTACCACTATAGTGTCATTTGTAACAAGTTGCTCTATGGTTTGAGAGTATTGACCATTGTTTTCTTTTTATTTCTCTTCTTATAGTATTTTAAACATGTCATCTTACATATCATAATGTTTAGTTAAAAGGTCTTGAAGTTCCCTTTTATCAGTTTCATCAAAACTAGTGTATTAGGCCATTATTAAAGTACGAAAACAAATTAAAAATTGATTGAATTTTTTGTAATAATTTATAATAAGAAAAGTACTATGGAAGGAAAGTATTGAATATGGAAAATGTAAAGTCCTAAAAATAATAAACTAGAGAATGCATAAAAAGGATACAAAGCTCACAAACATGTAAGGTGATGCCTCAAAAGTAATGGGACCTAGTGTATGCAACTAGGGTTTGATAGAAATAATTTTTTTTTCAAATTAATATGGAATTTTAAAAATTAATGTGAATTTCTAATTTAAATATGTAGGTGAAAATCAAAAAAATATTTGTAAAATTCTTGATTTTAAGGGACTTAGTATATTCAAATAGGGTTTGGAAAAAAAAATTATTTTTTTAAATTTACTATGGAATTTTAAAATTTAAAGTGAATTTCTAATTTGAATATGTAAGTAAAAAATCAGAAAGTTATTGGAAAAACTAGCAAGGATTTAGGGTTTCTATGGTTTTTATGCATAAACAAAGTAAGTCAAGTTCTCCAAATGATTTAAATATTTTGATAATATTAGATTTTTATTCTTAATTTAGTTAAGGATATAAAATAATAAATTAGTAAATAATATTGTAATAATTATAGTATCAATTTGTATAGTTTATTTTATTTTCATAACTTTCTAACAATAGCAATAAATTAGGAGAAATATAACTTAGCTTAAAAATGGATTGAGATGGCTAACACAAAGGATAAAATTAGTTATGAAAGACTCAGATAGTGTCATGAACCAAGATATTGCTTTCATTTGGTGAAAGGATAGAACCAAAAATAGGATACTTCAGGGTCTGGTGATATAGTCTAGGTCCTACCACTATTATCCAAACTAGTCATAAAGATCTAAATTTTTTGGGTTTTGTCTGTTATCCCTATGTTATCCTACCTATGAAATTTTAGATCCTGAATGTTGATGAATCTCCTTATAGAGATGATTTAATCTCCAACCCTAGACCTTCATAGTGCTTGAATACAACTTGAGAAAGAGGGGGGTTAGTATGTGTAAAATGCACTAAACATGTATCTACACCCCTTATATGAGGAAATTATCTACATAACAATGCTTTGAAGAGGAATACAACCATATTTAGTTCTCCCACTTGATTTCATTTATGTAATAGTGTGTTATGGATGCAAAAATTCCAAACTGAGAGAGCTTGAGGTGGCTAGGGACTAGTTTGAGGGTTTGAATATGATAGTAATTGTATTAGATGGTTGAATGCAAAGAATAGGGAAATTTTCCTTAGTTGTCTTTCTTTTATTCTTGATTTCTTTTTTAATATTTTCCAACCCCTTCTAAATTAAATTTGAATGGAATTTTATAGAGATCTAATGATCATGGGTTAAATTTATTTGTGACAGGCTGACACAATGAAGAAGAGGAATCGAAAGGAAATGGTCATCTAGGCTCAAAATGTTATTGGATAGGAGTGTTAGAAGTGGGACACCCTAGGTTATAGCACTATATTCTAACCCCCAACACTCTTATCCTACAAGTTCAAGACCTGGGGGGATAGAACTAGTATGGGAAATGTAGCTTGGTTGAGCTAAAATGAGGTCTCAAAAGTCTACATATGATTGAGAATAAGCAAAATCATGTCTAGAAGGGTCATGAGAGCATGAAAGAGGTACATATGGGTTGGGTGTCATAAGCCACACTCAAGCTACCAATTTTGACATTTTATATGACTACAATGATCCTTGACAAGTATGCACTAGAATTATGCTCACAAAAGTATTATGGCCAAGATGTCACTATTCATTAGATCCATTATGTGAGGGAGTTATTATAGTAAATAAAATAATAGTAGACACTTATTGAGAGATAAAATTGGAACAATATCATAAGTGAGATGATGGATTTAGGTGGTTATATTTAGATAATTATGTATAACCTAAAATCCTTGAAGAATAATAGGTCCAACCTCATCAATATTATGTGGTTTCATATACACTACCTCAACCTTCTTATGTGCTTCCATTCCTCAAGATACCATCCCAAGTGCCCCTTTGAGTATGCCAAATTATTCATGTGTTCCTTAGACCTTCCCTTATTAGAGATCTATCTAAGAAAGTTATTAAACAAAGAAAGAGACTATTGTTTAATAGATTTCTATTGAGATCTAAGACTTCATCATTCCTCAAGAACCCCTTATGAAGTCATTCTAGGTTCCAAGATGGAACCAAGTGGTGAAGTCATGGGGTAGGCAAAGCAAGGTAAATATATATTTGAAATCCCAAGATAAATGAGGATCTAAACCTTTGAAAACCTCTCTCATACCTCATTAAGAGTCTTATTGTGTTCATTATCTTCATAAAGGCACTAACTACCTTAAAGTGAAGCTATTTCAAGAGAATATTGATGAGAAAATCAAACAGTTAGAGTTTATAATAAGGAAATAGGAGGAGAACGAGAATCAATAGGTCAAAGGAGAACCTTTATCTTTCCTATCTTAGAACCAAATCATGTAGTCAATCAAATCTAAGGTAATTCAACCCCCATCCCTCCCTCCTCAAGAATATAGGTCATTTCCATCTAGGAAAACCATCCAGAATGACATGCAAAATAAGGAGGAGGGCATGACTACAAACACAAGAAATTGGATGAAGGATGTGCCACATATGTCTCATCTCTCTAATTTTCATCCAAAGAATATCATATGCCACTCCTTAAGGAGGTAAGTAGTGAACTCCATGTTGAGCTCATAACTGATAATGATGAATTGCTAGAGTCAGAAGAGGATATCATTATTGGAACACCACTTGGAAAGAGTGAGCATGTCTTAGTCTTTCAGAATGTTGAATATGATGAGTTTTAGGATCAAGTGAAAGTGGGAGATGAGATCTGATAGGAATAAGACCATTGGTAGAAATTGTACCATGATTTCATGAGTGAGATTGATTAATTTTAGATGGGAAAATTGGATAATGGGATAGTATAGTAGGTTGGATCTTTTGAGGATTTCATTAATGCTTTATAGAATGAAGAACACCAGCTTGATAAACTCATGCATCAAGAAGAGAATATAAAAGAAGTAGTGGTTCTAGATGACAAGAAGGTAAAAAATGATTGACAACTACAAATAAATCTCTTTCAAGAGCTTAAATATATTTGTCAAGTTGAGGATCAAGTGATTGAGAAGGTGGACAAAGAGTTTCCCATGGAGGATAATGACCAAAATTGGGTAGAATATGCAAAGCTCCTTGATGATCTTGAAGAACATAAAACCATGATTAAGCCCAGTCTTAATGAGGTCACCATGGAAATCAAATAGGTATGTCTTATTAAACTACCATTAGAGGTTGTAGTTGAGGATCGATATGAATAACTTGAGACTATCTAGATGTACATAGGTGACTTATTTGGAGCTACCTGGTTCTCACTAATCATCATGCAAATGAAGTTGGTAGATATAATAATGGAGGCATCAAAACCAAGGGTCAAGGAGCTACATGCCATATTTAATTCCTCATCACATGAGTCAATAAAGTTAAAAAACTTTCCTTTTGACTTAGGAGGAAATGTGCACATATTTTTAAGCTATATATATTAGGATAGTTTCATTTAAAATTCGTTTAAGTGTTATTCTAAAACATTTGTTTATTGTCCCTATTTTTTCCTTGGGCATTCTATTTTTATTATTTATTTTGGTCTTTATTTTTTTAAAGAGAGATTAGAGTAGGATCGACAACTAGTTCCAAATGTAGGTCAATATGTTAGACCCAAGTAGAGACTCTATACCTAATGGATTGGATAAGGAAACAAGGTCTGGGTTATATTACATAGACAAGCATACAATCCTTGTGAATCACCAAATATATTGACCCTTTTTGGCCCACATATAAATATCTTACATGGTTTGAAGAATTAGTGGATTAAAGGATTAGAAATAATGAGATTAATGTAAATAGAGGGATATAATTAGGTTTTTATGTGTTTCAATCATTTAATAACATGAACTAGGTTATCTATGCTTTATAAAATCATCAAAACCTTGAAATAATGATCAAATGATGTGTTGACACTATCAATTTCACCCTCTAAAAGGATACTCAGCTCCCTTCCTCCAAGCGGCACAATGGAGACATTCCTCTTGTTGTAGGTGGCAAATTTGAGGAATGAATCTCTAGATTAGGGGCTAGCTTGCATTGATGCACCTTGAGGCCTTAAATTTTTTACTAATAAAAATGGGGGGTGAAAAGAGAGAGAAGTAATATAAGGAAAATAAAACCTAACTAAAGTGGTGATACACCAAAAATTATTGGTCTACTCAGCTTTCACCTACACTTTACGCCAAAAGAAATACATAGGCACTTCATTCAAATAAGAAAATGATTGCATCAATGTTTCAATAGGGCATTTTATGGAGGTATACAGATGAAGAAACTACTCGAGGTGTTCTAAATACACACTATTGGATAACTACTCACTTGCACCTATACTTTAATCTAAACACTTCTTGTTGACTTGCAGAAAAGAATTTACAATACACTATATATGTTGGTATAAACTTATGAAAGCATTAGAATAAACGATTGAACATAAGACAAGAACATAGGCATATGTAAAAGTGAAAGCTCAAATAGAGGTAAACCACTTCTTTTGATTAAAGGTAAATTTCTTCAAGGCTTCACCATACAATGCTGAGATATCCTTTCTCAAAATGAGAAGTTACAATATATAGATAACTTGGAAAAAGATCATTGACCAGTCAAGGAAATGAGGCCCATGTTACATTAATCAATCTTGTGGTGACCATCCACCCATGCTACTTCTATCTCTCCTTAATTGTGTCTATGAAATCCATGATGTAGGTGCTTAAGTCATTACCCTTACTATTTAGGTCTATAAGAACATGGGTTACTTCTCTTAGTAATTGACAAGGCCATCCCTCATTATGTTGATTGGGCCATGCTCTCTTAAATGCTCATATAACTGGCTATTCATTAATGTAAAAATAAGGAAAGATGGTCTGATCCCTTCAATGTTCAAAACTAACCCATTTAATTATTTTTTGGTGGAGACTATTCCACCTAAAAGTATTTACTTCTCCTACTGACGACTCTTGTGCCACCTGGCCTACTCTAGTTCATCTTTGTGCTTGACTTGCTACACCACCTAGAGTGCTTTAAGATTTTGTATTATATGTGTGTGGCCATGTCCTAGGCTACCCACTTTGCTTTTATCTTTCCTTTTTATTTCTTATCCTTTTCCTAGAAATTTGGGCTCTCAGGGTTTACAAATTTTCTTTCAGGCTACTTTCTTTGGTGGGTCACTAAGTCTTCCCTTGGGATCTTGAATTCCTTCAGATAAAATATCTGAAGGAATTCTTTTGGAAATTTTGTTTGAAGGAAATATTCTTTTGGGCTTGTCACCTTTTGACCGTCTTTTGATGGGCCTTCAAACTTTTGCATTCCTTCAGATAAAATGTCTGAAGGAATTCCTTCAAACATTTTGTCTAAAGGAAATCTTCTTTTTGATCTTTTACAATGGCTAACTCACCACCTTAAATTTGATGTTCATGGGCCTATCACCCCCTTTTGAATTCTAATGGCTATATTATCACCTTGTAATTTATGTTCATAGGCTTGTCACCCCCCTTTTAAAATCTAATGGCTAGCTTATCACCTTGAAATTGACGTTCGTAGGCCTATCACCCCCTTTGGCAATTCCTTTAGGTTTTTTGAAAATGATTTTTTCCAAAGGGAAAATGACCCTTTATAAAATTTTAAAAGGCCCTGATTGCCACCTAAGTATAGTCTATAAAGGTACCTAACCTTTGGCCTTTTTATCTTTTGAATTTGTTTGGACTTTCTTTAACCATTAAATTTCTTTAGACAAAATGTTTGAGGGAATTCCTTCAGACATTTTGTCTGAAAGAATTCACTATTTGGGTTTTCTTCTTTGAATTTCCTTTGACAAAAATGTCTGAAGGAATTATCTCTTTGGTTTTCCAAATTTTCTCAAGGGCAAGTCCTTCTCGAGCTTTCTACTTTGCCCCTTTGCTTTGACCATCTACCCTCTACAAGGACATCTCAAGCTCAAAGTTACCCTTTAGGCTTTTCTAAAGGTCCATTTTATTGATTCCCTACCTCCTGTAAGGGCTTCTTGGCCTCTAAGTTTCCTTTTATAATAATTTCAAAGGTCTCTTTTTACACCTAAGTGCCCTCCACAAGGGTACCTACCCTTCAAACATTTTATAAATGACCCTTGGCCCTTTTGAACATGGTCCATTTTACTAATAAAAAGCCCTCTAAATTAACTTAATTGTCTTGTTAAGTATCTAAGATCAAAATGAGTTTCAAATCAACTCATGCTTGCTAGACCCAAAGCACATGGCAACCAGAAGAAGAAAACACCTAGTTTTTTCATGGAAAAAGGCCTATCAAGGAAAAATCTACACAAGGTAGTTGCAGGATGAACTTGTTAGAACTTTAGTAAAAAGGCCCTACAAGGAAAAGGAAAGATGGGTGCCCAATTTTGGCCTACAAGACCAAAATTGGTCAACACATTTGGTGATTCATAGGGGAAGCATGCCTATTATGCTTTGAAAAGACTGGTGGCTTAAAAGGTTCATTAGACATGGAGTCAGGATGCAGCTTGAAAAGCTAGAAAAAACCTTAAAAAAACTTGAGAACCAATAAATATTTTACCCCCAATGATAAATGAAAGACACACAAGGCTAAAAAAACTACAAACTTGCATAAAATCACTTAGGGAAAATGAGGAAAATATAAGGAAACTATGTACATGGCAAAAGAAAGGTAGTGATAATGTTTAAGATATATCTTATTGACTAGGATATGTAGTTTTTCACCATCCAACTTGGAGAGATGGAAAGCATTATGTTGCTTGAATTGGGTGATGATATATGGGCTACTCCATAAGGCATAGAACTTTGTGTGCCTTCTAAGTTTGGCTTGGTCTTCATCCCACTTCAAGATAATATCACCTTCTAGGAACCCTTTTGGAATAATTATCTTGTCAAAATGCTTATTTGTTTTTTATTGGTGGATGGTTATTACATATATGGCTTGGTCTCTTACCTCTTGAAGTATTAGTTCATAGCACCTAACCTCCAAACTATCACTTTCCACCAATTTTAGCTGATGGGCAAAATTCAAGGTTGGTAACTCAAGTGAAATAGGAAGTATAGCTTCCCTTCCATAAATGAGTGTGGATGGTGAATTCCTAATCACCCTATTTGGAGTGATCCTATCTACCCAAAGAGATCTCTTCAACTTAGCATGCCAAGTCCTTTGATTTTCTCCATTATCCTTTTAATGATCCTAATTAGGTTCTTATTTATAGACTCAGCCAGCCCGTTCCCTTATGGGTAGTAGTTAGAAGAAGTGATAAGATAAATGCTACATCTTAATGCCCACTCATTTGTCTTTGATCCCAAGAAAGCTAATGCATTGTCTGAAATGATTAGGGTTGGGACCCCAAATCTCATCACTATGCCTTCATATAAGTCTATGACTATGCTCTCATTGGCTTCCTTCAAAGAAATGGCTTCTACCCATCTTGTGAAATAATTTTTAGCAGTTAATACCAACTTGTGGATAGTTTTAGAAGGAGGGTTGATTATCCTTATGAAGTCCAAACCCCATTTCATGAACATTTATTCCACTTGAATAAGACGTAGAGGCATTACAACCAATCATTACTTCCCATTGAAGAAAACACATTTTTGACATTTCTTCACCCAAGCATGAGTATCTCTAAACAAAGTGGGCCAAAAGTATCAAACCCTCATAATGCTTGCAGTTATGGCCTTGGGAGCAAAGTGGCCACGAGCTGGTCCACCATGGAACTCAGACAGTACCCTTTCAGCTTGGTCTGAGTTAATACATCTCAAGAGTACCCCTAAAAGGTACTTTATAAACAACACTCCATTAATTAGGACATAAGGAAGATATTAGAGCCTAAAATACCTTCTCCTAGTCCTATCAAGACTTTGTGGACACTCACCAATTTGGAGGAAATGCACCATGTCTTGTGCCCAACTCTTCATGATTGTAGGTATTTCTAATACAACTTGGTCATGGAGTATCCAAACATCCTCTTTTAACTCTTTTAAGTCTATAGTGAGGTGTTCACATAGCCCTCTTCCCCTTACCACCTTAGTGTTCTTGATCTCTACATCAAACTCCATTACTTTGGTGATCCACCCTATCCTTTTCTCATTCAAGTCTCGGCTCAGCAAGAATCTATTTACAATAGGATGTGGCACCATGATGTGAATATTGTTGTTAGACAACATATGTCTGAAATTTTTTAAGATTTATATGACTACAAGTGCTTTCTTTTTAACATACGTATATCTAAACTCATAGCCTTCTAAGCCTTGACTAAATAAGCAAGAGGCTATTCTAAATTCTCACCATTTTCTTTAGTGAGTATATCCAAAATTACATCTTCATTTCCAAAGGTGTATAAATTAAATTCCTTGGATAAATCTAGACTTATCAGCATAAGAGCTCTGGTGATAGATTTCTTAATGCCATCAAAGATTTCTCTCTTCTTTATAGTCTACGTGAATGTCTCATCCTTCCTTAGCATGGAAGTTAGTGGCTTCACCAGTTCAACAAATTTAGGAATGAATATCCTAATGAAATTTATTTTACCAAAGAAACTTTATAGGCCCTTCTTATGCTTAGGCAAGGACAATACTATGATGGCATACACTCTTTTAGGGTCAATGGACAAGCCTTCTTTTGAAATGATATGGCCCAGGAGTTTACCTTCATGGACAACAAACACACATTTTTTAAGGTTGAGAGAGATTCCAAACTCTCTACACCTCTCAAATATTTGCCTTAGTTACTTCAAATGTTGACTTGCTTCCTTGGAGAAGACTGTCACATCAACAAGATAAACTAGTATAATGTCACTTATCAATCCTTGGAAATCCATATCCATAACATGTTGGAATGTAGCTTCATCATTTGAAAATCTAAATGGCATCTTCCTATAGGTGAAAGTTCCTCACTTGGTAGTGAAGACTATGTTTTATTGGTCATAATCTTACACCAAAATTTGATTGTATCTAGAGTAGCCATCTAGGAGGGAGAATCTCTCATTATTTGTCACCATCAAAAGAATCTACTCAATACTTGGGAGGGGATAGTGATCTCTTAATGAGACTCTATTCAGGTCTCTAAAATTGACACACAATCTGATCTCTCCATTCTTCTTCCTAATGGGAACTAGATTGGCCAGCCAAGAAGAGTGTTTGATAGGGAAGATGATCCTGGACTTGATCAGTTTGGTGTGTTACTTCTTCATAAGAGGCTCAATCTTTGGATTGATTAGCCTTTATTTTTTCTTGATGGGTTTGGCACCTTATTATATCTCAATGGTTTTTTGGGCTACGCTTGGGTCAAACCCCTTCAAATCACCATACTCCCAAGTAAAGACATCATCAAACTCTTGGCATAACATGATGAAATCATGATTTTCTTCATTGGTATATACCTTTCTAAGTGTGAGCATCTTGTCCTTATATATCTCTACCCCTTTCATAATTTTATTTCTTGCTTGACATGCTTGATTTGTCCTTCTTGAGTTGGTCATCCTCATTGAAGATGCTCTCAAGAGTGATCAATCCTTTAAGAAGTTAGTTGGTCTTTAACTGAACAATCTACCCATAATACTACTACTGTAGCTTGGATTGATTCCTAAAAGTGAACTCAACTTCCTCTTATAAGAAAAGTGATATTTAATGGTCACTATCAAACACCTACCAATTGTTGACATTGTCTAGTATGAATGGCCTCACTATCACCTTTAAATGGTGTTGATTCTTATCTTGTCTCACCCCCTTTTGAATATCAAACTGAGCACTATTTATTGCTAGTCTATATGCATGCTTTTTCTCCTCTCTTGGGTTGGAAGTGATGTTTAAAATAGTGAAACTCTCTATTAGGTCCCACACCCTGTGCATGTAAGACTTGAGTAGGGAGTTCTTCGTCAAGTTTTGATCCCTCACCTAGTTCAAAATCAACTCACTATCTCCAAATACTTTCAATTCTTTGATTGATATTTTCCTTGCCCACTCTAGACCATGAACAAGAGTTTCATACTCCACTAAATTACAAGTGCAAGAGAACTAGAACCTAAAAGTTGAGAAGAATTTCTATTTTGAAGGTGAAACCGACATTGCTCCACCACCAGCTCCTAACTTGATTCTAGATCTATCAAAGATAAGCTTCCATAAAAAATAGTTCTCTTGGTTTGCCTTCACCAAATTTGGCATGAAAGAATATTTCTCATGCATGCAATAAATTCCAAGACCTACTAATTCGATGAACTTCTAAGGATCATGCTAAAAAATTGTCATTTCCCCATTCATCTAGGAGTAGGTCAGCAACTCCTACAAGGGAAGATGAAGGAGATTGGTCTACTTGGAGTTCTTCTTCATCAATGATGGTGTATTTGACACTTGATAATCTAGGTGAGTATGGCTCCAAGTGATATTTTTGGATGGGATCCAACTCAATCTTCACCTTAGTTCCATACTTCATCTTAACAACCATGTAAGACCAATTTTCTACTAAGTACCCACCTATCTTGGACATTTGAAATCCCTAGATAAGCAAAGAACAAAATAAGGGGGAACATCTACCACTACCACATCATGGGGAATTGAGAAGTTCAGATAGGCATGGAGAGTTAGACTCAATCCTCTTATCACTCCTAAGGTCTTGGCTGGTGATCCATCCAACTATAGAACTCCTTTGGTCATTTGCTCATATTTGAGTCCTACGTTATCAACTATTCATTTGGGCATAATTAAGGTGCTTGATATACTATCAATAATGAAATTATGGACCAAGAAATCACTAATAATCAAGGAAAAATAAAAATGAGGAACCTTTTCATCCTTCTTTACTTTACCTCCCATGGGAGGATCCCCATTCACTATCAACACATTATTATCCTTCGCTAGGACAACTAGCTCACCTAGCCCATGAATTTATTTTGGAGTATATCCTTTTTCCCTGGTAGTGCTAAGGAATCCCATAATGAGATGTTAAGGTGGAGATTATTCATTTGGTCCACTACATTGATTGAAGGATTGCCCCCTTGGAGGTCTCTTTGGGGACATTTGTAACTGGTGGTAGAACCTGAGGAGTTGAAGTTATAATTGGTGGTTTATAATTGGGAAACTTCTTTGTGATGAAAAAGATGATATAGGTTCTTGAGTAGCTACTTGAGCTTCATCCATATCTCTCTTCTTGGACCTAGTGTTGGCTATAACACAATCATCTTGATTATTTGTGCTCACCACATAGTTGACTACATAGAACTCCCCTTCTAGGTGGTTCATAAGAGTGGAATCAAATTGAGCCTACCTACTATCCATCCCAGGTTATGTTAACACCTCAAAACTTTAGAATTGGGTTACTTGATCACTTTTTGTGGTCATAATTTGATCTGATAACTCATTTGCATAAGCAACCTATTATTCACCATGCCCTAAGGGTGGATAATTAGGCTACTCCTGCACTAAATTATTTTGAGTGGGGATAAGATCCTTGAAAGATGAATGGGCATTCAAATTATTGCTCTAATAAGGCTTGACTTGCATAATTTGACCTTACCCTTGATTATAATTATGGAAGAGAGGCCTATTTGTCTACCCAAACTATTGGTAGCCTTGATTTGGCATATAAATTTGAGCTTGTTGCCTCTTGACAGCAACTAGTTCATTGGTAACACTCTACAATAGGGTCTTAACTTCATGTAGATCATTTATAGGGGTAGTAAATGACCTCTCTACACTAGATAGAGGAGTTAGAGTGGGTGTAGTAGGCTAAACTAAGGGTTGTAAATTAGGAAAGAGTGGCATATGAGGTTTAGGAGCTAACTTTCCTGCTTGAAATAAGCAATTTTTAGTAGCTATGGCTATTTCATAAGTAGCAGGTAGAACATGTCCACCTATAGACTATATTATGATATCAATTTCACTATTCAAGGCCTTCAAGTAGTAAATGAAGGCATAGCTTGGGGTTTGCCTCAATAGAATTAGGATTATATCCCATGTCTTTTAGAATCTAGTGTTAAAATCTTGCATAAATTCATGTGGGGCTCTCTTCATAGTGGTCAATTACTCAGGTAGAGACAAATGGTCACTTTTCTCCCCAAACCAATTTGTCAAGAGGGTCCCTAATTCATTCCATGAGCCAATTAAATTCATAGGCAAGATCCCATACCAGTCCAAAAATTTCCCTTTAAAGGACAAGGCCATCAAACTAATGGCTACATTTTCCTTAGTGATATTATGGATGTTGCAGAGCTTGGCTATGTTTCTGATATGCTCAATAGCAGTGATTGAGCCCTCTCCACTAAAAGGAGGAATAATCTTGAGATTTGTTTCTAGAATTGGGTCATACTATAGAAGGTTTAAGGGACTTTGACCATTGAAGGCCACAAAAGGTAAAGCCATGGTTGTGAAAGGATTCAACTAGGGTCTCTTTGTGTAGGTGTATTTTATGGCTACTCTAGGAAAGTGGCTTGCTACGTAAGGATGAGTAGTTGAAAACCTTAGCCTCTTTGTTGAGTTTAGATGAAACTTAAAAAATTCAAAGGGGACACCCTTTGAAGAATATCTTATGGTGACCTTAGGCATGAGATGTCAGGCATCTCTTTAACCAAAGACTAAGTTCCTAAAATAGAGTTACCAAATGCTAGATTATAGCTCCTTCTTTTAGATTTTTTATAGTAACAGGACCAACACCAATCTTAAAACTCACATGATGCAAATTTTTTCCCATTAGGTGTGCCAAAAACTATTGATGCTATGTATTTAACCCTTTAAAAGGATACTCAGCTCCCTTCCTCCACACAACACAATAGAGACATTCCTCTTGTTGTGGGTTGTAAATTTGAGGAATGAATCTCTAGATGAGGGGATAGCTCCCCTTGATGCACTTTAAGGCCCTCAATTTTTTATTGCTAACAGTGGGGGATGTAAAGAGAGAGAAGTAATATAAGGAAAAATAGAACCTAACTAAAGTGGTGATGTACTAAAACTGATTAGTCTACATAGCTTTCACCTACACTTTACACGAAAAAAATAAAATAGACACTTCATTCAAATAAGAAACTAACTACATCAATGTTTCAATAGGGGGTTATATGGAGGTATAAAGAGGAATAAACTACCAGAGGTGTTCTAAAGACACAATATTGGATAGCTGCTAACCTACGCCTATACTTCAATCTAGACACTTATTGTTGACCTTAAAAAAAGAATTTACAATACACTAGATATGCCAGTATAAAATTATGAAAGCATTAGAATAAATGACTTAACATAAGATATGACCATAATCATATGAAAAAGTGCAAGCTCAAATGGAGGTAAAACACTTATTTTGATTAAAGGTAAATTTCTTCATGGATTTACCATACAATGCTAAGAGATCCTTTCTCAAAATGAGAAGCTACAATATATAGAGAACATGGAAAAAGATCATTAACTAATCAAGGAAATGAGGCCCATGCTACATTAATTAATCCTACGGTGACTATCCATCCATGATGCTATCATGTCTCCTTAAATGCATCTATGAAATCCATGTTGTAGGTGCTTAAGTCATTTCCCTTACTATCTAGCCTACAAGAACATGGGTTACTTATTTTAACAACCGACAAGGCCATCCCTCCTTATGTTGATTGGGCCATGCTCTCTTGAATGCTCATGCAACTAGATACTCATTAATTTTAAAATAAGGAAACATGGGATGCTCCCTTAAATTGTCATAATTGACCCTTTTAATGGTTTTTTGGTGGAGACTATTCCACCTAAAAGCATTTAATTCTCCCACTAATGACTCCTATACCACCTACCCTGGTCTAGTTCATCCCTATGCTTGACTTGCTACTCCACCTGGATCACTTTGAGTTTTTATCTTATATGTGCATGGCCATGTCCTGGGTTACCCACTTTGATTTTCTCTTTTATTGCTATTTCTTGTCCTTTTCCTAGAAGTTTAGGCTCTTAGGGCTTACAAATTTTATTCTAGGCTCCTTTCTTTGGCAAGTCATTGAGTCTTCCCTTAGGATCTTGAATTCCATGAGATAAAATGTCTGAAGGAATTCCTTCAAACATTTTGTCTAAAGGAAATATTATTTTGGGCTTGTCACCTTTTGACCCTCCTTTGACAAGCCTTTAGGATTTTGCATTCCTTCAGACAAAATGTCCAAAGGAATTCCTTTAGACATTTTGTCTAAAATAAATCTTCTTTTTGATCTTTTACAATGGCTAACTCACCACCTTAAATTTGATATTCATAATATTGTCACCCACTTTTGAATTCTAATGGCTAGCTTATCACTTTGAAATTAATGTTTGTGGTACTATCACCCCCTTTTTAATTCCAATCACTAGCTTATCACCTTGAAATTAATGTTCGTGGGCCTGTCACCCCGTTTTTAATTCCAACTACTAGCTTATGACCTTGAAATTGATGTTCATGGGCCTATCACCACCTCTTAAAATTCCTTTATCTTTTTTTAAAATGATATTTTTTGAAGGGAAAATGACCCTTGAATTTTTTTGAAAAGGTATTACTTTCTACCTAAGTTCCCTCCACAAGGGTACCTACCCTTTGGACTTTTTGCCTTCTGAATTCTTTTCAACTATCTTCAACCTTTGAAATTCTTTAGATAAAATGTCTAAAGGAATTCCTTCAGACATTTTGTTTGAAATAATTCACTCTTTCAGTTTTCTTCTTTGGATTTACTTTAGATAAAATGTCTGAAGGAATTCTCTCTTTGTATTTCCAACTTTTCCAAAGGGCAAGTCCTTCTTGATCTTTCTACTTTACCCCTTTGCTTTAACCATCTACCCTCTATAAATACATCTCGAGCTCAAAGTTTCCCTTCAATATTTTTTAAAGTTCCATTTTATTGATTCCCTACCTCTCATAAGGGCTTCTTGGCCTCTAAGTCACCTTCTAGAAGAATTGCAAAGGTCATGTTTGGCACCTAAGTGCCTTCTACAAGGGTACCTACCCTTTGGACCTTTTGTAAATGACCCCTAACACTTTTGAACTTGGTCCATTTCACTGATAAAAATCCCTCTAAATTATCCTAATTGCCTTGTTAAGTATCCAAGATCAAAATGAGTTTCAAATACAATCATGCTTGCCAGACCCAAATCACTTGGCAATGAGAAGAAGAAAACACTTGGTTTTTTCATGGAAAAAGGCCTATCAAGGAAAAGTCTACACAAGGTAGCTATTGGATGAACTTGTTAGAACCTGGGTAAAAAGACCTTGTACGGGAAAGGAAATAGGGGTGACCAATTTTGGCCTATATGACCAAAATTGGTCAACAAGATGAATTATGCAAATTTAAGGACCAAACCATCATCAAGATGTCATGCAAAAATGAGTAGACTAGCTAACTTGTGAATTTAATAAATGTAATTTATAATTCCATGTAAGAGAAAATATTACAATTTTAGGGAGTCCTTCATGCTAAGATTATCCTCTAAAATTTTCAATCCCACTTGAGCTTTTTATCTTAAGTTATGAACATTCAAAGTTGAACCTAAAAAATTGGACATTCATGTAAACATCAAAATAAAGCTCAATAAAAATAACCCCTTTAGAGCTTAAATTTGATGGTTGTATGAATTTCAATGATGATCATGTAAATATCATTTTATAAGAGCATGGACATCAAATTTAATCTCATGAATTAGACATTGGATTTTAAATAGTGGGTCCTAATAGATCTAATGATTCATGTTCCATCGTACATCTTTATCTAACAATGCAAGATGAGACAAAATTTTAAAGAGCTAAAAATACTACCATGTGGCACAAGTGTAGAAGTTGATAGGTTGATAGGAATATCCTAATATCAATGCATGATTAACATGTGGCATAAGCATGGAAGCTGACAGTGTAACAAAGGGATCCTAAAACCAACATGCATTTGACACACAACACAAGCTTAGACAGAGTTGACAAGTCAAAGGTAGATCAATGACTCATAATAATTCATATCAAGAAATATCAATGGTGAGGGATGGGTTAAGGATTCAATGAGTTGAGTTAGATATCAACATCTAATTAAAATAAAGGTGAGCCTAGGAATGTTGACAAAAGTCAAAAAACCATTTTTGATAGAATCAAATAGGTCTTGTAGGATCATCCTATGGCCAATAAATTTTGATCCAACACCATTAAAAAGACATACTAATGCATCTAAAGTGATAAATAATATAAAGGACTATCGTTAAGGCTAAATAAATACCTTTGGTTTATAAATTTGTATTGGGTAAGGTTATTTATACAATTATGTTTGCCATTTTTAAGATGGATCCATGTATATGATGAACTGTTGGTTCTTACAAATATAGATTGGGTCTTTTTGGACATATTTGGATCTTGAAAAGAGGCTATGTAGTCTATAGGTCTACATTAATGTATCCAATTATAGGAAAATGAATAGTCTTAGATTTGTTTTCCACCTATAGATGAACCTATGATCTAGATATGAAAATGGAGCAAAATTGTGATTAATGAAAAGGGTGTCATTTGTCAACATGGTTCCATCCTTGATAAAGTAGGTGATAACCACCAATCACAACATGCCACTATCAATTTTATGATTTGAGGATTTAATCCTCATGAATACATCAAGTAGACATAGGGCCCCAAGTGGTGAACTGGTAGTTGGAGAAGCAGTTAAGAGGATTGATTCCACTCAAAGAAAATTTATAATCATGCAAAACTAACCCTTGTCTCTAGTGGGATCTCTCATCTAATGAGAGGAGCTTGGGGATTATTGGGATAAAAGGAGATCTACTTTTTGATCAAAGCACATATACAAAAAGTAATCAATGAGATCCCACCTCACTTCTTGATCTTGATGAATTTTCTCCACTTCCTAATGCATCGTTCTCATCTCTCTTTCTCTATTTTAGCAATACATAGAGGCTTCTGAGCCAAAAAATGGATCCTCTTAATATCCCTTTACTACCTCTCTTAGGTATGATGAAACTCTACCAAGATGGAGCTCGTAACCTCTTGAGATGAATATAAGACTATTTTTCAAATTTCATTAATATGGTATAGTGTGTATATGTCAACTGATTTGCATATGTGGTAGAGATTATCTCCCATGTCAAATCTTGATCTCACCTAGTTACTAGTTTATCTTGTTATGCAAGTCATGTTTAGTGTTCTGTATCTTTTGATTGAAGCCTACATGTGGATACCATGACTGGTTAATGTCTTGCATTAGACCTCTCTCCATCATTTCCCTCAACTTATGATCATTTGGTGAAACTCTTCATGAAATACTAATGTATGACATATATTTGAATCCTAGATCTGGTCATGTGCTTGTTTCATTAGTGTTTAAGAGTCAATCAAAGTGGATCAACCATAAGTTGGGTGCATCACCATATTTATCTTAGGTTTCCCTTTTATGTTATCTCTCTCTCCCTTTTCCATAGTCTTTAGTATGTTTTAGTAGTGGAAAGGAGCTAAAATGATGCATCAAAGGAGTTATCCTCATTTAAAATCCTAGAGGTCTGACCCTGTTATAGGATACCCATAGCCTAGGGTCAGTCCCATATTGAGATAGATTTATAAGTAGAACCTAAACACTTTTTTTAGCTAGGGTACAATTTAGATCCCTAAGATAATGGTTATACATAGTCAATATGGTATAAAAATCATGCACTGACTGCATCTAGATCCTTAATACCATACATTATATCATGATCTAATCTAGATATACCTTATATATAAGAATAAAAAATTAACATTCCTATAAGATATTATGTCATAAGAACTATATCATCATCATTATTACTATTTTATTTTGGATTAAATAATTTAAAAAATACATACATACTATAATATTGTTAATAATCTACATGGGTGGTTCCTCTTTGACCCTATGGACCATTAGGTCAATACCTATCTTTCTTCCACCATATTCAAAGTATTGTATATTTTGGGTTTCCCCTATATTGACAGTCTTAAGATGGGATGCATATCCTAAAATGTAGTCTCAACCTTTAACGTATCCCCCTCCACCTCTCATATGAATGTGTTTTCCTTAAATATAGGAGAATAATCAAAAGAGTATGTTTAGTGGTACTCAACATATATCCAAAATCCCTTTGAATTAAAAACTAGTCAAAAGAGGTTTGTATTCATCGAATAGTGTATCTAATAATTCAGGTATCCTCATGCATATATCATCCACCATAGTTATAATTTCCTATGTTCCTAAAAAATTCCAAACATAAAAGCACAATTAGTCTCTTATTAAAAATAAATTAGTAAAAATACAAGTCAAAATAAAAAATTACACCAAGTTATAGAAAAGAAATTGTATTATACAATTCACGAGTATGTCATTTACTATATAATAATTTTTTTTACTACATCAACCATTTTAAAATTATGTCATTGGTTGGCCTCTCCTTTTTTTATAGCATCAACCATTTTGAAATTATATCTTCAACCATATTATGAAATTTATATTGCTTAAACTATTTTGAGATTATGTCCTAGGCCATATTTTGTATTTATATTTCATTGGCCATTTTTTCCCCTATGTCCTTAGCTATGCTACTACTTCAAGTGTTCATGAATTCCTTCGGTAAGTTGATGACTTTTATAATATGCATGGATCTATTTATTTATCCTAATAATGAGACACTACTTGAAACAAAAATATATCATATATACATTAATTGTATATTTTCCCTCTTAATTTTGATGCCATATGGGGAAAATTTATCTACAAGGATTTTCTCTAGCTCTCATTTTTTCCAATATAACCTATTTATCATAAGAGTTAAATTCAAAACCTACCTCAAAGATTGGTGTCATCCTATTATTTTGAATCTATGTCCCCTCATCATTATCTCTCTTTACATCAAACATGGTCATATAGATCTCTATGAATCTCAAAATGTAAAATTACCAATGTTCGAATAAATATAAGTGACCCTTAATTATAGGTTTTTCAACTAAAAATTTTAAATTTTAAAAAACATCAAAAGGTTATCTCTTAGATTCCATATTTTTCCATATATTTGTTTCCATAGGTCCTATTCAAAAACTAAAATCCTTGCATCACAAATAATTTTATGGTACTAACATTTTTTTTACAAAAAAATACTCTCTTACTTTTTAGGGTTGGTATATCTATCGTAATGCCAACTTGGCACCTTACATCAAGATTTTTATGTCCCCAACATATCAAAATTTTATAAGTACCACTTTAGAACCATGTATCATTATTATAAAACATATCCATGTAAGTTAAGGCACATGTTTTTATTTAGTTAGTTTCATTTATCTTAGATTTTCATTCATTTATTGTTACTCTTGATTTTATCTTGGGGATGTTATGTTATTTTATATTACACCATCCCACATGATAATGTTGTGACATGTGATGAGATTTGTGTGGGGCATATGTATAAGAGTATATTTTTAACTTACTAATGATATTTATTAAAGGACTCATTGGTGCATCAAGATTGGGGTAGGCTGGTTTGTGGTGCTTTGTGAGATATTTTGATAAGAATAATTTATTATATATGCATTCATTTATTATCATATAATTATTTTGGCCTCATTTTTTTTTAATCTCCCTCTTTCCCTTCTTTATTTTTACCTACTTCATCCTTATCGAAGGCATTCTACAACATTCCCTTGGCCAACTTCTTCAACTCGACATAGGCATGCTATATGTGATGAGAATTTTCATATTACTTTGGTCAGGTTGAGGCTACATGATAAGTTTGATAGGTGAGTTTTAGTATTTGGATCCATATATTAAGACTCTTTATTTTTTTCATAATTAAGACATTTAATATGGTCCATTTATTCATGTAAATCCACATTTTTAAGAGTAATAGGAATAAGGAATTATGAGTTTACACTTATGTAAGGATAGTTTACACAAGGTCTATAAAAACTCAAGAAGAGAAGATAAACTAATAAGGTACACCGAGAATTTAGAGTCCCCAACTATGTATAATTAGGATTTATTTATTCCATCTCAAGCTTCATCTAGAATAGCTATCACAAAGTGCCACTTGAGATAAGGTGGAGATCAATGCATCGATAAGTCAACCAAAGGTAAGTAATCCTCTACATATACTATTTACTTATGTTATTTTGTGGACATATATATATGTGTGTCTTTAGGGGGATTGTGTTATATTGGTATGTTATTATATTTTATTCTTAGATTAGTATGTACTTATTAGTGTATGTTATATTTTCATGTTTTATTAATTTTGTTACATATCTTGTTTACAAAAGTTTAGATTAGATACCTCTTAGTTACCACTTAATAGGATTTATCTCTCTTTATGTTATCCATTTTACATCTCACATCTAGGTAGGTATGTTTTCATCAATTATTTACATAAACTAACTAATTATATCCTTGATCAATTATTATAAACAACTCTTGATTACAAGCTCACCTAACTTTTTAGCATGAAAAATTATATATATGTTGGATCTAGTATATTATTTTACCTTTTCCTATATTAGAGAATATTTGAATTTTTAAATCATATTTAATATATATACATAAAATATGTATGAATGGGATCTTGGTATGGACACATAATATATCTAAGGTGTTCCTAAGGAAATCTAGATGAACAAGGCTGAGGGGAGTCTAATGTGAGTTGAAAATGTTTGAAAAAATCCAAATATACACAAGTGGATCAAGTACTATAAAGCATGACAAATATTATATGGAAAAGTGTCTTAAACCAAAATTAGATGTGTACACATACTAAGTGAAAGTGAATTATATTATACCATAATGTTTGACTAGTGGTGGCATAGATCCTAGATTAGGGTTTGCACCTAAACTTGCATCTACATATATAACTCCTAATTGATCTTTGATTCATTTGAAATTGATCTTCATCTCATCTATCCTCATTAAATACACCTAATATACTAGACTCACATGACTCACTAAGTCAAAATATATGCATAGGGCCCAACCTCAAAATAAAATCACTCCAAAAAATTAAAGACACCCTTAGGTACATCACATGTGAGTCAACACACTACGACATCAATCACCATAATTCATCATGATATTGAAAATAAAATGAAATAATTAAATACTAAAATCAAATGAAATAATTATTTTCTAATTAACAAATACAAATAACATATATATTTTACTTGGATCTTCCACTATCTTGTCATGTATAGGGGATATAAGAACCATAACCATCTACCCTCTATCCTATTTTACTTATATGAGAACCACATCAAATTTCCTCACCTATTCCTTAAAACTAATACCCTAGGTGAGAACACAAGCATAGCTTCTCTCACCCATGTTATAAAATAGTGATTTGTCACTCCCACATAATATAAAATATGATCTACATGGGGTTTTATCCTAATTATAATAAAACACTGTAATATTAATTGATTACGTATTATCCTTTATCCTAGTTATATCGGGAATCACCAATATTGTCTCCATACATAAGGTGTGGGTCGTATATCATGACATATCCCATATTGCATAGTCACCCAATGATACTGCAATTGATTTAAAACTCTAATATGTTTGTCACAATACCACCAAATTACTAGGATCATCCTTAGCTAAATTTCCTCTTTAAGCCATTTTGGATATTCTCTATATGGGTGCCATATAGTTTCCTACAACTAATACAAAATATTATGATAAGTAGTAGTTTCCCTTGAATTTATCCATATATGATATCTTTTTATCCATATAATGGCATATGGATGATCATGGCTCCACCCATAAATATAATCCCATAAGAAATGGTAACCCAACTTATGTTTACTACTATGAATGATGTAATCAAAATGATAAAGAGTATTTCCATAATTTTAAAGCATCCCCTCTTACCACATCACCCAAAAATATATTATTTGTGGCCCTTTATCCCCTATATCAATCTCCAATACAATTTATTTAGGTCAAGATCTATGTATCGTAGGTCACATTAAATACATTGACCATGTGATGTTTAATAGGGATCCAAAGGATTCTCCACTTGTCTTCTAAAGTAATTATCTCCTCTTGAATAATAAACCAAAATGTCCAAGTATCATAATCTCATGTTTGTATAAAGGTTGTCAAAAGTGGCACATGATATCGTATGATCCTCAATAAAATATTATTCCCTATCCATAATTCATCAACACATACCTCATCCTTGATACCCAATCCCAAGTCATGAATAATGTCCATGAATTTCCCCAATAGAACTATCGAACATGGAGATCTTTTTTCATCACAAAAGAAAAAATTAAATATTAGATAATGAGTTAATCATGATAAAAACAAATAAATAAATATATTTAGAAAATCATAAAATCTAAATCCATTTGACCATTACCATGGAAAATTTTCCATTGTCTTGGTCATTATTAAAAATAATAACCTGAATCATGGCCACTATTAGAATCTTGAAATCACTATCACGTAGATCTTACCACTATTGGGAAAGCATGACTAAAACGTAGAAAATTATAAAATGAATAAAAAATATTATTTTTACATGTTGATTATTTTTGAAAAATAAAAAATAGATAAAAATTGACTATATTTACATGTCCCAACTATATTTGTTGTTCCACTATAATGGCCTCTCAAACACAATATAATAAATAGGGAATAAGGTCTCTTTGTACAACCATAGTCCACATTCTTTGGATGAAATTATCCAAATAAATAATATAAAATTATTTAATGAAATTTTTTTTTGAGTTGGTGTGTAGTTATGTACTTCAAAAACTTTGTAAGGCTATGTTATTAGTTTATTTAATTAATACAATATATTAATTATTTTACAATTCAATGATATCATTTCACCTGTCATTACCTATTTTCTACATCTGACTCCACTAAATGACTTATTTATAAATTATGTATACTATTTATAGGGGTATGGCATTTATTATTTCTTTATTAATTACATCTTGTCTTTGGCCTTATTTATGCTTTATTGAGTATGCATTATTATATTAAGGACACTAAATTAGTACACCTTATTGAATCAATTGTTTGTATCATGGATATCTCATTATTATACCTAGATCAACTATTTATTTTATCATCATGGGGACATGATTATTTCATGTTACTGATGTGATTCATTTATTACACTTTTTTCTTAATGGTCCATTTTCAAAGCAATATATTTTTGTATAGTATACCTTAATTAAATTAGGGATTCAAACTTTTATCCACTTGTATTGATTGTATATGAAGGGGAATACTATTATTATACAACATTGAATACACCTTGATCATTTGGGGCATACCATACCCATACGAATCATGATTATACATCATTATATCTTATCATTGGGGCATATTATTACATGGAACAATTTTTTCAATAAATTCACCCTTTGCTTATACTGATTCTATGTTGATATATCATTATTGGGTTACATATTTATGTATTTTGATGATCATATATTTCTTACTTACATATTTGACTATGTTTTACATGAGATTTAATGATTATTTAATATTTGTGTTTTTCTCTATGTTACACATGTTGCAAATGATCCTTTTATTTTAATATGAGAAATATGTAGGAAAATCCCTATCTATAAAGGGGGGAATAGAATAAGCTTATTATGTTATTAAATTACATAACTTCAAATGGTTTAAAATATGTCAAGAGGTTTAAAAATGTAAATAACTATAAAGGTATGTCAAGTCAATACAAAGAAGTTCTAGATGTTTTCTTCCTAAGGAAGATAACTTTGTCACTTGAAAATGTCAGTGGGATCTAGGTTTTTATAGGTTTAACCACATATTAACGAAAACTGAGGCCTGTGATAATTTAATATTATTCAGATATGGCAACATGGTTCACATACCACTAGGTGTATTCATTCATTTTGTTAATTTTTAATTTTTAATTATTTGATTTGGTTAAATTATTATCAATTTATCCAAACATTGATATACTTTTAAACATTCAATTTTTTTTAAAGTAAATTAAATATGTTAAAATAGGAACATTGAGGAGCATTACACTAGATAGTGAGGAGATAGGGTTTTCCATTTTTCAGGTAGTTGGAACTCAACTCAAATAAAAGGTAATTTGTCTCTTTTTTACTTTTAATTCAATTTCATATCTAGAACTAACTTCAAGCATACCTTATAGGTGTCAAGGTGACCTTAACAAAAATAATATCCACCTTTTTAAATTTAATGTATAAGCACTCACACATTAAAATGGAGAATTATGGGGATACCAAATTTTGGTAGAAGCCTTGTAATTGAAATATTTATAGTGTTTTTATGCATATAAATCATTAATCCATATTATGATCTTATTAATGCTTTCTATCATGTTTTATCTATTTATTATTCTATATGTCCATTTATTATTTCTATTCTCCTCATTTTCTCTCTATATTTTAAGAGTCTTATGATCCCTGCACTCATTTTAAACTCTAATTTATATTTTTATAATATCAAGACTATTCTGATACTAATCTGGCTTATATTAGAACATTATGATAAAAGTTAGTATGCTTGTTTGGTACTTATGGTCCTTGGGTCTAAGTTACCATTACTTTACCCCTATTTTTATCAAATTTTATATATTTTCTCCTTGTTGGCTTACATGCCAATATGTCCCTAATTTGAATTCAATATGTCTATATATACAAAGGTACATTAGGAAATTTAAAAAATAAATCTATATTGATCACACCCATTCTATTCTAAAATTACAAGGAAGACATAGATAACACATCTATTTATTTCCATTATTTCAAACTTCTACCATGATAAATAAATTGTAATGTTAACAGAGAAAATAGATATCATCATAGTTAAATAGTACATATCATAGCATAAGGATAAGGGAAGGGGGTATCATATAAACTAATTACTTGTTAATATGTATGAGTGTTTATTTCCAATCTTGCAAACAAAACCTCCCCTAAGGCATGTCAAGGATAAATAAGGTAAACCCCTTGATAAAAAATAAAAATAAATTATGTTCTTTTTAGGTATTCTTGGCATAGATTAGGGTTAAATCAAAAGATAAATAATTTACACATTTACACAAAAAAAATTTAAAATATAAAGGAGGTTTTTGATAGAGAGTTTTAGACTACAAAGACCTACACAACTATTATTACAAAAAATAAACAACATTCAGGAGGATTGTCAGTATTAGAGTATTATGATTCTAGTTTTGTCACTATTAAATGGTTTCTATTCTAGTCACATTGACAAATCTCAATGCTCTTTCTCAATATTCTTATGCACTATTATATAGCCTATTTCTGATCATATACAATGAATATTTTGATATAAGTGAGTATGAAATCAAGTATGTGTTCATAAACCACCCTATCAATTATAAAATATTATAGGTACTTTCATTTATTATATATATATATATATATATATATCTTATTTATTATGTTTGTTGTATTTAGATTACATTTTATTATGTCTCATTTTATCATGGTTGGTGTAGTGTTTTGACCATTTATGCACACTCCATTTAAAACACCTTATGTTGATTCTAGGAGCATCACAAACAATGATATAAGTTTCATATTTCATTGTTTCCATATCACATTGAGTTGTATAATAGATTTTATATATATATTGTTTTGTACCATATATTTTGCATACTTTTCTTCAATATTGGTGATTGGGACATGTGCTTAGAAATTACCCAAAAAATTATAGAGTTGAAAATTTACAAAGATAATACGCATTGAACAATAAAATACAACACTAATTACTCATTATTATTATATAAGAATACATAGAGTATTTTATTCATAAATAAATTGATGATAGAGTTAAAATTCACAAATAACAATCTTTTAAAATAAAAATTAATCATAGATTTAATTGAACCAACTATTTTTAGTAGTTTTTGAAACCTATTATTTTTAGTAATTTTGAATTCAAGATTGGATGGATCAACCAAGTGATCCTTATTCATGTATGTATCTAAATGAATATATAGGGTGGCATGAAACATCAAGTTCATTTCCAATAATAAAAAATTAAACATGTAAAGTTTTATGAAAGGTATAAAAACTTAAAAATGTAATTTTGGCCTTTATTTTATCCTATTTTTATAAGTAGATAACATGGATTAAAAGTGCATGAAGCTATTTGAGATATATATATATATATATATATATATATATATATATATATATATATATATGTATGTATATATATATATATATGTATGTATATATATATATATATATATATATATGTATGTATATATATATATACATACATACATATATATATATATATATATTTAAAAGTTATAAAACAAAGTCTCGAGTCAAGATTTATTCCTTCTACAAGATTTGCTCCAACATTAATTACTTTTTGGTTTGTTATATGAGCATTTTATGTTGGTTCTATACTTCTTCACTTTGATTGCTACATTATGTGTCTCTCTTGTTTACCCTCTACTTTCTCTAATTACATGTGGATGCTATTTGGATTATCACTTTTTTCTTCCATATAATGGATGCATTAGTTGTATACTATGTGTCACATGTATTTTTTTTAGAACTAGTGTAAATTTGTGTAGCTAATCTCTAAAATATTAGGAATGCATTACAATATAATTAATAATAAAGTACTTCTATTTTCTTGATTTGGGATAATAACATAATAGAGTAAAATGTTTTATATACTATCAATCTCCTAATATCAATGAGTCAATTATTATGCCCTAAATCTATACACCTATCTCTCATCCATAATATCTCTAACTCAACTCCTAATATCACTCTAAAAAGCCTTTATTCTCTCTCACACACTATCTACATGAACTATCAATACAACTGACATAATTATCTATTTTATTTAACCATTAAAATATATATACTCACCCATGTGAGTGATATCAAGACTTATCCTAACATTAACCCTAGTGTGAACATGGGGAAACATTATCTTGTATTGAAATATGCTGCTTTTTCTTGCTCATTATTTGGATGGTTTTACAAGTGGTTGACTAATAACAAAATGAGATAGTTTTGACCAGGATTGACCAACAACTTTGAATCAAAATTAGGATAGTTTTTACCAAGATTGATCAATAACCTCAAATAAAATAAGATGGTTTTGACTAGGATTGACCAACAATATCAAATCAAATATGATGGTTTTACATGTTGTTAACCAACAACCATACTACCAAATTATTGTTTTCTAAGTGTATTACCAATAACCAAGCTAACAAATGATGGTTTTCCATGTGGTTTACCAAAACCCATACTATCATGATGTTATGGTAATTTATTATCTCTCATCATTTTCTTAAATCAAGGGAAAATATAAAGAAATTATGCTCACTTATCACATCATAGGAACTTGAGTTCATATATTTTTATATACTAACATACCAAAGAAAAAATCAAACACACAACTAAAATAAAATTCCACCAAATTATATGTGTGGCCTCATTTTTGGTGACTAATGAGAGGATGCTAAAATTTATCCTTACTCCATTGCCTCCATCCACTTGTTACAAATACCTACATAGAAAATATGGATTTGAGGCTCAATTATATTAACCCTCCATAATTTAGACATCATTTACATGAGATAATGTGTTAATGAGGTAATCTTAATTTTAATTTTTTTGACACTTTATGAATTTTAGATAAAATGGATAATACTATATGTAAATAAATAAAAAGGACCCTTCTTTTTAATTGACTTTTTCATGATATGGACTAGTGATAACTAAACCTAAATAACTCATTAAAAAATTCAATATTTGAAACAACTATAGACATTAGACTTTATAACTTAGATTTGTATTAACAACTAATTACAAATGTAAACATATTAGACATTATATTACATTAATACTAATAATTTTGACACAAAATAAAAATGGATACACTATATACTATAATTTTAAAACAAACAAAAATTATATTCTTATGACTATTATATAATTAAATGAATTAAACCTATTAGGACAAAACTATATACTTATAAATAACAAATAATGTATCCCCACTACAATAATTACATAATTATAGTTAATACATCTTAAAAGACACATATTGTGTGGTATGTGATAGATCAAAATAAAGATTACAATAGTACAAAGTATACAATCTAGATCAAAACAACAAAATAAATGGTAAACTACACATTGTATACAGGATTCAAATACATGGTTAACTGATTAGTTTTTTTGTTGTGAGTAGGAAACAAATAATCAATATATAGTTAAAACTACACACATCATGTATAATTTATTTGGCATGTGAATTAAGAATTGAACATAAAACATTGCCCAAAGTACTCCGAGACTAAATCACACCCAATCCTTTACAAATATAGATCTTCACATGGTTTGCATGCCAAGAATAGATATAAAAATATCTAATTTTATTTGTTCCTATATTGAATTAGAAACATGATTATTATATGCTTTAAGTTTCACAAATTTTCCTTGGGTCACTTCCCCAACTAGCATCCAAACTAAAAATGCTTTTGACTAAAAGGAACAACCTACATACCACATAAGAATAATACATATCTAGTTACAATAATATTCATAGGATATAGATATTTTTTATAATAACAAGAGATGTATAAAATATGGAACCATATATCACTTCATTTATCACCTTTAAACTTATTTAAAAAATGTTTCAAACCATGGTTGGTTCAAATGCCTTTCTTTTTACCATTGTTGGGGATTGAAAACAAGGTTCTAAGAATTGATGCAATAATGAAACCATTGTAGAGGGAACTTTATACAATTGTGATTGAAGATAATGAAAATTATCACCATTTAAACCCTAAAATATGTTTAAAATCTCTTCACATAATAAATAAAACTAATCTAATTTATTACAAAACTAATTTTCTTACATAAAATCTTCTTCATTAGTCAGGTCAGCTAAGAACCATAGTGGCTTTACCTTGTAAAATATATTAGACATCCATTAAATAAATATATAAAATAATTATGATACAAATGTTATTATTTAGTTTATATTTTCATAAATATTCCTTAAAATATTGGTAATGTACAATAATATAATTAATAATAAAGCACTTCTATTTTAATCATTCTGGATAACAACATAAGAGAGAGTAAAATGTTTTATATAATATTGATATCGTAATAAAAATGAGTCAATTTTTATCCCCTATATCTCTCCACCTATCTATAATACCTCATATCTCTCACTCAACTCCAAATATTACTCTAACAAGCCTTTATTCTCTGTCACACACTATCTATGTAAATTATCAATATAACTCACATAATTATTTATTTAACTATTAAAATATATTTACTCACCCATGTGAGTACTAAAAATAATTTTAATATCATTTTTATGTAATTTTATTACTCTTATATACTATGTGTGACATTTCATGACTTGTTTACTTTATTTGACAATTTTTACCTATTTACTCTATACAAAATGTATTGCCTTGTACACTATATACGTAATATTATTTTATATATTACTTTAAGTGTTGTAAAATTGATATATGCTTGGTGTTTTTACATTAATTTATCTACTTAATCTATGTTACTATTAGTGGTGACATGATATATATATATATCATGTATACTATCCCTTGAGTTTTTAGATCCTTATTGCCTATGTTGCCATGGGTTTTACCATGCATATTTTGAGGGAATACTAGTTTTATCCTTCATGGATTATACATTTAATAATAGATTAATTATACAATCATTTTTACATTGTGCCACACTATTTTTTGTTCCATCATTTCTTATATCTTGTCTACATTTAAAGATATAATTTACACCCTCATTTTCTTACCCTTTTCAAATGTAGGGGCATCCCTTTGGTACATTTTCTTACATATCTTATATCACTAGTGTTTGTACTATCTTGAGTTGTATATGTGAATATATGATAATATATTTCTCTTCGTATACTAAAATATGTGATAAATTTTATTAACATCAATACATTAATTATGATTTTGTATATTTTACACATGGTATACATAATCCATTTGTTTTGAGAAGAGTGATATGTAGGTTATATCTTACCTAAAAAGTGGGGGAATATGTTCTATTGATTCTAATTTTAGACACTAACATATGGTAGTACACACTTGGAAATATCAATATTAAATTATATTTACCTTACATGCCTTTTTATTACACATATGGCACTTGGACACCCTTATCTCCTAAATGTTTTCTTTCTATGGACATAATCTTCCTAAAATTATATCAATCACATATATGAATTTAATAATATGTGCTTAATAATATTATTAACATTATCATACTATTTATTTAGCATCATAACATTGTTCTTATCTTTATAGATAGCTTTGGTAATACTCAGATTTATCTAAGTTTATAAATCTATCCACTATTGTCAAACTTGTTTTCACACTAAGCAACATTCATTTTACAAATTTAATTCGTCCTTATGGGTCAATATATATTTTTTACATGTTTGTGGTGTGATAAGTTACATAAAGAGACACTTATTTATATATAAAAGGTATAATCATATTTCCTATCTAACTTATATCTATCAGTTATCAAGAGGACAAATATACACATTTGCACATTAAGAGGACCAATCATAAATATCCAAAATAAAAAATTAGTCACAAACAATAAGCCCTAGCCAAGTCTAAATCCCATCCAAGTAAAATGAAAGATACATTGTTAAGTGTTGAAAACTAGATTATAGGTTTCATCCATACTAGTGAACAAATATTACACACATACACGTAAGAGGAAGAACTATGTGTAATTTGATTTTCCTCCTTGTAGTTATTGACCATTTTTTATGCCCAAGTCAAAAGGTCAACCCCTATTATTTGAAAATTCATTAGTCATATCCAAATATCTTTGTTCATGTCCATTTTTTACCTATTAAAGTCTTCAAATGGTATTTCTAAGGTCTTATTAGCATATTTTAAGGTTATTTTGACAAGATTAACGTAATGGTTTATATTTTACTTGTGATAGTCTAGTCATAAGATAAACATGAAAATATGGAGTTAAATCATGTAAAAGGTTAATAGTTTTATCTTAAATTAATATATTACCAATTAATAAACTTACATGAACATTTCATACATGTTTGAAAAGGTTAAGGTTGATTTGTAAAGTTTAAGTTAAATAAAGTTGAAGAGAAAAGTGCATATAACTAACTCCAACATTTGTCAAAGCCAATAAAGATGAAATATTCATAAAACATACTTGTAAATGACTATAGAGGAGTTATATAAAATTAAATTTGATATTTAATTATGATAAGTTAGTTTCAAATGATGATAAATAGTTATAATTGAGTTTCCAATGCTTAAGAGAGTTGTGTTACCCACTTGTATGAATCAAAAAGGAATTTTTGTAGGTAAAAATAGTTTAGGAGTGTATATTCATATTAAATAGGTAAAATACATACTTATATTTTGGGAACAAGTCTAAAAATTTCACAATATGTTTCCTTTACTACATCACTTCCATGTGAAGCTCACAAAGTCTAATTTTAGATGCTCATTCCATACATCACAAGGAGAGTTGGGACCTGAGATTTTTTACAAATGAGGGTGTCCTTATTACCTTAAAATTAATTTCCAAAGTAATTATATTTGTTTACCCTCCTGTATAAACAATTTTTAATAAATTATGGTGGTTTTACTGTATAAACCCCACAAGCTCATTTTTATTCTTAAAATGGTAGTTTCATGTTTGTTAAAGGCATGAGATAAATAGGGGTATAAAAAATGATATCACACTTTAATCCACCAATTTTAGAATGTGTTGAATTTTATATTAATATAAATATCTTGATAAGTTATATTTTTAGTTTTACACAAAGGCTTGAAGGTTTTCTGCAAATTTTAATGTATTTAGGCCTAAAGAATATGTTATGAGGCTACCTTCACAATAATGTTTTTAAAAGATCTTATCTTATATTATAAAGGTCATATGATGGTCATAAACTCTTGAGGAGTGTAATTAGGTAGTAGTTAATCATTATCATGTTTCAAAAGATCAAAATAAGATTAAAAAAAGGGTTTAAAACATGAAAATGTAGACTTGTAAGTCTCATATTCATGTAAATAAATTGAATGGTATATCAATAATTAGAGTTTAAAGACTTAAATGGTGAGATAAATCTAGTGTCTCTACATTTGGATAATTTTAGGACAATTGGGGAGGGTGTGGACTCAAAACCATATTCTCAAAAAACCTAAAAGGTATACGTATAGGTCAGCCCAAGTCAAATAATATGGCTGTCATAGGAATATGAGGAGTAGGAGAACATAGACGTTGAGACAAGGTCTAGAAGGTCTAAAAGTAACAAAATTGGTTTGAAACATATGAAAACATCATTAAATTATATTATTTTTCCATTCAATAATGTTACTAGAGGTAATTAAGTGATGAACATGACTAATTAGGCCTAAAAGACCTAAGTGATAATATACAGGCCTACTTGAGGTCTCAAGATGGTTTATAAGTTTTAAAGATAATACGAAATACATGCATAAGATATGAAATTAATGAGGCCTAAGAGGATGTTTAATAAAATCAAAGAGCGAAATAAAATAATTTATCTTCAACTTATAGGCATACAATCTTAACTAACACCTACATGCCTACCTATACAAAATGAGAGAGATATATACTTGGTGTGAAAGACAAAAGGTCTATGGGAAGGAGAAATAATATGAAAATTATTATATAATGACATAATGACCTATATGTTATCTTAAATATATATGAAGCTAATTTCAATGTTTGGAATTTTTTTGTATACCTAACAGGCGTAAACCTGGACCCACATGTTTGTGTTTACATGATTGAGAAGAAAGATGTTTGTTTAATATGAGATGAAACATAAAGAGATATAAGAAGATGATGATTAATTTAGGGAAACATTAATAAGGTTTTCATATATTTAAATAATGATAAAAGGGACACCTTTTCTTCTAATAACACCCACCATATGTCTTCTTGAATCCAAACACAATTAATACTTTTAGCATGCCTGTATGAACATTCACAAATTTATACATGAATGTGTATAAAAATTACAAGAGATTTGCATGATTTGGAAGAATTATGATGTTTAATGGCCTCAAGAAGTTAAATTAAGAGTTTTAATATGATTTTATATGTTTTAAACTCCTCATAAAAAGAAACTCCTCAGTGTGAGTTAAGGTACATTGAAGATAATCAAAGCCTTACACAAGAAAGGGTATTTTAAGTTTCCCAAGACAAGTTGGATTGATCCAAAGGTGAGGGAGGAAAATTTAAGAGGTTATATAGTATAATAAACCACTATATTTTCTATTATTGGTATAAATAAATTCTAAATGTGGACCTATAGGTCTACAAAGCTGTAGGTTCACACTCATAAGCAAAGAATGAAAACCTCACATTGGAAGAGACTTGCCTTGGGCAGTCCTAATACCATATAATACTTATAATAGTGATTTAAAACATTATATAAAAGGAGTATAAGTACCTCAATACTTTCTTAGACCTTAAAGTGGAGGAAATGGCTCAAATATAGTCACTAGGTTCCCTTACCTTGTTTTACTTATAAACCCTAAGCATGAGCTAATGGAGGTTGTAGTATTTCTTTGGAGAACAATGGAAAAAAAAAATTGGAATAGGTCAATAAAAGTGTTACAAAAATCCTTGAGGTGTTTGGAAAAAAAATAAGCTCCAATATGGCATTTCCAAGTCGCCCTCTCTCAAGCTCAAAATAGTATCAAAAAGTTGAATTGAATAAAAATATCATCAGTGATGTTATGGGGGATTATCTATTGTTATTTTTGGAATTTATTAATTGATTAATAACTTGATCTTTATGAATCATTGTTAAGATGATAAACATGTTTTAGGTAGCTTAGAAGACTATAAATAACCCAATGGAAATAATTATCTTCCAACATGATTGAAATGAGTTGTATTGATATTTAAATCAATTGGAAATCATTTATCACTCCAATACAACTATCATCATGATATTTTTTTTACCTAGAGATGTACGAATGCACTAAATGTTTTGTTTTTGTGAAATTTTAGACTCAAAATAGGGTACTTGAACTTATGGATAGATGAAAACCATTGGGTAATGTGGATTGAGTTGATTCTTATCTCCTTATATCTATATATCTATACATTTTATCTTAGAAGTGTTCTTTTAGGTCTAATTTTATAAGGCAGTATGAGAAATCTTGTTAAAGACTAGTTTTTTGGCCATTTATTGGTTCACATGTCTACACAAGGTTTCAAAAGCCCAAATTTGGCATAGATAATGTTCATGGGGTACTAAAATTTAATATAAAACTTAATATAAGTTTCACATGTGTGGGAGAATATTAGATCCAAAACTTAGTTTCTAGGCATAGAGGCTTAATTGAGGAATAATTAGAGAGAAAAAGGAACACATAAGTACACTTCCACTTGGTTTTAGGTCATTAAATCTGGTAAAAAGATATAAAGGCATAATGGGTACTCAAATCCATGCGTATTTTCCAAATATCATCTATAAATTCTTTTACATAAGGAGCTTTGCATGTTTTCAGGGCTACAAATAATTAAAGGCAAGTGATAGCTTTAGGTGTAAAATCAGATCTTGGTGAGTGTTTAATGAATTAAAAGGGATTCATTCAATTCTATTATGACTAAGATAATACTTCCATTGAGAGATAGTTCATTCATGAAGAATAAATAAATTTTTGATACTTTTGAGCAAGGTGAGGCATGGTAGAACTAATGGGTTTCAAGACACCTAAAGAGTTATGATAATATAATAAGACTCATAAATAATTATGACGTGTCAAAGAGTAGAGAAAGAGATAGTTCAAGGTGAGTGATGACTAAGGAGTTCCACTTGTCACCTTTCAATTCAAGAAATAGCGTTAATTTCAGGATGCCCTACTGGATAACCTATTGGAAATATTTGGTGAATATCATGAAATTTGAATTATAATTTTGGTGAATCCTCCATGGGAGATGGAGAATATATGTTTAATATGAAGGAGATAAAACATATAGTTTTATTTTTTCCATACAACTACTTGACTTCACTAAGTAGATCTATCAAAAGGTTATGTCAAATGGCTATGTCGAATGGTTGTGCCAAATGTTTGTGTCGAATAGTTGTGTCTAATGGCTATGCTAGATGGCTACATCAAATAGATCTATGGAATGTTTGTGTCAAATGGCTATGCTTAATAATGAAATTAGACAAATCTGCTAGGTTACTAGTGTAATTAGTCTACTGTTTGATTGCTTAGTCACCTCCCTAGCCCTATAAATACACCTTTAACCCTAATTTTACACATTTTTCACATTATATTTATTGTCCCCCTTCAGCCCAACATGCATTAAATTTTCATGGTAATAAATTATTTTTTAAATAACTTACCATAATGCAAAGCCCATACAATTCAAATATTGTATAATAGCCACTACCACATGCATACATGGTTCAATGAGTGGATTTTGAAATGTAGTTTTGAGTTTTGATTCCCTACTATAAATTTTCCTTGCTGTATCTTGGACAAATAGGAAGTTCACATTATTCAAGGAGAGATTTTTGAATATGATGAGAAATCAAATTTACAAGGGTTTTATTAGTGGAATTTAGATTCCATGTGTTAGGAGTTAGAAAAAATGAGGGTGGCACATCTGAAAGTATTTCAATTATTTTAGACAAGATGATATAAAAATGATTAAATCAGGAACTAGTCAAGTTACCTTTGGAAACCAATGTCATAGATCCATTTGATAATTTTATAATTTATCTAGACTCATATGAGATAGCCAAAAAATGGTTGATAATGTCTATTATGAAGTTTTGGGGTGTGATTTAGATGATAGAGATAATGAACAACAAGAGATGGCAATTGAACAATGATCAGTCAATAAAAATATGAAACCCTTGGTGACATAAAGATTGAAATATTTCCCAAAATTCAATATTAGTGACCACCATATAGAGAACCAAACCAATATTTTGAATTCACAGAGAACTCTCAATACATGGAAATATTCAATTAATGGATATTTATGTTGATGTGTCAATCATCACAAATGATCTTGGGAGAGAATTTTCTACAGTAAATAGATCTCATCCTCACAAATTTAATACCAAATGCACAAGTGTTATGGCAAGTCTCAAGTCAACAAATCCATTATAGATTATATAAATATTATATTTTACAATTGATTTTTTGACTTCAGGCTTGCCATGACACTAGTGCATTTGGTATTAAATTTGTGAGGATGAGATCGATTTCCTATAGAAAATGGTCTTCTAAGATCCTTTGTGATGATTGATGCATCAATGTAAATATCCATTGACTAAATATTACCACATATTAAGAGTTTTCTCTAAATTCTTCATCTTAGTTTGGTTCTCTATATGGTTGTCACTAATATTGAAAACCATATAAGAGTTTGATTTTTATGTCACCAAAGGTTTCATATTTTTTATTAAATGATCATTTTTAAATTACCATCTCTTGTTGTTCATTATCCCTATCATCTAAATCACACCCCACATATTCATAATAAAAAATCTTGAATTTTTTTTTGGCTAGCTCATATGATTCTAGATTAGTTATAAAGTTATCCAATGTATTCATGACATGGTTACCGAAGACAGCTTGACTAGTTCTTTATTCAATATTTTTCATAGCATCTTATTCTTAAAACAAATGCAATAATTTTAGAAGATGCACCATCATTTTTACTAACTTCTGATACATGGAATCTAATTAACCTTATAAATACCTTATATATTTCATTTCTCTTCATATTCTAAAATCTTTCTTTTAACAAAATATGAACTTCCTACTTCTGTAGGATAGTCAGGCAAATGTAAAGGTGCACATGCAGTGTTTTGTTTATACATTCCATTAAAATTCATTTTGGTATCCTTCAATAGGTGAGGTACATTTAATGCTTTTCTATCTTTAAATTTTTTAACCTTGGTTTCCTTATTATTTTTCACCTTGTACTGATAGGGTTTAGGAATACAATCCTTGATTTTTTTGTTTTCCTTTTTTCTTCTCATGTCATTAATTTTTAACTCCTATGAATGTTCTTATAGTTCTATTTGGCACTATCATTATGTTTATTATCTAGAACTACCATTTAGCACTATCATTCAACATTGTAATTCAACAATTTTATTTAGGAAAATTAGAGGTGTTATCATTCAAAACTATCATTCATCTCCTTTGATCAACACTGTTGGTGTTCATTATTCACTATCATTATCTAGTTCCTCAGTTCATGTTCTACTCGTTGCCTTATTTGATATCGAGGTATAGGAATATATATGTGCTAAATGAAAGGGTAATCTAAGATAATATTATAAACGATTAGTGAGTTGAACCAAAAAATAATATATATTCATAAATTTTCATCGATCTGGACACATGTACCAACCTTAAAAAATTGCCAAACACAAAATTTGAAAATTAGAATATTCATGAATTAAATAATATTCACTACTAAAATTTACCATGTTAAGGAGAAGGTAGTTTGAAGAAAAATCAAGAGGTGTCAATAAAAATAATGAAACTCCTACACCATTTGGAAGAAGATGCATCTTCAAAGAAGAAACATTTCTTTGGAGACCGAATGAAACTATTTTTTAACCTCTTCTTGATCATAAATTTTTCTAAATACTTGTCAACCTCTCTCTTTTATGCCCCTATCTCTTCTACTCTCATTATTTTTATATTTATCATTGTTTGGATCTATATTCATCATCAACATAGGTATGGTTAATGCCTACCCATTTGTATTCCTTTTATCAAAGAGAAAATACTAGTTGTACCTCCTCTTTTGACTATATTTAGTTTGTGTGCATGACTAGTTTATCTTTCTAAGTGTTCTACTTAGTATTCCTCTATATTTTGTCCTTTTATAACACTCATGTAGTTTTAAATATTCTTTTTAGGTCATGTGAAGTGTTCAAGTGAAGTGTGAAGGTTGAGTGAGTTGTCTACTCATTACTATCATTATATGACCTTTGAATAGTCCTCCTAGCCCAAACATCTATCACAACCTCCACATTGAAGTCTTTATGTGAGAGATGTAAAGTAGGAGTAGTGTATCTTCAATTTAGTCTCATGGTTGTTGTGCACATGAAACTATTTGGTAGTGGTCAATTAGTTTTGGTGCATCACCACTATTAGACTGGGTTTCTCTCCCTTTTATTAACAAGTTGATATATTAGTGAATGATCCTAAGTGATACATCAATGGATATATAACATTATAACATAGAGATTAAATCCACATATTAGGCTACCCATAGCCTAGGATTATCTCCATATTAGTCCAAATTTGGAAGGATTGAAAAATCTTCCAAGGGAGCAAATTTGGGTGATAATAGTTATAGCATGCCTAGTGGGACATATTCCATAATGGCTGAAGTATTGTTAGTGTTATCCTTCTACATATCATCCTTTAGAGGCATTCAAAAACATCAATAATGATTCTAATTTCAATCAACTAGTTCTAATAGCCTAGGCACTTGTTCAAAGTAATTTGTATTTTTAATTCACTATATTCTTGAGGTTGTTATGGTTGATTTTGAAGTAGATTTAAATCCTATTCAAATTGATGAGGCATATCAAACCTACAGTACTCCCTATCGACTCTATAATGAGCCTTATCAGTCCTATAATGATCTATACTAGAAATGTATTGATCATTATCATCCTTATCATGAGTCATATCAGTCTTATGATTATTATAATTTCCCCTCATATGACCCCAAATATATGCCTCGGTATCCTTATCCAACTTGTTACCCTCATTACTCTCAAGAGTATCACCCTTATCCTTCTTATGATCCATATCAGTCTTATTATCAACTTACACTTCCCCCACATGGCTATGATTATGTATATGAAAAACCTTGTTTTCACCATGTTATTCCCCTCACCCTCCTCCACCATATTTTCAAACTTATCAAGATAAATTGGATGAGATGGAGAATGAGATATTAGTCTATGCAAAAAGTTTTTTTTTAACTTCTCAATATGTGAAAGTGATTGTGTATATTTAAGATGCATTTATATCCTCTAATGATCTATTAGAGAGGAATGATTTGTGTAAATTTATATTAGATATGATAAAGACTTGGTTGAGGTAGAAAAGTAATTTGATGAGTTTTTTAAAAATCCCTCTTATATCACTTACCAGCCTTCTTATGCACCTCATCCTCATCATGTCACTCCTTACCCTTAAATAGAGCCTCTATGAGATCCAATTCAATCTCCAATATAATCTACTAGTCTTAAAGTCCCAACTTGGAACCAAGTAATTAAGACTTGGTACAAATAAGAGGATGAGTGATTAGATAAGGTAATTGAAGTCAAGAAAGAGGAAATTGTGTCTATTCAAGCCCCACCCCCTCTCCTCAATAACTTGTAACTTTTTCATCTTGGAGATCTATCAAAGAAAACATCCAAAATAAGAATGAAGTCCTAGTTCACAAGGTTGAAAATCAAGTTTTAGTTGTAAACGAACCTCAAAAAGACTATAATAAGAATGAAGGTCTTGTTGAGAAGAATGAGACACTCATATCTTAATTAAATTTTCTCTCTCTTCAATAATTCTTAGAAGAATCTTCCATCTTTAAGACCCCAAGTTGAAAGAGTTCTCCCTTGGTCCTCAAGTTAACTCATGAACATATTCATCACTGTCCCATAATATCCCTCTTTGAGAATAAACCAATCATATGGGAGGTAAATGGAGAGGATCAATCTATAGTCGCAAATGATCAAGATAATTCAAGTGAATTTAATGAATATATAATCATTGGGACACCTATTGGTGAATAAAAACATAACTAAGTCTTCAGGGGTGAAAATGAAGGTGATCTTCCTTTAAATAAGTAAAATTATAATCTTCATGTTGCAGTAAAAAGTAAGGAGTACATAGGGCTCCTTATTAGACATTAAGAGGCTCAAGATAAGGACCAAGATTAGTTTGTTACAGGTACTCCTCAAGATGTTCATGTTGCTAAATCCATAGTTATTCCAAGTGAAAAACAACTAGAATATAGAAGATAACTTGAAAATGATATTACAGTAGTGGATTATGTGATAAAATATGACCTTTATAGCATGATTCAAGATGAATATCCAATTTCATCTAATCTTATTGAAGTTTTAACTAATCTTGAAGTAGAAGACATCTCAACTAAATAAGGTGAGATCCTGAATGAACTTGGAAAGGCTCCCAATGAACAAGAAGTAGATTTTGAGAGAGTAAATTTTTAGATATATCATGATCACATCGAGGATTTTTAAGTTCTTAGTATTCATATGACTCCTAAGGAAGATGATGAAGGTGCTCAATTGGTCCCACTTCACAAAACTAGTCATGAAGATGAGAGGACATATGGTAGCAATATTCAGACATTTGTAATGAGTTTGAAGACATAAAAGGAGATACCTATCATATGGATGGAATTAATATATTGGTAATGTTACTTAACTTTTTTAAAATTAAATTTAAATTTCTCAATAAGCCTTTCAAGGCTAAACATGCCTTATCAAGGAACCATTAGCAATTTAAGTTGTTTCTAACCCCAAACATGCCTTATCACTTGGGAGACTTTTTTCGAAAAAAAAAAAGAGTTGCATGAGGTAAATATTGGATCCCAATATGAGATCATATTCATTGAAAACATGTTCATTTTCGATAGCTCACTTGAGATCATGCCAAATGAGTTGGAAAGCAAGAAGACTACTCCACTAATCATTATGCACAAGGAAAAACTTGCTCCATATCATTGCCTATCTCATGGAGGGAAAGTTTTTTAAAATTTTAATTTTTATCCAATAACTAAATGTTTAATTTAGTTTCATATACTAGTTTATTTTTTATGTCTTATTTTCCCTATGTTCTTAACTAGCACATGTGTGTTGTTTTGTTTCCTTTGCTTTATGTGTTATTATTTTCTGTTTGCAGGTCAAGTGAACTATATTTTATTGGTTAAGGTCAAATAAAGTCTGACTTTAAGGTGAATTTGACTCAATTTCCTAATGTAAGGACAAGGCTACTAGTCTAGTAAGCATTTTAGGCATGCTACACCTATGAATTGCCAATTTATTGATCATTTTTGAACCCCAAATCAAAATTTCAACCATTATTATTTTAAACTTGATTGATCATGTCTAAATATCCTTATTCATATTCATTTTTTACCTTTTAAAGTCTTCAAATGGTATTTATAAGGTCTTATTATTATATTTTAAGCTTATTTTGACAAGATTAAGGTAATGGTTTGTATTTATCTTATGTTAGTCTAGTCAAAAGGTGAACATGAAAATATGGAGTAAATGATGTCAAAGATTCATAGGTTTCTCATCAATTAATATTATTGATTCATTACCTTACATTAAAATTTCATAAATGTTTGAAAAGGTTAAAGTGGATTTGTAAAGTTTAAAGTAAATGAAGTTGAAGAAAAAAGTGCACATAACTAAGTCCAACATTCTTAAAATCCAATAAAGATGAAATATACATAAAACATACATGTAAAGGCATATATATGATTTATAAAATGTAAAATTTGATAGAAAATTCAAAAAATTTAGTTTAAAATGATGATAATCAATTATAATTGAGTTTTCAATGCTTAAAAGAGGCTTATCACCCACTTGTATGGATCAAGAAGACATGTTTTTAGGTGAAAATAGTTTAAGAGTGTCTCTTTGTATCCCAAAGGTTAAATCCATGGATTAAGAGTAGGTATAGGTCTAATAAATGCAAAATATGATTCCTTTCCTCCATCACTCCCTTGGCAAGCTCACAAAGGCCAATTAGGGATACTCATTCTATACACCACAAGGAGAGTTAGGACTTGAGATTTTTAACAAAGGATGGGTCCATAGTTACATAAAATTCATGACCATAGTATTCATATTGGTTTACCTTCCTTTACGAACAATTTTTAAGAAATTAAGGTGGTCTTAAACCCTGCATAAACCTCATTTACTCATTTTCCTTCTTGAAATTGTAGTTTGAAGTCTATTAAAGGCATGAGAGCAATATAGGAGAGTCTAGAGGGGTATATAAAACCATATAACACTTTCATCCAAAAGTTTTGGCATGTGTGGCATTCTATATTGATAAAAATAGATCCATAAGTTGAAATTTCAGGTTTACACCAAGGCTCAAAGGTTTTCTACAAGGTTCAATGCATTATGGCCAAAAGATTGTGTTATGAAGATACATACACAATTTGTTTTGAAAATATATTATATTATTTTATAAAGGTCATATGATGGTCATGAATTTTTTATAAGTTTAATCTGGTAGTAGGGAACCCCTCTCAGGTTTGAAAAGATCAAAATAGACATCAAAAAATGGTTTAAAACTTTAAAAATGCAGACCTATAGGTGTCCTTTCCATGTAAATGCATTAAATGGTATATCAATAAATGGAGTTTAAATAATTAATGGTGAGATAAATGTATTGTATCTACATTTGGATAATTTTAGGACCAGTGGAGAGGGTGTGGCCTCAAAACCCAATGCTCAAAAAACCTAAAATGTAACCTATAGGTCAACCCAAGTCAAATAACATGCCTATCATAAGAATATGAGGAGTAAGAGAAAATGAAAATTGGGACAAGATATATAAGTTATGAAATTAATAAATTAGGTTTTAAATGTATGAGAACATCATTAAACTATATTAGTGTTTCATTTAAGAAGGTGACTAGAGACAATGAAGTGATCAACATGCCTAATTAGGCCTACAAGACTTAAGTGATAATTATAGGTCTTCTTGAGGTCTAAAGTTTATTTCCAAGTTTGAAAGATAATATTCAATGCATTAATTGTATATTTAATTCATGAGGCATAATATGATATTAAATAATATCAAATATTGACGTAAAATGATTTATCTTTAACTTGCAAGCATATAGTCATAATTAGCACCTACAAGCCTACTTAGCTAGAATGAGAGAGATGTCTACTAGGTGTGAAATAATGTTTTTTTTTGGGAAGGATAAATCATATGAAAATGATTATATAATTAAATAATTAACTTTATATTATATTTTAGATAAATCAAGGTAATGTCAAGGTGTGGAAAGCCTGTGTAGACCTAGTAGGCCTAAACTTGCACACATAGGCTAGTGTGTGTGAGATTGAGAAGAAGGATATTTATTTAAGATGAGATGAAACATAAAGAGATATATTAATATGATGATTAATTAATGAAAACATTGATTAGGATTTTGACTCTTTCAATAATGGTAAAAGTGTCACTTTGTCTGCTAAGAACACCCACAGATGTCCTCTTGCATCTAAACACAAACAATACTCTTAGTAGGCATATATGAACACTCACAAATATATACATGAGTGTGTATAAAACTTTTATGATATTTTAATTATTTTTAATCACTATGATGTTGAATGGTCTCAATAATGTAAATTAATAGTTTCAATATGATTTTATAGGTTTTAGACTCCTCAAAAGAAACTTCTCAATGTGAGTCAAGGCACGGTCTAGAAAACTAGAACCTTGAAAAACAAAGGGTATTTTGATTTGCCCAAGATAATTTGGATTGATCCAAAGGTATATAATTAAAATTTAATAGGTTTCATAGTATAATACACCACTATATGTTCTCTTCTTAGTTTAAATAAATTCCAAATGTGGACCTACAAGTCTACAGACATATAGGTCCACACTCATAAGTAAAGATTGAAAACCTCACATTGGAAGAGACTTGTCTAGCCTTGGGAAGTCCTAATACCATATAAAACTTATATTATTGATTTAAATTTTTTTTATCTAACATTAAAGTGGAGGAAATGACTCAAATACTTTCACTAGGGTCTCTTGCCTTGTCTTGCTTACAAACCCTAACCATGAGGTAATGGAGGTTGTAGTAAGATTTTGGAGACTTATAGAAAATTAAATAATTTTAATGGGTAAATATGAGTGTTTCAAACCTCATTGAGTTGTTTTTAATCAAAAATAAACTCCAGTATGGTAATTCCATGTCACTCACTCTCTCTCAAACTCACCAATTGACAACTTTGTAGCCCGAGAGGCACCTTATCAAGCTCAAAATAGTAAATAAAATTTGAATGGAATAAAAATATAATTTTTAATTTTAGGGGGAAATATATACTTTTTATTCATGTAATTTTTTCATTTATTAAGACCTTGATATTTATAAATCATTGTTAAGATGATAAACATGTTTCAGGCTACGTAGAAGATTAGAAATGACCTAATGGAAAGAATTGGATTCCCAAGTTATATAGATTAAGTTTATTTATATTTAAACCACTTGAACATAATTTCTCACTCCATTAATATTATCACCATGACATCTTATTTTACCTGCACTTGTATGAAATTATTAGATGTTATGTTTTTGTGAGATTTTGGACTCAAAATAGGGTGTTTAACCTCATAGACAAATAAAAACCATTGAGGAATGTGTATTGAGGTATATTATATCTCCTAAAGTCTAAATATTTATACATTTTATCATTTAATTTATCTTATAGGTCTGATTCTTGATGGTAGTATGAGAAATCTTGTGAAAGACTAGGTGGTGTGGGCATTTCTTGGTTCACACATCTACACAGGGTTTCAAAAGCCCAAATTTGTCATAGAAAATGATAATGGGTTCCTAAAATTTAATAAAAAACTTATTATAGTTTTCACATGTGTGGAAGAATATTAGAACCAAAACTCAGTTATAAGCCTAGAGGCCTAATTGGAGAGAGAAACAAATATAATAAGTATACTTCCACTTTATGTCAGGTCATGAAATTTTTCAAAACATTGTAAGGGAATATTGGATACTCAAATCCATTCTTTATTTCCCAATATCATTTTTATATTATTTTACACAAGGAGCTCTGCATGTTTTTAGGGCTATAAGCAATTAAAGGCAAATGAGAGCTTTAGGTGAAAAATGAGTTCTTGGTGAGTTCATAATGCATTAAAAGGGATTGATTCATGTTGATTATGATGATAGAAGGTTTACATGAAGAGAGAGTTAATTAATGAATAAGAAATAAATATTTGAGACATTTAAGCAAGGTGAGGCATGGTAGAACTAATGGGTTTCAAGACACCTAAGGAGTTATGATCATCATTGAAATGTCAGTATAATAAGACTCATAAACAAGTGTAAAGTTTTAAAGATAATAATAGGAGTTATTTCAAGATGAAGATGGTATTTTTAAGATAAAATAAGAGGTGTTAAGAAAAGGAATGAAACTCGTATGCCATTTGGAAGAAGATGCATCATCAAAGAAGTAACACATGTCTTTGGAGACCTGATGAAACTATTTTTAAACCTCTTTTTGATTGTAAATATTTTAGGACACTTGTCAACCTATCTCCTCTATTCCCCTCTCTCTTCTAATCTCATTCTATATAAATGTAACCTTGTTTGGCTTTATATTTATCCTTCACTTGGGTATGGCAAACCCATTCTCATTTGTATTCCTTTGATTAATGAGAATATACTAGTTTTGCCTCATCCTTTGACTATATTTAGTGTGTTTTCATGACTAGTTAATATTGTCAAGTGTTATGCTTATTATTCCTTGGCATGTTGTCCTTTTCTAACATTCATATGCAGTTTCAAAAGCTTCTTTTTAGGTCATGTGAAGTGTTCAAGTGAAATTTTAAGGTTGAGTGAGTTCTCTACTCATTAATTTAATTAAATGACCTCTTTATTAGTCATCTTATCCCAAACATTTATCACAATCTCCACATTGACTTGCTTATGTGAGGGACGTAGATTAGGAGTAGTGTGTGTTCAAGTTAGTCTCAAGGTTGATGTGCACATGCAATTGGTTGATATTGGTCAGTTAGTTTTGGTTCATCACCTACATTAGAGTAGGTTTCTATCCATTTTCATAAAAATTTGATAGATTATTTAATGAGCCTAAATTATACATTAAGGGGAGCTATCCATATAACATATAGATTTAATCTACCTATTAGGCCACCCCTAGAAAAGGATTGTCTCCATGTTACCCCAAAATTGGAAAGTTTGAACGATCTTTCAAGGGTGAAAACTTGGGTGATAATAGTAGTATTGATAAATATGGATTTCTCATCCATTAATTATGTAATGGTTAGAATCAAATCAAAGAATCACTCTTCCCTACTTCCATAGGTTAACCTAGTGTCAAAAGTGGAACTAGGATTTAAAAGTGAAGGAGAATATTATGGATATTTCACACACAATGAACTCTTTATATTACATAAAATAATAATTTACAATAATACACGTTATCTTGTGCCAAAATAACAAGAAATTTTTTATAGAGATGGATCTAGTAGAAGGTATAACCTACATATGTCATAGTCATATAGATCTTAATGTAACCATCTAAGAATATCTAAATATCGATTTTCATAATATTAGTGTCTCCTAATCCACTTGTAACCTTTTACATCACCTACACACAATCTCAAACCTATAAAAAATGTACCAAGATTAGTACCATAGTTTTCTTAATGTTTTCCATAAATAGTAAGAGTGTAACTAAATCCTAGACAATATGATTAATCAACAAATTTATGTTTGTTTAGATAATTAATCCAAAATAAGCTAAAATGTTACTTTATATATTCAACATGTAAGAGAGTTAAAAGAAATTTACCTGCACATTGTTGGATGTGATCATTATAGATTCTTATATTTTGCCTCAAAGGTGATCAACATGAAACACTAAAATTATTTGATTTTAAAATTTAAAAGTGCACACCAAAGAGTCACAAGGAACATTATGTAAACTAGATATTTATAATAAACCTTCCACATATTCTAAATTTGTAAAAAGTTGGTGGCATAATCATCGACTAGGTGTATTGTTTCATACTATATTATTTTACTTAATTATTTATATAAACATTTATCTTCTTGAAAATGTTCCCGTTTATTTGAAGATATACCAAAAATTCACATGTTATACTCAAGAGCATTGATGCTCACTCATGGACCCATAGTAACAGTCATGACATTTATGTAGATTAACAAGGAGACAATTTTTTTCTATTTTTTATGTAGTATGAGTTGGACTTTGTGACAAAGTGACCTCTTTCCTCATTTTGATTTTTAGTTCATTATAATATCTAGTATTAACTTCAAGAAATATTTATACATTTTGGTTGTAAATTATTATTCTAGCCTTCAAGGTGCACTTGATTTTTTTACTTTAATATGTATGTACACACATAAAAGTGGGGAATTAATTAAAAACCAAATATTACTACAAGACTATTTATTTACTATAGTATTATTGTGTGTTTTTGTATATATATCATTGATTCATATTAAGATCTTATTGTTATGTTTTACTTTGTTTTGGGCCCTATTTTTATTATCTTGATTTGTGTTTTCCTTTAAAAGTTACTCTTAATTCACTTTGGATTTATGATAATACTATCATTGATATTTAATGTTTTAAAACTTATAAGTTCATTATTTATTTGCCTTTTCATCACTTTTTCTACTCACAAAAGTTAAAAGCACAATATTTAGGGTTTTAAGTACGCATGCTAAGATCAACCTATCAATATTGGATGTTACTAAAATTGAGTTATTTGATATTAGTTATAATCAAGATTGAGTAATTTTATCTTGGTCACGTATTCCTTATAGATATTTTAAATCATGTTTCTAATTTTTTTTAACATTGTTTTTTAGTTTTCCTTCATTTTTTATTGTCAAATTTTGTGCAATTAGGTCTTAATTTAAATTCAAGAAGTGTATATATACACAAGCATACTACTTAATTTAAATAGAATGCCCATAATAAATGTATCTCACATGGTCTATTTCTCTATTATTTTATTATTATTTCCATTTATTGAGGTGTATACACTCCCTATACTAAAATTTAAAGAATACTAAAAGAGCATGAATAATCTAATAGTTTATTGCATCTCATACATAAAGATAAAGGATATTATATTCAATAACACACATGTTGATTTCCAAAATTTAAAAAAAAATATGGGTATAACTTAGGTAATCCCCTAATAAATATAACCATTTTCTAATCTACTTGGAGTGACATCAAGACTTTTCCTAACATTAACCCTAGTGTGAAAATGGGGAAACATTATCTTGTATTGAAAAATGTTGCTTTTGCTTGATCATTATTAGGATGGTTTTACAAGTGGTTGACCAATAACCAAAATGAGATAGTTTTGACTAGGATTGACCAACAACTTTGAATCAAAATTAGGATAGTTTTTACCAAGATTGATCAATAACCTCAAATAAAATAAGATGGTTTTGACTAGGATTGACCAACAATATCAAATCAAATAGGATGGTTTTACATGTCGTTAACCAACAACCATACTACCAAATTATGGTTTTCCAAGTGTATCACGAACAACCATGCTAACAAATGATGGTTTTCCATGTGGTTTACCTAAACCCATACTATCATGATGTTATAGTAATTTATTAGATCTCATCATTTTGTTAAATCAAGGGAAAATATAAAGAAATTATGCTCACTTATTACATCATAGGAACTTGAGTTCATGTATTTTTATATACTAACATACCAAAGAAAAAATCAAACACACAACTAAAATAAAATTCCACCAAATTATATGTGTGGCATCATTTTTGGTGACTAATGAGAGGATGCTAAAATTTATCCTTACTCCATTGTCTCCATCCTTTTGTTGTAGATACCTACTTAGAAAATATGGATTTGAGGCTCAATTATATTAACCCTCCATAATTTAGACATCATTTACATGAGATAATGTGTTAATGAGGTAATCTTAATTTTAATTTTTGTTGACACTTTATGACTTTTACATAAAATGGATAATACTATATGTAAATAAATAAAAAGGACCCTTTTTTTAATTGACATTTTCATGATATGGACTAGTGATACCTAAACCTAAATAACTCATTAAAAAACTTAGTATTTGAAACAACTATAGACAATAGACTTTATAAATTAGATTTGTATTAACAACTAATTATAAATGTAAACATATTAGACATTGTATTACATTAATACTAACAATTTTTACACAACATAAAAATGGATACACTATATACTATAATTTTTAAAAAACAAAAAGTATATTCCTATGACTTTTAGATAATTAAATGAATTAAACCTATTAGGACAAAACTATATACTTATAAATAACAAATGATGTATCCCCACTACAATAATTACATAATTATAGTTAATACATCTTAAAATACACATATTTTGTGGTATGTGATAGATCAAAACAAAGATTCCAATAGTACAAAGTATACAATCTAGATCAAAACAATAAAATAAATGGTAAATTGCACATTGTATACAGAATTGAAATACATGGTTAACTGATTATTATTTTTTGTTGTGAGTAGGAAACAAATAATTAATCTATAATTAAAACTACACACATCATATATAATTTATTTGGCATGTGAATTAAGAATTGAACATACAACATTGCCCAAAGTACCCCGAGACGAAATCACACCCAATCCTTTACAAATATAGATCTTCACATGGTTTGCATGCCAAGAATAGATGATAAAATAGCTAATTTTATTTGTTCCTATATTTAATGAGAAACATGATTATTATATGCTTTAAGTTTCACAAATTTTCCTTGGGTCACTTCCCCAACTAGCATCCAAACTAAAAATGCTTTTGACTAAAAGGAACAACCTACATACCACATAAGAATAATACATATCTAGTTACAATAATATTCATAGGATGTAGATGTTTTTATAATAAAAAGAGATGTATAAACTATGGAACCATATATCACTTCATTTATCACCTTAAAACTTATTTAAAAAATGTTTCAAACCATGGTTGGTTCAAATGCCTTTCTTTCTACCATTGTTGGGGATTGAAAACAAGGTTCCAAGAATTGATGCAATAATGAAACCATTGTAAAGGGAACTTGATACAATTGTGATTGAAGATAATGAAAATTATCACCATTTAAACTCTAAGATATGTTTAAAATCTCTTCACATAATAAATAAAACTAATCTAATTTCTTACAAATCTAATTTTCTTACACAAAATCTTCTTCATTAGTCAGGTCAGCTAAGAACCATAGTGGCTTTACATTGTAAAATATATTAGACATCCATTAAATAAATATATAAAATAATTATGATACAAATGTTATAATTTAGTTTATATTTTCATAAATATTCCTTAAAATATTGGTAATGTAAAATAATATAATTAATAATAAAGCACTTCTATTTTAATCATTCTAGATAACAACATAAGAGAGAGTAAAATGTTTTATATAATATTTATATCTTAATAAAAAGGATTCAATGTTTATCCCTTATATCTCTCCACCTATCTATAATACCTCATATCTCTCACTCAACTCCAAATATTACTCTAACAAGCCTTTATTCTCTCTCACACACTATGTATGTAAATTATCAATACAACTCACATAATTATTTATTTAACCATTAAAATATATTTACTCACCCATGTGAGTACTAAAAATAATTTTACTATCATTTTTATGTACTTTTATTACTCTTATATACTATGTGTGACATTTCATGACTTGTTTACTTTATTTGACAATTTTTACCTATTTACTCTATACAAATTGTATTGCCTTGTACACTATATACGTAATATTATTTTCTATATTAATTTAAGTGTTGAAAAATTGATATATGCTTGGTGTTTTTACATTAATTTATCTATTTACTCTATGTTACTATTAGTGGTGACGTGATTTATATATATCATGTACACTACCCCTTGAGTTTTTAGATCCTTATTGCCTATGTTGCCATGGGTTTTACCATGCATATTTTGAGGGAATTCTAGTTTTATCCTTAATGGATTATATATTTACTAATAGGGTAATTATAAACCCATTTTTACATTGTGCCACACTTTTTTTTGTTCCATCATTTCTTATATCTTGTCTACATTTACAGATATAATTTATACCCTCATTTTCTTACCCTTTTCAAATGTAAGGGCATCCCTTTGGTACATTTTTTTACATAGCTTATATCCCTAGTGTTTGTACTATCTTGAGTTGTATATGTGAATATATATGATAATATATTTCTCTTCTTATACTAAAATATGTGATAGATTTTATTAACATCAATACATTAATTATGATTTTGTATATTTTACACATGGTATACATAATCCATTTGTTTTGAGAAGAGTGATATGTAGGTTATATCTTACCTAAAAAGTGGGGGAATATGATCTACTGATTCTAATTTTAGACACTAACATATGGTATTACACACTTGGAAATATCAATATTAAATTCTAATTACCTTACATGCCTTTTTATTACACATATGGCACTTGGAAACCTTTATCTCATAAATGTTTTCTTTCTATGGACATAATCTTCCTAAAGTTATTTCAATCACATATATGAATTTAATAATATGTGCTTAATAATATTATTAACATTATCATACTATTTCCTAAGCATCATACCATTATTCTTATCTTTATAGATAGATTTGGTAATACTCAATTTTATCTATGTTTATAAATCTATCCACTATTGTCAAACTTGTTTGCACACTAAGAAACATTCATTTTACAAATTTAATTCATCCTTATGTGTCAATATATATTTTTTACATGTTGGTGGTGTGATAAGTTACATAAAGAGACATTTATTTATATATAAAAGGTACAATCTATCTTATATCTATCAGTTATCAAGAGGACAAATATACACATTTGCACATTGAGAGGACCAATCATAAATATCCAAAATCAAAAAATAGTCACAAACAATAAGCCGTAGCCAAGTCTAAATCCCATCCAAGTAAAATGAAATATACATTTTTAAGTGTTGAAAACTGGATTATAGGTCTCATCCATAATAGTGAACAAATATTACACACATACACATAAGAGGAAGAACTATGTGCAATTTGATTTTCCTCCTTGTAGTTATTGACCATTTTTGATGCCCAAGTCAGAAGGTCAACCCCTATTATTTGAAAATTCACTGGTCATATCCAAATAACTTTGTTCATGTCTATTTTTTACCTTTCAAAGTCTTCAAATGGTATTTCTAAGGTCTTATTAGCATATTTTCAGGTTATTTTGACAAGATTAAGTTAATGGTTTATATTTGACTTGTGATAGTCTAGTCATAAGATAAACATGAAAATATGGAGTTAAATGATGTAAAAGGTTAATATTTTTATCTTAAATTAATATATTACCAATTAATAAACTTAAATGAACATTTCATACATGTTTGAAAAGGTTAAGGTTGATTTTTAAAGTTTAAGGTAAATAGAGTTGAAGAGAAAAGTGCATATAACTAACTCCAACATTTGTCAAAGCCAATAAAGATGAAATATTCATAAAACATACTTGAAAATGACTATAGAGGAGTTATATAACATTAAATTTTATCTTAAATTATGATAAGTTAGTTTAAAATGATGATAAATAGTTATAATTGAGTTTCCAATGCTTAAGAGAGGTGTGTTACCCACTTATATGAATCAAAAAGGATTTTTTGTAGGTGAAAATAGTTTAGGAGTGTATATTCATATTACATAGGTAAAATGCATGCTTAGAGTGTAGGAAAAAGTCTAAAAAATTCAAAATATGTTTCCTTTACTACATCACTTCCATGGGAAGCTCACAAAGTCCAATTTTAGATGCTCATTCAATACATCGAAAGGAGAGTTGGGACCTGAGATTTTTTACAAATGAGGGTGTCCTTATTACCTTAAAATTAATTTCCAATGTAATTATATTTTTTTACCCTCTTTTATAAATAATTTTTAAGAAATTATGGTTGTCTTAAACCCTGCATAAACCCTACAAGCTCATTTTTATTCTTAAAATGGTAGTTTCATGTTTGTTAAAGGCATGAGATAAATATGGGTATAAAAGACCATATCACACTTTAATCCACCAATTTTAGAATGTGTTGAATTTTATATTAATAAAAATATCTTGATAAGTTATGTTTTTAATTTTACACAAAGGCTTGAAGGTTTTCTGCAAATTTTAATGTATTTAGGCCTAAAGACTATGTTATGAGGCTACCTTCACAATAATGTTTTTAAAAGATCTTATCTTATATTATAAAGGTCATATGATGGTCATAAACTCTTAAGGAGTGTAATTAGGTAGTAGGTAATGATTATCATGTTTGAAAAGATCAAAATAAGATTAAAAAAGGGTTTAAAACATGAAAATGTAGACTTGTAAGTCTCATATTCATGTAAATAAATTGAATGGTATATCAATAAATGGAGTTTAAAGACTTAAATTGTGAGATAAATGTAGTGTCTCTACATTTGGATAATTTTAGGACCATTGGGGATGGTGTGGCCTTAAAACCCAATTCTCAAAAAACCTAAAAGGTATACCTATAGGTCAGCCCAAGTCAAATAATATGGCTGCCATAGGAACATGAAGAGTAGGAGAACATGGACATTGAGACAAGGTATAGAAGGTCTAAAAGTAACCAAATAGGTTTGAAACATATGAGAAAATCATTAATTATATTATTTTTCCATTCAATAAGGTTACTAGAGATAATGAAGTGATAAACATGACTAATTAGGCCTAAAAGACCTAAGTGATAATATACAGGCCTACTTGAGGTCTCAAGATGTTTTCTAAGTTTTAAAGATAATATGAAATACATGCATAAGATATGAAATTAATGAGGCCTAATAGGATGTTTAATAATATCAAAGAGTGAAATAAAATAATTTATCTTCAACTTATAGGCATACAATCTTAACTAACACCTACATGCCTACCTATACAAAATGAGAGAGATATCTACTTGGTGTGAAAGACAAAAGGTCTATGGGAAGGAGAAATAATATGAAAATGATTATATAATGACATAATGACCTATATATTATCTTAAATATATATTAAGGTAATTTTAATGTTTGGAAATTTTTTGTATACCTAATAGGCGTAAACCTGGACACACAAGTTTGTGTTTACATGATCGAGAAGAAAGATGTTTGTTTAATATGAGATGAAACATAAAGAGATATAAGAATATCATGATGAATTTAGGGAAACATTCATAAGGTATTTAAATATTTGAATAATGATAAAAGGGGCACTTTTTCTTCTAATAACACCCACCATATGTCTTCTTGAATCCAAACACAATCAATACTTTTAGCATGCCTATATGAACACTCACAAATTTATGCATGAATGTGTATAAAAATTATAGGAGATTTGCATGATTTGGAATAATTATGATGTTTAATGGTCTCAAGAATTTAAATTAAGAGTTTTAATATGATTTAATATGTTTTAAACTCCTCATAAAAAGAAACTCCTCAGTGTGAGTTGAGGTACATTGAAGATAATCAGAGCCTTACATAAGAAAGGGTATTTTAAGTTTCCCAAGAGAAGTTGGATTGATCCAAAGGTGTAGGAGGAAAATTTAAGAGGTTATAGAGTATAATAAACCACTATAATTTCTATTTTTGGTATAAATAAATTCTAAATGTGGACCTATAGGTCTACAAACCTGTAGGTCCACAATCATAAGCAAAGAATGAAAACCTCACATTGGAAGAGACTTGCCTAGCCTTGGGAAGTCCTAATACCATATAAGACTTATATTAGTGATTTAAAACATTCTATAAAAGGAGTATAATTACCACAATACTTTCTTAGACCTTAAAGGGGAGGAAATGGCTCAAATATAGTCACTAAGTTCCCTTGCCTTGTTTTGCTTATAAACCCTAAGCATGAGCTAATGGAGGTTGTAGTATTTATTTGGAGAATAATGGAAAAGTAAATAATTTTAACAGGTCAATAAAAGTGTTAAAAAAAACCTTGAGGTGTTTGGAATAAAAATAAGCTCCAATATGGCATTTCCAAGTCACCCTCTCTCAAGCTCACCAAATGAAGACTTTATAGCCTGAGAGGCACCTTCTCAAGCTCAAAATAGTATTGAAAAGTTGAATTGAATAAAAATATCATCAGTGATGTTGTGAGGGATTATCTATTTTTATTTTTGGAATTATTTAATTGATTAATAACTTGATTTTTATGAATCATTGTTAAGATGATAAACATGTTTTATGTCTCTTAGAAGACTATAAATGACCCAATGGAAACAATTATCTTCGAACATGATTGAAATGAGTTGTATTGATATTTAAATCAATTCTATATCATTTCTCACTCCAATACAACTATCATCATGACATTTTTTTAACCTAAAGTTGTATGAATGCATTAAATGTTTTCTTTTTGTGAGATTTTGGACTCAAAATAGGGTGTTTGAACTTATGGATAGATGAAAACCATTGGGTAATGTGGATTGAGGTGATTCTAATCTCTTTAGGTCTATATATCTATACATTTTATCTTAGAAGTGTTCTTTGAGGTCTAATTTTTGAAGGCAGTATGAGAAATCTTGTTAAAGACTAGTTGTTTGGCCATTTATTGGTTCACATATCTACACAAGGTTTCAAAAGCCCAAATTTGGCATAGATAATTTTCATGGGGTAATAAAATTGAATATAAAACTTAATCTAAGTTTCACATGTGTGGGAGAATATTAGATCCAAAACTTAGTTTCTAGGCCTAGAGGCTTAATTGAGGAATAATTAGAGAGAAAAAGGAACACATAAGTACACTTCCACTTGGTTTTAGGTCATTAAATTTGGTACAAAGATATAAAGGTATACTGGGTACTCAAATACATGTGTATTTTCCAAATATCATTTATAAATTCTTCTACATAAGGAGCTTTGCATGTTTCCAGGGCTACAAATAATTGAAGGCAAGTGATAGCTTTAGGTGTAAAATCAGATCTTGGTGAGTGTTTAGTGAATTAAAATGGATTCATTCAATTTTATTATGACTGAGATAATACTTCCATTGAGATATGGTTCATTCATGAAGAATAAATAAATTTTTGATACTTTTGAGCAAGGTGAGGCATGGTAGAACTAATGGGTTTCAAGACACCTAAAGAGTCATGATCATCATTGAAATGATAATATAATAAGACTCATAAATAATTATGACGTGTCAAAGAGTAGAGAAAGAGATAGTTCAAGGTGAGTGATGACTAAGGAGTTCCACTTGTCACCTTTCAAGTCAAGAGATAGGGTTAATTTCAAGATGCCCTACTAGATAACCTATTGGAAATATTTGGTGAATCTCATGAAATTTGAATTATAATTTTGGTGAATCCTCCATGGGAGATGGAGAATATATGTTGAATATTAAGGAGATAAAACATATAGTTTTATTTTTTCCATACAACTACTTGACTTCACTAAGTAGATCTATCAAAAGGTTATGCCAAATGGCTATGTCGAATGGTTGTGCCAAATGGTTGTGTCGAATAGTTGTGTCTAATGGCTATGCTAGATGGCTACATCAAATAGATATATGGAATGTTTGTGTCAAATGGATATGTTGAATAATGAATTTAGACTAATCTACTAGGTTACTAGTGTAGTCAGTCTACTGTTTGATTGCTTAGTCACCTCCCTAACCCTATAAATACACCTTTAACCCTAATTTTACACATTATATTTATTGTCCCCCTTCAGTCCCACATGCATTAATTTTTCATGGTAATAAATTATTTTTTGAATAACTTCCCATAATGCAAAGCCCATATAATTTAAATATTGTATAATAGCTGCTACCACATGCATACATGGTTCAATGATTGGATTTTGAAATGTAGTTTTGAGTCTTGATTCCCTACTATAAATTTTCCTGGCTATATCTTAGACAAATAGGAAGTTCACATTATTCAAGGAGAGATTTTTGAATATGAAGAGAAATCAAATTTACAAGGGATTTATTAGTGGAATTAGATTCCATGTGTTAGGAGTTAGAAAAATGATGGTGGCACATCTGAAAGTATTTCAATTATTTTAAACAAGATGATATAAAAATGATTAAATCAGGGACTAGTCAAGCTACCTTTGGTAACCAGTGTCATAGATCCATTGGATAATTTTATAATTTATCTAGACTCATATGAGATAGCCAAAAAAAGGTTGACAATGTCTATTATGAAGTTTTGGGGTATGATTTAGATGATAGGGATAATGAACAACAAGAGATGGCAATTGAACACTGATCAGTCAATAAAAATATGAAACCCTTGGTGACATAAAGATTGAAATATTGCCCAAAATTCAATATTAGTGACCACCATATATAGATCCAAACCAATATTTTGAATTCATAGAGAACTGTCAATACATGGAAATATTCAATTAATGCATATTTATGTTGATGTGTCAATCATCACAAATGATCTTGGGAGAGAATTTTCTACAGTAAATAGATCTCATCCTCACAAATTTAATACCAAATGCACTAGTGTTACGGCAAGTCTCAAGTCAACAAATCCATTAAAGATTATATAAATCTAATATTTTACAATTAATTTTTTGACTTGAGGCTTGCCACGACACTAGTGCATTTGGTATTAAATTTGTGAGGATGAGATCGATTTCCTATAGAAAATGATCTTCTAAGATCATTTGTGATGATTTATGGATCAATGCAAATATCCATTGACTAAATATTACCACATATTAAGAGTTTTCTCTAAATTCTTCATCTTGGTTTGGTTCTCTATATGGTTGTCACTAATCTTGAAAACCATATAAGAGTTTGATTTTTATGTCACCAAAGGTTTCATATTTTTTATTAAATGATAATTTTTAAATTACCATCTCTTGTTGCTCATTATCCCTATCATCTAAATCACACCACACATATTTATAATAAACAATCTTGACAAATTTTTTGGCTAGCTCATATGATTCTAGATTAATTATAAAGTTATCCAATGTATTCACGACATGGTTACCAAAGACAGCTTGACTAGTTCTTGATTCAATATTTTTCAAAGCATCTTATTCTTAAAACAAATGCAATAATTTTAGAAGATGAACCATCATTTTTACTAACTTATGATACATGGAATCTAAATTAACCTTATAAATACCTTATATATTTCATTTCTCTTCGTATTCAAAAATCTTTCTTTTAACAAAATGTGAACTTCCTACTTCTGTAGGATAGTCAAGCGAATGTAAAGGTGCACATGCAGTGTTTTGTTTATACATTCCATTAAAATTCATTTTGGTATCCTTCAATAGGTGAGGTACATTTAATGGTTTTCTATCTTTAAAGTTCTTAACCTTGGTTTCCTTATTATTTTTCACCTTGTACTGATAGGGTTTAGGAATACAATCCTTGATTTTTTTGTTTTCCTTTTTTCTTCTCATGTCATTAATTTTTAACTCCTATGAATGTTCTTATAGTTCTATTTGGCACTATCATTATGTCTATTATTTAGAACTACCATTTAGAAATATCATTCAACATTGTCATTTAACACTTTTATTCAGCAAAATTAGAGGTGTTATCATTCAAAACTATCATTCATCTCGTCTGATCAACACTATTGGTGTTCATTTTTCAATATCATTATCTAATTCCTCAGTTCATGTTCTACTAGATGCCTTATTTGATATTGAGGTATAGGGATATATATGTCATAAATTAAAGGGTAGTCTAAGATAATATTATAAATGATTAGTGAGTTAAACCAAAAAAAAAATATATTCCTAAATTTTCATCGATCTGGACACATCTACCAACCTTAAAAAATTGCCAAACACAAAATTTGAAAATTAGAATATTCATGAATTAAATAATATTCACTATTAAAATTTACCATGTCAAGGAGAAGGTAGTTTGAATAAAAATCAAGAGGTGTCAAGAAAAATAATGAAACTCCTACACCATTTGGAAGAAGGTGCATCTTCAAAGAAGAAACTTTGGAGACTGGATGAAACTATTTTTTAGCCTTTGCTTGATCATAAATCATTATAAATACTTGTCAACCTCTCTCTTTTATGCCCCTATCTCTTCTACTCTCATTATTTGTATATTTATCCTTGTTTGGATCTATATTCATCATCAACATAGGTATGGTGAATCCCTACCCATTTGTATTCCTTTTATCAATGAGAAAATACTAGTTATACCTCCTCCTTTGACTATATTTAGTTTGTGTGCATGACTATTTTATCTTTCTAAGTGTTTTACTTAGTCTTCCTCTATATTTTATCCTTTTATAACACTCATGTAGTTTTAAATATTATTTGTAGGTCATGTGAAGTGTTCAGGTGAAGTGTGAAGGTTGAGTGAGTTGTGTACTCATTACTATCATTATATGACCTTTGAATAGTCCTCCTAGCCCAAACATCTATCAAAACCTCCAAATTGAAGTCTTTATTTGAGAGATGTAAATGAGGAGTAGTGTATCTTCAAGTTAGTTTGATGTGCACATGAAACTATTTGGTAGTGGTCAATTAGTTTTGGTGCATCACCTCTATTAGACTGGGTTTCTCTCCCTTTTATTAACAAGTTGATATATTAGTGAATGATCCTATGTGATACATCAAGGGATATATAACCTTATAAAATAGAGATTAAATCCACATATTAGGCTACCCATAGCCTAGGATTATCTCCATGTTACCCCAATTTTGGAAGGATTGAATAATCTTCCAAGGGAGAAAATTTGGGTGATAATAGTTCTAGCATGCCTAGTGGGACATATTCCATAATGGCTGAAGTATTTTTAGTGTTATACTTCTACATATAATCCTTTAGAGGCATTCAAAAACATCAATAATGACTCTAATTTCAATCAACTAGTTCTAATAGCCTAGGCACTTGTTCAAAGTAATTTGTATTTTTAATTCACTATCTTCTTGAGGTTGTTATGGTTGATTTTGAAGTAGATTTAAAATCCATTCAAATTGATGAGGCATATCAAGCCTACAGTACTCCCTATCGACTCTATAATGAGCCTTATAAGTCCTATAATGATCTATAATAGCAATGTATTGATCATTATCATCCTTATCATGAGTCATATCAATCCTATGATTATTATAATTTCCCCTCATATGACCCCAAATATATGCCTCGGTATCCTTATCCAACTTGTTACCCTCATTATTCTCAAGAGTATCACCCTTATCCTCCTTATGATCCATATAAGTCTTATGATCAACCTACACTTCCCCCACATGGCTATGATTATGTATATGAACAACCTTGTTTTCACCATGTTATTCCCCTCCCCCTCCTCCACCATCTTTTCAAACTTATCAAGATAAATTGGATGAGATGGAGAATGAGATATTAGCCTATGCAAAATATATTTTTTTAACTTCTCAATATGTGAAAGTGATTATGTATTTTTAAGATGCATTTATATCCTCTAATGATCTATTAGAGAGGAATGATTTGTGTAAATTTATATTAGATATGATAAAGACTTGGGAGAGGTAGAAAAGTGAGTTAGATGAGTTTTTAAAAGATCCCTCTTGTATCACTTACTAGCCTTCTTATGCACCTCATCCTCATCATGTCACTCCTTACCCTTAAATAGAGCCTCTATGAGATCCAATTCAATCTCCAATAGAATCTACTAGTCTTAAATTCCCAACTTGGAACCAAGTAATTATGTCTTGGGATAAATAAGAGGATGAGTGCCTATATAAGGTAATTGAAGTCAAGAAAGAGGAAATTGTGTCTATTCAAGCCCCACCCCACTCTCCTAAATAACCTATAACTTTTCCATCTTAGAGTTCTATCAAAGAAAACATCCAAAATAAGAATGAAGTCCTAGTTGACACAGTTGAAAATCAAGTTTTTGTTGTAAATGAACCTCAAAAAGACTATAATAAGAATGAAGGTCTTGTTTATAAGAATACGATACTCATATCGTAATTAAATTTTCTCTCTCTTCAATAATTCTTAGAAGAATATTCCATCTCCAAAACCCCAAGTTGAAAGAGTTTTCCCTTGGTCCTTAAGTCAACTCATGAACATATTCATCACCGTCCCATCATATCCCTCTTTGAGAATAAACCAATCATATGGGAGGTAAATGGAGAGGATCAATCTATAGTTTTAAATGATGAAGATAATTCAAGTGAATTTAATGAATATATAATCATTAGGACACGCATTGGTGAATAAAAACATAAGTTAGTCTTCAGGGGTGAAAATGAAGGTGATCTTCCTTTAAATAAGTAAAATTATAATCTTAATGTTGTAGTAAAAAGTGAGGATTATATAGGGGTCCTTATTGGACATTAAGAGCCTCAAGATAAGGACCAAGATTAGTTTTTTGCGGGTACTCCTCAAGATGTTCATGTTGCTAAAGCCATAATTATTCCAAGTGAAAAAATAGCTAGAATATAGAAGATAACTTGAAAACTATATTACAGTAGTGGATGATGTGATAAAAGATGACCTTGATAGCATGATTCAAGAGGAATATCCAATTTCATCTAATCTTATTGAAGTTGTAACTAATCTTGAGGTAGAAGACATCTCAACTAAATAAGGCGAGATCTTGAATGAACCTGGAAAGGCTCCCAATGAACAAGAAGTAGATTTTGAGAGAGTAAATTCGTAGCTGTATCATGATCACATGGAGGATTTTTAAGTTCTTAGTAGTCATATGACTCCTAAGGAAGATGATGAAGGTGCTCAATTGGTCCCACTTCACAAAACTAGTCATGAAGATAATGAGGACATATGGTAGCAATATTTAGACATTTGTAATGAGTTCATAAAAGGAGTTACCTATCATATGAACGGAATGAATATATTGGTAAATTTACTACCCTTATTTAAAATTAAAGTTAAATTTCTCAAGAAGCCTTTCAAGGCTAAACATGCCTTATCAAGGAACCACTAAGAATTTAAGCTGTTCCTGACCCCAAACATGCCTTATCACTTGGGAGACTTTTTTCAAAACTAAAGAGTTGCATGAGGTAAATATTGGATCCCAATATGATATCATATTCATTGAAAACATGTTCTTTTTTTATAGCTCACTTGATATCATGTCAAATGAGTTGGAAAGCAAGAAGACTACTCCACTAATCATTATGCCCAAGGAAAACTTGCTCCATATCTTTGCCTATCTCATGGAGGGAAAGTTTTCAAAAAAATCACTTTTTATCCAATAACTAAATTTTTAATTTAGTTTCATGTACTAGTTGATTTTTTATGTCTTATTTTCCCTAAGTTCTTAACTAGCACATGTGTGTTGTCTTGTTTCCTTTGCTTTATGTGTTATTATTATTTTGTGTTTGGAGGTCAAGTGAACTATATTGTATGGTTAAGGTCAAATAAAGTCTGATTTTAAGGTGAAATTGACTAAATTTCCTAATGGAAGGACAAGGCTACTAGTCTAGTAAGCATTATAGGCATGTTACATCTATGAATTACCAATTTATGGACCATTTTTGACCCCCAAATCAAAAGTTCAACCATTATTATTTTAAACATGATTGATCATGTCTAAATATAATTATTCATATTCATTTTTTAAAATTTAAATTCTTAAAATGGTATTTATAAGGTATTATTATCATATTTTAAGGTTATTTTGACAAGATTAAGGTAATGGTTTGTATTTATATTATGTTAGTCTAGTCATAAGGTGAACATGAAAATATGGAGTAAATGATGTCAAATATTCATAGGTTTCTCATCAATTAATATTATTGATTAATTACCTTACATGAAAATTTCATACATGTTTGAAAAGGTTAAGGTGGATTTGTAAAGTTTAAAGTAAATGAAGTTGAAGAAAAAAGTGCACATAACTAAGTCCAACATTCTTCAAATCCAATAAAGATGAAATATCCATAAAACATACTTGTAAAGGCATATATATGATTTATAAAATGTAAATGTTGATATAAAATTCAAAAAATTTAGTTTAAAATGATGATAATCAATTATAATTGAGTTTTCAATGCTTAAAAGAGGCTTATCACCCACTTGTATGGATCAAGAAGACATGTTTTTAGGTGAAAATAGTTTAAGAGTGTCTCTTTGTATCCCAAAGGTTAAATCCATGGATTAAGAGTAGGTATAGGTCTAATAAATGCAAAATATGATTCCTTTCCTCCATCACTCCCTTGACAAGCTCACAAAGGCCAATTTGGGATACTCATTCTATACACCACAAGGAGAGTTAAGACTTGGGATTTTTAACAAATGATGGGTCCATAGTTACATTAAAATTCATGACCATAGTATTCATATTGGTTTACCTTCCTTTATGAACAATTTTTAAGAAATTAGGGTGGTCTTAAACCCTGCATAAACCTCATTGACTCGTTTTTCTTCTTGAAATTGTAGTTTGAAGAATATTAAAGGCATGAGAGCAATAGGGGAGAGTCTAGAGGGGTACATAAAACCATATAGCACTTTAATCCACCAATTTTGGCATGTGTGTCATTATATATTTATAAAAATAGATCCATAAGTTGAAATTTCAGGTTTACACCAAGGCTCAAAGGTTTTCTACAAGGTTCAATGCTTTATGGCCTAAAGATTGTGTTATGAAGATACCTACACAATTCTTTTTTGAAAATATATTATATTGTATTATAAAGGTCATATGATGGTTATGAATTTTTTATAAGTTTAATATGGTAGTAGGGAACCCTTCTCAGGTTTGAAAAGATCAAAATAGACATCAAAAAAGGGTTTAAATATTAACAATGCAGACCTATAGGTGTCCTTTTCATGTAAATGCATTGAATGGTATATCAATAAATGGAGTTTAAATAATTAAATGGTGAGATAAATGTATTGTATCTACATTTGGATAATTTTAGGACAAGTGGAGAGGGTGTGGCCTCAAAACCCAATGCTCAAAAAACCTAAAATGTATACCTATAGGTCAACCCAAGTCAAATAACATGCCTATCATAAGAATATGAGTAAGAGAAAATGAAAATTGGGACAAGATATATAAGTTATGAAAGTAATAAATTAGGTTTTAAATGTATGAGAACATCATTCAATGATATTAGTGTTCCATTTAAGAAGGTGACTAGAGACAATGAAGTGATCAACAGGCCTAATTAGGCCTACAAGACCTAAGTGATAATGTATAGGTCTTCTTGAGGTCTCAAGTTTTTTTCCATGTTTGAAAGATAATTTTCAATGCATTAATTATATATTTAATTCATGAGGCCTAATTGGATATTAAATAATATCAAAGAGTGACATAAAATGATTTATCTTTAACTTGTAAGCATACAATCATAATTAGCACCTACAAGCCTACTTAGCTAGAATGAGAGAGATGTCTACTGGGTGTGAAATAAAAAAGGTTTTTGGGAAGGATAAATCATATGAAAATGATTCTATAATTAAATACTTAACTTTATATTATATTTAATATAAATCAAGGTAATGTCAAGGTGTGGAAAGCCTGTGTAGACCTAGTAGGCCTAAACTTGCACACATAGGCTAGTGTGTGTGAGATTGAGAAGAAGGATATTTATTTAGGATGAGATGAAACATAAATAGATATGTTAATATGATTATTAATTAATGGAAACATTCATGAGGATTTTAACTCTTTTGATAATGATAAAATTGTCACTTTGTCTACTAAGAACACCCACAGATGTCCTCTTGCATCTAAACACAATCAATACTCTTAGTAGGCCTATATGAACACTCAAAAATATATGCATGAGTGTGTATAAAAATTTTAAGATATTTTCATTATTTTTAGTCACTATGATGTTGAATGGTCTCAAGAATGTAAATTAATAGTTTCAAGATGATTCTATAGGTTTTAGACTCCTGAAAAAAAAACTTCGTAGTGTGAGTCAAGGCATGGTCAAGATGATCATAACCTTGAAAAATAAAGGGTATTTTTATTTTCCAAAGATAATTTGGATTGATCCAAAGGTGTAAAATTAAAATTTAATAGGTTTCATAGTATAATACACCACTATATTTTCTCTTCTTAGTTTAAATAAATTCTAAATGTGGACCTACAAGTCTACAGACATATAGGTCCACACTCATAAGTAAAGAATGAAAACCTCACATTGGAAGAGACTTGTCTAGCCTTGGGAAGTAATAATACCATATAAAACTTATATTATTGATTTAAAATCTTTTATTTAACATTAAAGTGGAGGAAATGACTCAAATACTTTCGCTAGGGTCTCTTGCCTTGTTTTGCTTACAAACCCTAACCATGAGATAATGGAGGTTGTAGTAAGATTTTTGAGACTTATATAAAATTAAATAATTTTAATAGGTAAATATGAGTGTTAAAAACCTCCTTGAGTTGTTTTTAATCAAAAATAAACTCCAATATGGTAATTCCATGTCACCCACTCTCTCTCAAACTCACCAATTGACAACTTTCTAGCCCGAGAGGCACCTTACCAAGCTCAAAATAGTAAATAAAAGTTGAATGGAATACCAACATAATTTTTAATGTTAGGGGGACTTGTATACTTTTTATTTATGTAATTTTTTCATTTATTAAGACCTTGATATTTATAAATCATTGTTAAGATGATAAACATTTTTCAGGCTATGTAGAAGATTAGAAATGACTTGATGGAAAGAATTGGATTCCCAAGTTCTATAAATTAAGTGCATTTAAATTTAAACCACTTGAAAATAATTTCTCAATCTAATAATACTATCACCATGACATTTTTTTTACCTGCACTTGTATGAAAGTATTAGATGGTATGTTTTTGTGAGATTTTGGACTTAAAATAGGGTGTTTAACCTCATAGAGAAATAAAAACCATTAAGGAATGTGTATTGAGGTATATTATATCTCCTAAAGTCTAAATATTTATACATTTTATCATATAATTTATTTTATAGGTTTGATTCTTGAAGGTAGTATGAGAAAGCTTGTGAAAGACTAGGTGTTGTGGCCATTTCCTAGTTCACACATCTACATAGGGTTTCAAAAGGCCAAATTTGTCATAGAAAATTTTAATGGGTTCCTAAAATTTAATAAAACACTTATTATAGGTTTCACATGTGTGTGAGAATATTAGAGCCAAAACTCAGTTATAAGCCTAGAGGCCTAATTGAAGAGAAACAAATATAATAAGTATACTTCCACTTTATGTCAGGTCATGAAATTTTTCAAAACATTGTAAGGGAATATTGGGTACTCAAATCCATTATTTTTATCCCAATATCATTTGTATATTATTTTACACAAGGAGCTCTACATGTTTTTAGGGCTATAAGGAATTGAAGGCAAATGAGAGCATTAGGTGCAAAATGAGTTCTTGGTGAGTTCATAATGCATTAAAAGGGATTGATTCATGTTGATTATGATTGAGAGAAGATTTACATGGAGAGAGATTAATTAATGAATAAGAAATAAAAATTTGAGACATTTGAGCAAGGTGAGGCATGGTAGAACTAATGGGTTTCAAGACACCTAAGGAGTTATGATCATCATTGAAATGTCAGTATAATAAGACTCATAAAAAAGTGTAAAGTTTTAAAGAGAATAATAGGAGTTATTTCAAGATGAAGAGGGTATTTTTAATATAAAATAAGAGGTGTTAAGCAAAGGAATGAAGCTCATATGCCATTTGGAAGAAGATGTATCATCAAGGAAGCAACACATGTCTTTGGAGACTTCATGAAACTATTTTTAAACCTCTTTTTGATTGTAAATATTTCAAATCACTTGTCAACATATCTCTTCTATTACCCTCCCTCTTCTAATCTCATTCTCTATAAATGCAACCTTGTTTGGCTTTATATTTATCCTCCAATTGGGTATGGCAAAGCCCTTCTCATTTGTATTCCTTTGATTAATGAGAATATACTAGTTTTGCCTCATCCTTTGACTATATTTAGTGTGTTTTCATGACTAGTTAATCTTTTCAAGTGTTTTGCTTAGTATTCCTTGGCATGTTGTCCTTTTCTAACATTCATATGCAATTTGAAAGCTTCTTTCTAGGTCATGTGAAGTGTTCAAGTGGAATTTTAAGGTTAAGTGAGTTGTCTACTCATTAATTTAATTAAATGAACTCTTTATTAGTCATCCTATCCCAAACATCTATCACATTCTCCAAATTGAATTGCTTACATGAGAGATGTAGATTAGGAGTAGTGTGTGTTCAAGCTAGTCTCAAGGTTGATGTGCACATGCAATTGGTTGATATTGGTCAATTAGTTTAGGTTCATCACCTACATTAGAGTAGGTTTCTATCCATTTTCTTAACAATTTGATAGATTATTTAATGAGCTTAAATTATACATTTAGGGGAGCTATCCCTATAACCTATAGATTCAATCTACCTATTAGGCTACCCCTAAACAAGGATTGTCTCCATGTTACCCCAAAATTGGAAGGTTTGAATGATCTTCCAAGGGTGAAAACTTGGGTGATAATAGTAGTATTGATAAATATGGATTGTTCATCCATTAATTATGTAATGGTTAGAATCAAATCAAAGAATCACTCTTCCCTACTTCCATAGGTTAACCTAGTGTCAAAAGTGGAACTAGGATTTAAAAGTGAAGGAGAATATTATGGATATTTCACACACAATGAACTCTTTATATTACATAAAATAATAATTTACAATAATACACATTATCTTGTGCCAAAATAACAAGAAATTTTTTATAGAGATGGATCTAGTAGAAGGTATAACCTACATATTTCATAGTCATATAGATCTTAATGTAACCATCTATGAATATCTAAATATCGATTTTCATAATATTAGTGTCTCCTAATCCACTTGTAACCTTTTACATCACCTACACACAATCTCAAACCTATAAAAAATGTACCAAGATCAGTACCATAGTTTTCTTAATGTTTTCCATAAATATTAAGAGTCTAAATAAATCTTAGACAATATGATTAATCAACAAATTTATGTTTGTTTAGATAATTAATCCAAAATAAGCTAAAACACTACTTTATATATTCAACATGCAAGAGAGTTACAAGAAATTTACCTCCACATAGTTGGATGTGATCAGTATAGATTATTATATTTTGCCTCAAAGGTGATCAACATGAAACACTAAAATTATTTGATTTTAAAATTTAAAAGTGCACACCAAAGAGTCAGAAGGAACATTGTGTAAACTAGATATTTATAATATACCTTCCACATATTCTAAATTTGTAAAAATTTGGTTGTATAATCATCCACTAGGTGTATTGTTTCATACTATATTATTTTATTTAATTATTTATAGAAACATTTATCTGCTTGAAAATGTTCCCATTCATTTGAAGATATACCAAAAATTCACATGTTATACTCAAGAGCATTGATGCTCACTCATGGACCCATAGTAACAGTCATGACATTTATGTAGATTAATAAGGAGACAATTTTTTTCCTCATTTTGAATTTTAGTTCATTATATTATCTAGTATTAACTTCAAGAAATATTTATACATTTTGGTTGTAAATTATTATTCGAGCCTTCAAGGTGCACTTGATTTCTTTACTTTGATATGTATGTACACAGACATAAAAGTGGGGAATTAATTAAAAACCAAATATTACTACAAGACTATTTATTTACTATAGTATTATTGTGTGTTTTTTGTATATATATCATTGATTCATATTAAGATCTTATTCTTACATTTTACTTTGTTTTGGGCCCTATTTTCATTATCTTGATTTGTGTTTTTTTAAAAATTAATCTTAATTCACTTTGGATTTATGATAATACTATCATTGATATTTAATGTTTTAAAACCTATAAATTCATTATTTATTTGCCTTTTCATCACTTTTTCTACTCCCAAAATTTAAAAGCACAATATTTAGGGTTTTAAGTAAGCATGCTAAGATCAACCTAATAATCTTGGTTGTTACTAAAATTGAGTTATTTGATATTGGTTATAATCAAGATTGAGTAATTTTATCCTGGTCACATATTCCTTATAGATATTTTAAATCATGTTTCTAATTTTTTTTAAACTTGTTTTTTAGTTTTCCTTCAGTTTTTATTGTCAACTTTTTGTGCAAGTAGGTCTTAATTTAAATTCAATAAGTGTATATATACAGAAGCATACTACTTAATTTAAATATAACACCCATAATAATTGTATCTCATATGGTCTATTTCTCTATTATTTTATTATTATTTCCATTTATTGAGGTGTATACACTCCCTATACTAAAATTTAAAGAATACTAAAAGAGCATGAATAATCTAATGGTTTCTTGCATCTCATACATAAAGATAAAGGATATTATATTCAATTACACACATGTTGATTTCCAAAATTAAAAAAATATGGGTATAACTTAGGTAATCCTCTTATAAATATAACAATTTTTTAATCTTCTTGGAAGGTCTCTTAGATTATATAAAGTTTTGGAGAAAGCAGAAGGAATTATGGAAGACCCACATATTAACTAAATAATCTAAGTGAGATTTTTTATGAGAAGACATAGATAAAGGCACTAAATTTCTTTTTAGAGGGTATAACATCATTTAACTAAAATTCAAATCTACTACAAAATGATAACTACTTGAACAAATAGTTTGAACCTTGTCCCCGCTTAGTGTGAGTGCACAAGTATTTTGTTAATATTAAAAAAAACAAGTACATAAGGGTGCCTTTACTCCATTAACCCTTTTACATTGCAAACATGGATTATATAGATTTTACCAATAACTGGTGAAACCACCTAATCCTATAACCAACTATTTATGGGAAATAAACCCGTAAGGTAGTTCTAATTAATAAATACAAAACATAAAAACTACCTAAAATTAAAACTAACTTTATTTTATGGGGGTGTCTTTACTAAAAGATGCATGCCCCATTAATAATATTTATTTATTAACCTACCAAAAGTCTAACATAATGTTAAGAATTTGGAACAAGTCCTTAAAACTCCCCCCTATGATCTAAAGTCAGGTCTTTTGACACATACCAAGCATTTTTCTAGTTTTTTCAAATTTGATTCTGTCAAGGGGTTTTGTGAAGATATCAACTGTCTGATCGGTAGTTGGGAAATATATTGGATCAAGAGATTTATTTTCCACCAACATTCATAGATAATGTTATTTGACATCCATATGTTTTGTTTTGGCATGAAACACTAGATTCTTGGATATCTTGATTGCACTTTGATTATCAATGTATAACTATGTAGGAGCAACCTAAAAAACTTGAAGATCTTTAAGAATACAATGAAGATAAACAATTTCTCTAGAAGCATCCCATGCTGCAATATACTCTGATTCTTTTGATGAATTTCCACTGTATCCTACTTCTTACAACACCAAGCAATGGTAGTTGAACCCATATGCATAGTGTATCTTGTGATTGACACTCTGTCATCCACACATCCACCAAAATTTGCATCACAATATCTAATAAATTTGAAGTTATTATTGTGGTGGTATTTAAGGCCATATGTTTTCATTCCTTCAAGGTAATGAAGTACTCATTTTTCTACATGCCAATGAATTTATCTAGGCTCATGCATAAACCTAGATAAAATTCCAATTGAAAATGACATATCAGCCTTGCTAGTCATCAATTATATCAAATATCCCACCAATTTTGTATATGTGGTACCATCAAAAAAGGCACTGGTATCATCCTTATATAATTTCAAATTACTTTCCATGGGAGTGAGGGTAGGTTTGCAATCACTCATGCCAAACCTATCTAATAACTCAGAAATATACTTAGTTTGTGAAATGAAAATACTATGCTTTACATGTTCTAATTTTTTACATGTGTAGCTAAATATTAAGGGATTATTCCTCCTTTTATTATATATAATTTAATGATCTCTCTTGAGAAAATAAATATTTCCTTGGAATTCTAATCCCATTTATTTTTTAAATCTAGATCTAAAGCATCTACTTATATTATGCAAGGTTTATTTCAAACCTCTCATTATAATGGATTGTATTTTGTGTGTATTACCTTAAAATTAAAATATTGGTTATAACTATAAGCTATCATGCTTCCACTTTTTTTTGTTTCTCTCTCACCTCTTGCATTCTATTGATTTTATCTATGTCCACTTTCATTGATTGCAGATTTGTGGTTCTATGTTTGTAGTGATAAGCATTTATTATTTTGGTGCTTTGATACCCATTTTATGTTTATTTATTTCTCCATTTTCTATTAAAATTTTTCATTTCAACAATTAATTTAATTAGAATAAAACTATATTAAGAAATAAACTTAACTAGATTTTGAGGTTCTCTTGAAAGAGCAATCCTACACGAGAAAAAATTCCCATGTTGTGATTATTATGTGGGTGAAATAAATTGGAAAAAATATACCATTAATAAATACTTATATTATTTACCTTCGATATCCCTTCTTATCCCTCACTTTATTGCACATATTAATTATTATATTACAATTACCTTAGTTATTTCCTTCCCCACTTTATATATGTCACTAATCTTTATTCTAATTTACACCTCTTATAATTTACCTTACTTTTTCATGACTTATAGATCCATTCTAATTTAGCATCACCTTTAGACTCTTTTTTTTTTTTTCTCATTTTATTTCACTTCTGGTCTATTATTATTACCTTTGTTATTACACCTTAGAGATTATTCTCACTTAATTTTCCTCTTATATCTATCATACTTTAGCATGCCTCTATGATTTGAGTTTGTGAGTCACATTATAATACTGTGTCTATAGTCCCAAAGTACTTTGCAAACTGACACATTATATGTGTGTTAGATTTATATGATATTATACATTTTCTTATATGGATCTATATATTTTTTTATATTTATTAGCCTATGTATATTTTATTAAATCTGACATGAATATTACACCACCATTATGTTGAATTTTCTTCACATTTTATTTTTATCTCTTTTTAGTTCTATAAATTTGTCATCACATCATCTCCACTATAATTACATCATGGATGAAATTGACATGAATCCTTCCCCATATTTTATTGGAGTTTGTATGAGTCATAAGTGATCCTTAAGATCAATCCAGAAAAATAAAACCTCGTAAAAAGGTCATGCCAAAAAATAATATACACTTAACAATGATGAAATAAAAATGAAAAGTATTATTTATTTAAACAATGCAATACAAGCCAAAATAATATTTTATTATTCACATAAGCCTGACTATGAAGCTAATAGGAATGCACAAATCTATAGGATTGAAATAAAGTTTATCTATAGTTAAAAAATTTCTTGGAAAGCTTAAAATAAGGTATAATTCAAATCCCTTAAAACCAACAAAAGATAAATAAAACATATACGTGAACCAATTTTGTTATAAAAAAATAAAAAGTTAGACTTATTATATATCATTCCCTAAATAATCTTAACTAGTTTAGGTGTGAACCCAAGATGTTAAAATAATGCAATGAATAACTTTAAATTACATCTAGTGTGAATACTACTCTAACACCCTCACTTTTGGGATTAATGATATTCTTCTTTATATACTGCATTTTGTGGTTTATTCCTTATGTATTGCATCTATAGGATTTCTTATTGATTCTATTAAGAAATTTATGCATTGGCATCTAATTTTATCATCTTCAAATTATCTAATAATGATAAGATTAATTAAAATTTGTTAGAGGTAAAATATATTATTTTATTAGTTGGCTCACCCCAATAATTTAAAGAAGAGTCAATGTATTAAAAGATAACTAAATAAGAGTTATAGGATAATTAAAAGTTAAAAATCCTTATCTTATTTCATGAGGTATCATGATAATCCAAAGCATTATTCAAATATTTTATAAGGAGAATTCATGGGAAATGAAAAATGGATCCCACCATTATTTAAATTTTAAAAATTATTTTTTCTTATGTCTATATAAGTAGAAGGTAGGAAAGCACAAAGTTAAACTCACCTATAAAATTAAAAATAAAAACATGGGTGTCATGGTAAAATTGAGGAAGATTTCATGAGACACTAGAAATGAAAGGAAGCTACAACAAGAAAATATGGAGAGTTGGAGAATTAATTCATTTTCTAATTTTTTACATTGGTAGCTAAATATTAAAGAATTATTCCTCCTTTTATTATACATAATTTAATGATCTATTTGGATCAAATAAATAATTCCTTAGAATTATAATCCCATTTATTTTTTAAATCTAGATCTAAAGCATCTACTTATATTATGATACATTTATTTCAAACCTCTCATTATAATGGAGTGTGTTTTGTGTGTATTACCTTAAAATTAAAATATTGGTTGTGAATATAAGTTATCATTCTTTCACTTTGATTTGTTTCTCTCTCACCTCTTGTATTATATTGATTTTCTCTATTTTCACTTTCCTTTATTGCATATTTGTGATTCTATATTTATATTGATAACCATTTATTATTTTGGTGCTTAACTACCCATTTTATGTTTATTTATTTCTTCATTTTCTATTGAAAATTTTCATTTTAGCATTTAATTTAGGTAGAATAAAACTATATTAGGAAATAAACTTAGCTAGATATTGAGGTTGTCTTTCAAGAGAAACCCTACACTGGAAAGAGTTCCCATGTTATGATTATTGTGTGGGTGAAACAAATTAGAAACAATAGACCATTAACAACTTATATTATTTTCCTTCGATATTCGTTCTTATCCCTCACTTTATTGCACATATGAACTATTATATTACATTTACCTTAGGTATTTCCTTCCCTACTTTATTTATGTCACTAAGATTTATTCTAATTTACACCTCTTATATTTTACCTTACTTTTTCATGCCTTCGAGATCAATTCTAATTTAGTATCACTTTAGACTCTATTTTTTCTCATTTTATTACACTTCTAGTTTATTATTATTACCTTTTTTATTTCACCTTCGATATTATTCTCACTTAATTTTCCTCTTATATCTATCAGAATTCAGCATGCCTCTATGATTTCATTTTGTGAGTCACATTATAAGACTTTATCTATAGTCCTAAAATACTTTATAGATTGACACATTATATGTGTGTTAGATTTATATGATATTACACATTTTCCTATGTGGATCTAAATATTTTTTATATTTAATATCTTATGTACATTTTGTTAAATCTGAAATGAATATTACACCACCATTATGTTGGATCATCTTCACATTTTATTTTTATCACTTTTTAGGGCTATAAATTTGTCATTACATCATCTCCACTATCATTACATTATGGATAAAAATGACATGAATCCTTCCCCATATTTTACTCAAGTTGGAATGAAGAATAAGTGATCCTTAAGATCAATCCAAAAAAATAAACCCCCATAGAAAGGTCATGCCAAAAAATAATATACACTTAACAATGATAAAATAAAAATGAAAAGTATTATTACTTCAAAAAATGCAATACAATCCAAAACAATATTTTATTATTCACACAAGACTAAATATGAAGCTAATAGTAATTCACAAATCTATACGCTTGAAATAAAGTTTATCTATAGTTAAAAATTTCTTGGAAATCTTAAAAATGAATAATTTAAATCCCATAAAACCAACAAAAGCTAAATAAAATAGATATGTGAACCAAGTTTTTTAAAACAAAATAAAAAGTTGGACTTATTCTATATCATTCCCTAAATAATCTTAAATAGTTTAGGTGTGTATCCAAGATTTTAGAATAGTGCAATGAATAACTATAAATTCCATCTATGGTGAATACTAATCTAACGCCCTCGCTTAAGTGTGGAGAAGAAAGAAATTGGTCCTAGGTAGTAGGACTAATAAGGTACCCATGTACATATTAATAAGAAAAAATAAGGAAGGAATAATTTTAATATGAATCCCCTCAAGTTAAAATTACTTCACCCAATCAATGTTTATATTTTAATATAGTGAGGATAATCTAAGGGCTTAGTGAAGATGTCAGCAACCTATTTAGCAATAGGTAAAAACTCTAATTAGATAACACTATCATGGACAATATACCTAATTAATTACATGTGAATATAAATATAATTAGTGCATTGATTCTTTATAGGGTTTCATGTAATATAATTATCACTTTGGTTATCACACCAAGTAAAAGTGGGATGAAGTTGAGGGAACTGAATTCACTGACTAACAATCATATCCAAAGAGCCCCGTGTCTATATTTGATAATAGCTCTATAATATACCTCAATGGATGAAAATGTAAAAAATATATACTTCTTACATGTTTATTTAATAGGACATGATCCAAGGTGAAAGTTAAATCCATAATTAGATCAGTGGGTATCAACACATCTTCCCTAATATTAGTTTATGAATCCCTCAATCTATGAAGAACCCTATGGTATGAAATGAATCCAAAACTTTAAAGTTCCATAAATATATCACACAATAATTTTGGATTATTTAAAATGACTCTCATGAGGCTTTTGGGAGAACCAAGATACAAGGTTAAAAATAAATGTGATGTTGAGACATGTATGTCTTTGATATAAAAGGATACTTGCGAACTATACATAGCATATAGGATCAACCAAATTAGGTTTTTAGTTAGTAATAGACTAAATACATTAATAATATGGTTTTGTGTTAGGCTTTCAATCAACCATGAATAATTGATGAAGCATATTTATATCATACTTTTTTTGGCCAATATAAATCCCCTTATGAAACTAATGAATCTATAGGCCAAGAACATAGTGAAAAACTCCCATAATTATCATATCTAACTGTGCCTTAAAATTATTCCTAATATCATAGATAAAGTTATTTTATCTATCTATGAAGATGAGGTCATTGACATATAATACCAAAAAAAAAATTTCTTCACCTTGATTCAAGGTGTAAATATTGTGATCAAACTCACAATAATAGAAGCCAGAATCTAGTTAAAAAATGTCCATATTCTCATACCAATAAGGACATAAATATAATGATTGATTTTGAATAAAAGTGAAGGATTATATATAATACCCTAAGGATATTCCATATATATCTCCTCTTGGATTTCACCATGTAGGAAAACACTTTTCACATCCATCTAGTATATTCGCCATTGGTGTGATACAACAAGGGAGAGAACAAGGTGTACAAAACACATCTTTAAAATAAGAGAAAAAGTATCAAATTAATCAACCCTTTTGACTAGTGAAAATCCTTTAAATGTAAGATGAGTATTGTACTTATCTATAGTAATGTATGTTGCATATTTGGTCTTATATACCCATTTACATTACATAATTTTTCTTCACTTAGGAGGAGGTACTAAGTCCCACATGTTATTATTCATGAGTGAAGAATATTATTATTTCATAATAGTTTACCACTTAGGTTTACCTGTTACCTTAGAAATTAAAATTGGATCATTAAGAAGCATGTGACTCAAAATATAAATAATAAAAGTCTGAGCTCGAGTATGGCATGGATTAGTAGGGTCACCAACCAAATCATTGGTTACTTTAAAGGTAGATCATTCCCATTTGGGAATTTTTTGTATAGAAAGAGGTGGAGGAGTAGTTTCATCATTAATATTATTAAGTAAGCCCTTACTATCATGAAAAAGAGGCATCATTAAATATGAAAAATATTTTGAATCTAGTATCAATGGAGTGATATTATCATCATCCCTAAAATATCATCAAAATAAGATATCATGTGTGATAGGACCAAAGAGGTGATATCCCTTCACATCCTACAAATGGCCAACAAATATGAGCTCTTTGATACTCTTATCCATACATTTTCACTTTCCATCAAGAATAAACACCCAAGCCTTACTTTTAAAGATACAAAATCTAGAAACATCATGTTTTAATCTTGACCAAGTTTATCTAAGAGTATTATTCATCACTACATTATTGGGAATGTGATTTTGGATGTAATTTCACAATTAAATATTTCAACCCAAAACTAAGGTGATAGGTCCTTAGATTGTATCATATAATTTTCCATCTTAAATTTTATATTTTTCCACTCAATAACACTATTTTTTTGTGGGGTGTAAGGCACCATGTATTAAAGTTGAATACCATGATCAGTACAATAAGCCATAAAGCCTTTACTTATATATCCACCCCCATTGTTTATGTAGATATTTTTCATGTGAAGTCTTGATTTCATATCTATAAAGATCTTGAAGGCCTTAAAGTTCTCAAAAACTTCACTTTTATATTTCAAAAAATACACGCAAGTCCTTTGAGTAAAATTATAAATGAAGGTTAGTACATATTTTGAACTAAAAATTTAATGAGTGGGAAAACTCATTTAAATAATTATTTACTAACTCTAGTGGAGCCTTAAATCTATTATTTTGAACCTTTAAAAAGGGATCTTGGTGTTATTTTCTAAGAAAGAGTCATAGATAAGTACCATAATTATTAGAGACGTTAGGAAATCCTATCACCATGTGTTAAAAACCCAACTATTGAAGGTACCTATATTTGAGATGACCAAAACATTCATGCCATAATTTTATCATAGTGTTAGCATGACAAACTAGAGAAAAAACTACCAAAGCTTAAAATTTATCAAATACATATAAGCATGAAATATAGTCCATAACACTCATTGATACTATTTTTTGTGTATCAATAAATTATATAATTACAACATTATGTAGATTAAACTCCATAGTTTTTCCACTACAAAAATATTTTTTTTGAAAATGGACAAGTTTGAATAAATCTTAGGAATAATGAGTACATCATTGATGTACCCTTCCTACAGATCAATAGTGATAGAGCCCAAAACTTCAATTGATGATGAGTTTCCCATGATAATTTTGGAAATTTTGAAATTTTAAATATAACTAAACATACCATGAGAATGAGTTAGATGATTAGAGGCACCAGAATAAAATATCCATCTATCTGTCATGGGTGAATGATCTACCAAAGATCTTTCAATTTCACTTTATTATAAGAAGGTGAATGGGAAATTAAATTAATCTTGTTATGTTTTAGTGTTGATTCCAATGCTTCCATTTTTTTATATCATCTATACTTTAAAAGATGTATTTTTTTATAGCATGGGTATTGATCATAAATCTCATATTATTTGAATGACTATTTGTTTTTTCTAGAATTGGAAGGTTTACAAGACTCAATAATGAAATATCAAGATTTTTTTGATTCTACTGATGTATTATGAGGTACTAATTTGTATTTTGGATTCCATTTTACCTTAAAAATAATTTTCCACCAAATCATGAATTGAGCTAGTTAAGGTATCTAGTGACATTAATTTTGTTTGTTGATGAGATATCTTTTCACAAAATAGATCAAAAGATGTAATTTTAAACCAATATTATTGAGAATCCATAACATAATAGAAAGAATAATAAAATATAGTAAATGGAACTTTTGAATTTAAAAAAATAGAAAAATACATTCGTCATCCTCTTTTTATTTTCTACCATATTTTAACTGAGCTCTAATTGATTTAAACTTTTCCTAAAATTCCTCAATTGAGGGAAAATCAAAAGGAGAACATGAAATAAATTCAACATCTAATTGAAGCATTATAAATTGATTTATTTTATTGAATAAATTTTAAAAATTCTCCCATACATGTCTTGGAGTTTTCACATCAATAATGTGGAACACTAGATTTTATAACACATTGAGGGAGATTAAACCAAGAGTTTTGTCCTCCTTGCATGAATAAAAGTATTTGTCTTTTTTTTAGGATGATAAAATAGTGCCATAAAATATTCCCCAAAAACCTATGAATTGTATAAGCTAATACATTTTTGGCTTCCATACATGGTAATTGGTAATGTTCAATGGTTCAAATAATTTGTTGTCTACTATTGAAGAAGAGGAAGAAGGAGAGGAAAATAATTTGGACATTTTGTCAAAAAAATTCTCCTTCTAAAAAATAATTGTATTCATTTACAAATTTTTGGCTTTTACAATTAAAAACAAACACAAAAAAAAAATTAATAAAACAAATATTTGCTTCTTGTGTCATTAAATATTTGATATATGACCTCGAATAGAAATTATATTCTCACATTGCTTATAATTATATAATCATGAGTTAGAATGTTTAGTTATGAATAAAAAGAGATGATTAAATATAAAAATATATAAATACTTACAATACATATCTAATTTAATAATTTTATATCATTTTAATTTAAAAAAATACATTTAAAAAAATAATGATACCTTGAAATTTCTTATGAATCTCAATATATGAGTCCACAAAGGGGCCTTTCCAAGGAAAGAGACATGTCATACAAGTAAAAAATGTATTTTATTTAAAAAATGAAGATATAAATAATGATATATTATATTTAACCTATTTGTACTAGAACCATGATTCCCAAAAATATGAGATGTCTCAAGGCCTCATAGTTTGTAAGTTATGGCTTCTGGAGTGACAACTAGTTTAAAAAACTAAGTGCAATGGTGAACACTAACCACTACCCATTTTTAGATGGGTCATATGGGTGGTTAGATATGGTTATTAGGATTATAAGTTTTATGACATCATTAAGGTACAAAGCTACAATAATGGTCACATAAACTAATACAACAAAGTATTGTGAGAACAAAAACCAATGTAGTGGGAATAAAAACTACTGCCACAAGATAGAAATTTATATTAAAAATATTTTTCTCAAAAAACATGGCTATTTGTGCACTGTTCTTTGTGCATGGAAATCAATGTAGCATTATTCACTTTATGACCTCTGTTGCATACCATAAACCTATAAAACAAGTTAGAAGTAAACTACACTTTTCTATAACAAAGGTGTGTTTTATATCAAAATGTATGTGTTTGGGACCTTTAAACATAATGGTGAGGCTTAGAAACCTCAAAACACAACTATAAAATGTTTTCTATTAAATGTTGGAAACATTAACTAAGTTTGTAACCAAAGAATATCTAAATCTATGATACCATATTAGAGTTGGTAGGAGGCATAAGTAATCCTCAAGATAAATCCAAAAAAAATAAAACCACACAAAAATATACTAAAATAAATAACATACACTTAGTAATTGATAAACACAAATGAAAAAGATTATTGCTTCAAATAATGCAATACAAGCCAAAATAATATATTATTGCTCACACTACTCTCTATGAAGATAATGAAAATGTACAAATATATAGGATTGAAACAAAGTTTATCCATAACTAATAAATATATTAGAAAACCTAAAATAAGGAATAATAAAAATTCCATAAAACTACCAAAAGCTAAATAAAACATATACACAAAACAAATTTGTTAAAATAAATAACAATTTGGAATTATTTTATATCACTTCCTAAATAATCTTAACTAGTTTAGGTGTGAGTACAATATGTTAGACCATTGAAATAAATAACTAGGAATGCTATCTATTGTGAATAATAATCTAACATATTTATGTTGGGTCATCTTCATGTTTTATTTTTATTTTTACTTTTAACTAATGATTTTGAATTATATTATATTCACTATCATTACATTTTGGTGAATATAATGTGAATCTTACCACATCTCTATGTTGGATGATATTAATAAGTTTTTTCACTTATTAGTGTTATATATTTCTCATCAAATCATCTTCACCATAATTAAATTTTGGTGAATCCAACATGAAACTTACTCCACTACTATATTGGGTCATCTTAAAATTATATTTTTATCATTTCTTAGTACTATCAATTTGTCCTCACATCACCTTCACCATTTTTTAAATTCTTCTAAATCTAATGTGAATCCTATGAACAAGGAATGAATAGAGGGTAGGTTAGTCTTATGTTAGTCCAAGAAAAAAAATCAAATAACAAACTAAACTCCTAACACCTCTAGCCTAGACACTAGGGAGAGCATAGGTAACAAGCTTTCATATGAAAACAAAACTAAAACATAAATGAACAGCTTATTTTACATTCATTGGAGCTCCAAATGGCTCGTAGAAATGTCTTATTTGGTTTATGAATCAAGAAATATTCATTAATAGATATTTGTTGTCTTCACTTTTCCTTGGTAGCTTGGATTTGATTGATTGCCTTAAGATTTCAGAATGGTAACACTACTTTCAAGGCATTTAGGCATTATAACACTACTCTTCTCAAATATTTAAAGACATTTATGCATAATAACTTTGTATAGAAATTGATTATGGATTAAATATTTCCAAGTGGTCATTAATGTATCAAATTAAAATACATAATGTGTACAACATGAACTTGAAAAATGATGAGAGCATAAGGATTAGGAGCCAATAAGGATGGGGAAACTAAAGTATAATTAGTTTTTTGTGAATTAATGAGGGTTCCTAGAGTCTTGAAGGAAAAAAATGGTCAATGTGGTGTTTTTTAGGATTTTTTGTATATCTTTTTAGATGTTTCTAAAATTTTCAAAGCATCTCAACTCGATAGATAATGATGAGATACTAAATAGTCTAACTCATAAAATGGTGGGAGCATTCAAACTAGAAATTTCTCACAAAATGGTGAGAGCATGGCAAAGGGTGACTGAGATGACATCAATATGAATAAAGTACTACCTACATAGTACTAAAATGACCTAAAGTCATTGTAATTATGATTTATAATAGAAGAATCTGACTAGGTAGTTGCACGATTTCAAATTACACAATTGGCATAATATGGAAATACGAATGACAAGGTAGGACTTTAAGGCATGATAAAGGTATTGTTCTTAATATTCCCATAAACAGTTATAGGTAGGACATAATTGCATAGGTCAATGATATTAATTTTCCCATAGGTGGTTATAATTAGTATCATGATGTGAGACATTGATTTACCCAAAGGTGGTTATAATCAAGAATAATCAGAATAAAACAAAATAATAAATGAAAGATAAAACTCAAAACCATTTTCATACTGGTCCAAAATACTATCTTTGTTTAGAATACTAAATCAATTACTAAAATGTGATATAAATCCTCTCGTGGAAGGTGTCTGAAGAACAAATGGAACCAAGATCAAAAGGGTTGGGTAGGGTGGGTAAAAACAAGTTTGGTCAATACTGAAGGTATGGTAGGATGGTATATGGTATGACATTGTTCAAGGATGGTGATACTATGAGAATTGGATATAATGTTAATAGGGTTTCCCCCAAGTGATAAGGTAAGGTAAAAGGCATGGTATAAAATAATGGTAAGGTAGAATGACAAATGAAAAAGGTAAGGTAAATGGAAAATGAAAATGGCAAGGTAAATGGAAAATGAAAATTTTGAGCTAAATGACAAATGCAAATGTCAAGGTAAATGGAAAATGAAAATGGCAAGGTAAATGGAAAATGAAAATGGAAAGGTAAATGGAAAATGAAAATAAAAAGGTGAAGGTTTATAATGTTATTATTGATATATAGATGCACATCTTGATTAGTATATGATACAACCAAAATAGATAATCATTTAAGTTACTATCCCACACCTCTTCTGAATAGCTTGTATGTCAATAATCTGATATAGATTTGGACTCCGATAATGTTATTGTGATATTTATTTGTTGCTAATTTTTTTTCCTTCAAATTTGGAAATAAGATTTCTTTATAGCCTATACAAAGGAAAGTACATCTTGGGATGGTAAATATAGATACATATTGGTTGATAGGTTTGATTTGGCAATGTAAAGGTTGATGATAATGGAATGTATAATGTTTGGGTAATAAATGAAGATCAAGATTTTTAGACACACATAATGTTGTAAATTCTAATTTTACATAACTTTGGATGTGGTGGGGATGAAGACTTTTGAATATGCTCTCAATAGGACCACCATTTTTTTTTGTTATTTTGTCCTAAGAGTAGCTACCATCTAATTATGATGTAGATTTGAAGCTCTATTGATGTCAACTTTAATAATGTTTTCATGAAGTAGTGAAGAACCATTATACTCATCTATTATCACCTCAAATAAGTATTCACCAATAGTGTTGTCTTGATTATCCCATAGTGACTTTAATAAGGTTTCACTAATTAATATTGAATATTGAATTTTATTATCTTCTAGTGATTTAAACAAGGTTTCAATAGAATATGTTGAGTTTAGACATTAATTTACCTAGCACCTCTAAAAAGGTTTCACTATGAGATTATTCTTCTTCTACATGAATGTGTTCTTGGTCCCCCTAATATTCTATAACTGATATGTCTCCATGGATTCAATTTAATAAGGTATGATTATATTAGTCCTAATCGACACTTATGGGAGGTGGAATGTCAATATAATGGATAGGTTGGGTGGTGGTAATGGCATGTAGAATGGTAATGGAATGTAAAAAAGAAACACAATCTTCATAGAAGATACTAGGATAATTTGTGTTAAAGTTGAAGTAATCATCCTCAAAAACTATTGAAGGATCACATATGTATTCACACTAATCTACAAGGCATGTGTAACCAATATTATAACAACCATGAATGCATTTTGATTATGAAGCTGAGTATAACCTAAGGGAATCTAAATCCAATGTTGATATTGATATTGATTCCAATTTTGATGATCAATATGATATTAGTTTAAGAATAAAACCTAAATTCAATGTTGATTCTTCATCTGGTGTGGATGTTGTTATGATGATGTCTTGTTAAATGTTTGGTATTAGACAAGTAATGGCCTATAATGGGATGCCAAGCTCCATAAAGACTATTTTTTCAAAGTGAGACTCCTTAACAAGGGGGAAAAGGTCAAGGGACAACTCCATAGTAGTTGGTTCATCAAAGGGAGGCTCTTTAAAAAAGGGATAGTGTTAAAGATAATGATTTTCCCAAAGGTGTTTATAATCATTAAGAATTGACTCAATAAAGACTAACTTGTCAAAGTGAGACTCTTTGACAATAGGAATAGTATCAAAAGGTGATTCATCATAGGTTTACTCTTCAAAAATAGGTGTTTCTACAAAAACATCATGGTTTAGTTGGTTCTCTTGGCCTTGGTTTACAATTAGCTGTAAAATACCATTTTTGAACATATCTTGGTCTTTGAATGATGTCTCTATTGTGGCTCAAAGACTGGCATTAGTTTTATAAAGTAGGGGGAGGTTATTAATGGATGAAGTAGGCTCTGTGGTTGGGTAATGATCTCATTATAAATAGGCTCATCTAGAATGGGATTAACAAATCTCATTTTAGTATAAGATAGTAAGTGTGACCCATTTAGTTGTAATTGCAAAAATTTAGTGGGATAATGAGCTACCATACTTGGAAGGTCATAAAATGGTAACAGTGTGGTATTTCAAAACTTTTTTTCCATCATGAGCTAAAAGATGAGGGCCTAGTATGGTAATGGTAGGGTATTTTGATGCTTGGTTATTGTCATAATCCAAAGGATGAGGTCTTAGAATGGTAATGGTAGGGAGTTGTGAATCTTGGTTATTGTCATGAACCAAAGAATGAGGTCCTCTAATGGTAATGGTATGGTATTGCAAATCTTGGCTAATACCATGATCCAAAGCATGAGGTCATGGAATGGTAATGGTAGGGCATTGTTAATCGTAGTTTGTCACTCAATCTAAAGGAGGGTTAATGGTATAGGTAGGGAATCAGGTACCCTTAGGATTGAAATGGAAAACTTGGTATGTTAATCAACATAAATAATTTATCACCAAATATTTTTCTTGAGGATCTTGGCTTTGTTCCTTAGATTAATTATTGTAATGAGGATAAGGATCCAATTCACAAACTACAACATCACCATAGGGGTCTTAAACAAATTCATCATGTGTGACCATGTTATCATAGCCTATATTGTATATGGCTCCACTATAATCATAATGAGACATATCCAAATCAATGATAAAAATTTCACAAAAAGGCTTATAGTTATATAATATATGAAAAACAAGGTCCAAAGGATAAATGGTCCAAACATGGTCTACTTAGTATAAGAAATGGAGTTGTATCTCCAAAAGGCCCATGCTAAAACTTGGTCATAAATAATATATTTTTAAATTTCTAACATCAAATTACTTACATAAAAAGGTCAAGTGGATGAAATAAAATAGAAATGCCAAAATTAGGTATAAAGTGTTCCAAACAAGTCTAAACTAAGTCTAAATAAATAAAAAGTTGTTAGGTCTTTTGGAAAATAAGTAAAAAAATCTAGGCTCAAAATAGGTATTGATAGGTCTTTTGGAAAAGGTACAAAAGCTAGACTTTAAATAGAACAATGTATAAAAGGTAAAATATTTAATCTAAAAATTTTGAAACACTTTGGCATAAACTAGGCATTTAGATTTAGACAAAAACTTGATCATTTTGAAAAAGACATGGAACTTTAGGCAAATAGAAGATTGACTACTTCCCCAAACTTAGGCACAAAAATAGTTTTCAACTTGAATAAATAATTATCCTAAGTTACATAAATTAAAATTGAAAGGTGATTTCTCTAATCCAAAATTATATAAGACCTAGATATAAACCAATCAATGTTTGGATATGAACTTATCAGGGCTAATTTCAAACTCAACATCGAAAACTAGGCTTTCTCATAATAGACAAGCTATATAAGAATGAATAACATGATGGTACTAGGCATAGATACAAAAAAGCATACGCAGGTTTCATTTAAAAATTGGAATTTGAACACAAGGCAACAAGTTTTTGAGATAATTTTATCAGTGCAATAATGTTATCATACTCTAAAGGTATGGAAAATGGGTTTTTTTTCAAGACTCCAAGGAATAAGATTTGTAATGAAATGGGCATCATAATGATGCCATTTTAAGATAAATGACACAAAATAAGGTTTGATGAATGATTAAGTTAAAATTATAGTGTCAAATGGATGGTGTAACACCTCTTCAAACAAAGGAGTGATGTATAAACAAGACTCATTTTTAGACATGGTATGATAAACAAATAGTTAGACACAGGATCAAGAAATTAAAAATGACAAAATGACATAAACACCTAAGTGTAATGTCTTAAATCCTAAAACTAACAAGGTTTCATCTTATTGTCAAAATTCATCTATATACTCACTCTTGAGAGGATTTTAAATTGTTAATCCAAAAAGTAAAATCACATGAAAATTAGGGTTTTTAGGCTTCCTCTTTTCTCAAGAGTTTGTATGATGACATGGAAATTTAGGATACTCACAATATATCAACAATATATCTATGGCAAGTGGGGTTGTCTAAACTATCAAATTTTGCTCATTTATAGATGGTCCCATATGTGTGGCAAAAACTAGATCATAATCACATCATTTGGATCCATGTCAACCATATTTTTGTGAAAATGTCTTGTCCTTTTCAAAACCACTACATCCATTAATTTCTCAATGTAGTATGATGTTTGAGTTGCCCCTACATTCTAAGGATAAGTACCACTAACAAAGATTGTTTTGACCGTTCAAAATAAACATCTTAGTGAGTCACCATTACTTTATATACCCCACTATGGAATGTGGTTGAAAAAAATTTGAGATTCAAATTCATGGGTTAATAATTCCCTAAAGAACTTGTGAGGAGGTAATGAACTCTTACCCACAATTAAAAATGCGTGAAAATAAAATATATGTGGAAGAACATTAGGGTCAATTTTGGGTCACCCAAATCATATGGATTTTGGGTAAGGCCTTAATGAATTTCCTTCCACATTTTTGGAATAAAGTGACAAAATGTAAAGAATGATCATTTTTATCACCTGAGTTCACTAAAGGGGATGGGGTGAGAGCATACATTCATCACCTATCTTGATAAACAGAGACTTTAAATGAATAAGCATAAACAAGAAACTCTTATGAGTATTTAACTAATGTGAGAGTTCATTTTATGACACTAAAATGAAGTATGTTATGAGGATTGATCTCTTTGGCATTTGTTATTGATATTGCAAGAAATTCAAAAACAACTAAGAGATGAAAACATCTAAGTACATTTGAAGCACCAAATACAATGTGTGTAATACTTAATCATGCTTAAACTTTTATCTTTCCACTATAGGACCTGAAAATTGTTAGAAATATTGCCTTCTTAAAAACCCAAAATCAAGTGAGAAAACAACATTTCAAATTTAGCTCTTAGGTTTTTTTATTTTTATCTTAGAAACCGATCATCATCGTTCGATAGAGATCGATGTCAATCCAAAGAGATTGATGTTAATCCATTAAGATCAGTGTTGATCTAGAGATATTGATGTCAATTATATATATCATCGACATTTCCTATAAAACACATAGAAACATGGGTTTTTTTATAGAAAATGGTTACTAAATGAGCTTAAAAACCAAAACATCTCACTAGATCCTAAAAGAAATGGGTCATACAAACAACAAAAAAATCATCAAACACAAAATGAAGGTAAGGAAACTCAAGTAAAACCATTTTTAGATATGTTGATGGCCATGTTCTATTGTTCACATAGGGATCATGGTAGATTCATGAAATTGACATTGATCTGTAAAATTATCATCGACCCCTATAACTTGTGATTGAATTTTGGCATCAATCCCTACAACCTATGACTTGATTAAAATAGAAAGATGTAAAAAATAAAGTTAAAACTTGAAACTTAAATATTTTCATGTATCCATTAGAAAAAATAAAAGTATCATATCAATATGCTTGGTTATATGGGATACTTTAACCCACCGAGCATTCCAACATGTGAACAAGGATTACATATAGGAGAGGTTAGTCTTGTGTTAGTCCAAAAAATAAAACTTAAATAAACACAATAAAATCCTAACACCTCTAAACTAGGCAATAGGGAAAACATAGGTAACAATCTTGCAAATGAAAACACAACTAAAACATAAAATAACACCTTCTTTTACCTTCATTGGAGATCCAAAATGGATTATATAAATGGCTTGATTAGCTTGTGCATCAATAAATTTTCATCAATGGAGCTTTGTTAGATTCACCTTTCCTTGGCACCTTTTGATTGATTGGCTTAATATTTGAGCATGGTAACACTAATTTCAAGGAATTTAGGCATTATAACACTACTCTTCTCAAAGATTTGAAGATATTTGAGTGTAATAAATTTTCACCAAAATAACTTATAGATTAAATCCTATATAATAACTCTAAAAATACCTTGCTTAAAAAAGAAGGGGTATGGGCTTGTATTTATAGCCTCAAGAACTAATTCTCACCCAAGGTGAGTTAAGGTTGAGATTAAACATGGAATGGGTTCAAACTAACCTTAGATGAGTTAAGAATAACTCTATTTGAGTTAAAAGTTGTCATGTAAATATGATTTTCAATGACTAGGCATGGCTATCGAATTGGATATTTTGGTATATTTTGGAAGAGCTTGACAAATCATAAAGGCAATAAATGAAGGATTTATATTTTTATCCCACTATGAATTCCATAATGTGAACAAATATCACATATAGGGGAGGTTAGTCTTGTATTAGTATAAGAAATAAAACTAAAATAAACACACTAAAATCTTAACACCTCTACCTAGACACTAGGGAAAGCATAGGTAATAATCTTTCATATGAAAACACAACTTAAACATAAAATAACACTTTTGTTTTACCTTTTTAAGATCTCTAAGTGGATTTTATAAATGGATTTCTTGGAAATTTCATCAATGGAGCTTTTTTGGCTTCACCCTTCCTTGGCACCTTGGATTTGATTGCTTGGCTTAAGATTTGAGAATGGTCACACTAATTTCAAGGCATTTAGGCATTATAAAACTAATTTTATCAATATTTGAATACATTTACACATAATACCTTTGTGCCAAAATATCTTATGTAGTAAAAAATGCATAATAACTCTACCATGGCCTTGTATTTATAGCCTCAAGAATTAACTCTTGCCCAAGGTGAGTTAAGGTTGAGTTTAAACATGGAATGGGTCCAAACTAACTCTAGTTAATTTGAGACTAAACCCAATTGATTTAAAATTTATCATGTAATTATTATTTTAAATTAATATGCATGGTTATCAAATTAGATATTTTGGGATATTTTGGAAGAGCTTGACAACTCATAAAGCAATGATGAAAGGATTGGTATTTTGATTTTTTGAATTTCAATTTTTAGATATTAATTAATTAAAAATGGATAATTCAACTAAGAATTTAATATTGTTTAATTATATGATTCAAATTGATTATTATTTTATCTCTTTCAAGATTTGATCAAGTGACCCACTTAATGGGTTTATAGGCCAAATTGATAGTTGTTACATTGCAAGGTGATTAGGGATGAATACATGAGGTTATTATTACACATGGGTTAGATTCATAAATAGGGATGCCTCAACATTATTATGAGCTTTGATGAATGTTTCATGACCAAATTTGGTATGTTTAGTGATTCCTAAGCTTAATTGGCAATGGTTGGTATAAATCAATATGAAGTTTGGTTGGAAGCTAGTTGTGGATAGAATTATGTGTATATAAATCCTATACCCTTATGATTGGGTCATATTTACATTTTTATTATATAAAATATTATTATTTTCCAAAATTTTCATTCAATCTCAATGATGTCACCTTTTATATTTTTTTTTGTGAGCCTTAAGCCATTTTGATTTTATATTATTTTTTATTTTCTTTCTTCCATGCTCACCATTGAGATAAATCACTCATAGTGTAATTATTCTAAATTTCAATCCAACATGGTTAAATATACCCAAGATGACATTTTCACCATGTTCATATCCCAAAGGTTATCTTACCATATTTATAAATATCCCCAAGATGATATTTTCATCTTTGATTAAGATACCTAAGACTATATTCCCATATTTTACAAAAATCCCCAGCATAATATTCTCAAATTTGATGAAGATCCCTAAGATAATCTTTGCATCTTTGATCAATATCTTCAAGATGATTTTCCCATCCTTGACGAAGATCCCCATGATGATATTAATTTATTTGATGAAGATCCATAAGAAAATATTCTTATATTTGACAAATAAATTAAATAAAATCCTCATAATCATTTCCTATATGGACTTGATAGTTTCAAATTTTATACTACCAATTTTAAAATAAAATTCACACCTTATTACCCTCCTACTACTTCTCACTCATAAAACTACACATTGGTTATCTCAAAAAAAATAAATTGTATTAAATACCACTCACAAATAAAAATATCTAATATATTAGAAAATCCTGATGATACCTACTCAGCTATTGATAATCATTAAAATTTAAACTAACACAAATTCATTGGCCAAGCTAATGATGTTACATTTCATCAAAACCATCTAAATTAATTTCATTGAATGATTTTAAAAATAACAAAAAATAATTTGATGAAGTCCAAAAAAAATTTACATTAATTTTTATTAATTATAAAAACACACTTGATATTAGTGTGACAAACATAAAATATAATAATCAAGAACATGAAAAAATGTAATACATAGTTATTTTAAATATTTAATTTATATAAAGTAATGATGAGAATTATTGTGTACCTTATAACATTCATACTAATTAACCCCATAGAAGACCCATGGTGGATAATTAGAATATCATGGTGGATAATTAGAATATCTAAACCTATACTAAGTATAAGTCACATCAAATAATTTCTTAAACTATTATGTAAAATTAATTTTACACCAACATCTTTGGATTTATCAATAATCCTTGATTATATACATATATTTAAAACATCATCGACCAACCCAATGGGATTTAACTACATCCAAACACTCTCAACATCATCAGTTAGACTAATGACACTTTTAACAGTATAATTCCTTTGGTTAGGCCAATGAAATTAAAATTAACACATGAAATTTATATGCCATTGGCCCAACCAATTATTTAAAGTATTTTTTTTAATATTATATTAAAACTTAAATAAATACCATAGATGCTAAAGGAAAAATTAATGAATGTAACTATCCTACTCTTGAACATAATATAATGTTACCCTACCATACCTCACAATTTGGGTCATCCTATGATGCATGTTATTTTATTACTTCATGCTTTGGGACATCCTATAATGTTCATACTCATGTTATATCATACTTTCAGACATCATATGATCCCCATCCTCACCCTTCATCAAACTTAAGGGAATCTTAAGATGATTTCCAATTATTAAAATCTCACACTCAAAAAGTAATAATTTAAAATATTGTACCCATTAAAGACAAATAAATTCAACTTCAAGAATTTTTTAGAGAATAGTGCCTAGTTTTCAATAACATACCATGCTAGAGGTATGTTCATTTATTGTACTTAGTTAGACATTTAATATTATATGCATTTCATGTTATCACAATTTGCATGTTACTTATAAGTCTCTTATGTTGTATCTTAATTAACTTCATGTATGTAATTGGGATCCTTTATATCATTATTATACCACTTCTAGGCTTCTTTATATTTTTTTTATATATTGCATTTTGGGGCTTATTCCTTCTATATTGCATCTCTAATATTGATTTTGAATTATGTTAATAATGTTATGCACTAGGATCTATTATTTCTCAACTTCAAATTATCTAAGAAATATAGGTTTAATTTAAATTTTTTAGAGGTAAAATATTTTATTTTATTACTTTTCCCAACCCACTAATATAAATAAAAGTATTTGTATTAAAAGTTATCAAATAAAATATAAAAGAGGATTAAATTTTTAAATCCTAGTCTTATTTTAAGATGGATCATGTTAAGCCAAAGATTTATTAAAATATTTTATAATAAGAATTCATGGGAAAGGAAAAAAGGATCCCACCATTATTTAAATATTCATAAAAAATTATTCTTGTGTTTATATAAGTAAAAGGTAGGAAAGTACATAGTTAAACTTAGCCATAAAGTATAACATAAAAACATGGGCATAATGGGAAAATTGGGAAAGATTTATTGATCCAATAAACATGAAAAGAAAATACAAAGATAAAATATGGATAGAGTTGGAAAACATGGAAAAAGTCAAAATTTTCTAGTTAATTCATATTATACTTCTCTACATGGGTAAGTAAGGATTAAAAGGTTCTTCATCCTCTTATTATATATAATCTAATGATGTATTTGGATCAAAAAGATGGTTCGTTAGAATTATAAGACCATTTATTTTTTAATCTAGATCTAAATAATCTACTTATATTATAAAATATTTATTTCAATTATCTCATTGTAATGGAGTGTATTTTGTGTGTATTACCTTGAAAATAAAATAATGGTCATGACTATAAGTGATCATCCTTCCACTTTGTTTTGCTTCTATCTCACCTCTTAATTCTATTTATTTTATATATTTTCACTTTCCTTTCCTTCATATTATTGGATCTAATTTTTTAGTGATACGTAATCAAACCATTTATTTTTATGGTGTATCACCTCCCATTTTATGTTTATGTATTTCCTCCTTTTCTCTTGAAATTTTTCATTTCTGCATTTAGATTAATTATAATAACACTAGATTAGGAAATCAAACTAGTTAGGTCTTGAGGTTATCTTGTAAGATTAGTTATGTATTTAGAAATATTTACCATGTTGTGATTATTGTGTGGGTACAACCAATTGAACATATTGGACCATTAAAAACTTCTTATATTATTTTCCTTCGATATGCCTTCTTATTCCTCACTTTATTACACCTATTAACTATCATTGTACATGTTAACTCTAGTATTATCTTCCCCAATTTATTTATGCTAGTGATAATAATTCCATTTTAAACCTCTTTGATTTTACCTTACTTTTTCATTCCTTTGCAACCCATTCTAATTTAGAATCACTTTCAAATTGACTTTTTTTCCTCATTTTATTGAACTTTATATATATTATTTTTATCTCTAATATTGAACCTTTGAGCTTATTCTCACTTAGTGTGCCTCTTATATATTTTTTTAATTTACTATTCCTCTATGATTTTAGTTTATGAGTCCCATTATAAGGCCTTGTCTATAGTCATATATTGCTTTTTAGATATACATATTGTGTGTGTGTGTGTGTGTGTTATATTTAGTATGATGTTATACATTTTCCTATATAGATCCTTATATTGTTGGTATTTATTAACCTATGTATATTTTTGTAAACCTGACATTAATATTACATAACTATTATTTTAGTTAATATTCATATTTTATTATTATCTCTTCTTAGTGTTATAAATTTGTCATCACATCTTCACTATCATTACATTTGAGTGAAACTGACATGAATCCATCCCCATATTTATGTTATGTGATATTCATTTATTTTTATTTTAACATGGAAATAATGACTTTTTACTATATTATCTTCACCATCATTACATTTTGGTGAAACTAATCTGAATCTTACCCATTCACTATGTTGGAATATATTAATATTTTTTTCACTTTTTAGTGCTATATATTTTTCATATCACCATGATTAAATTTTGGTGAATCCTAATGACATCAACCTGACCAAGAATGATTAAAAAAATTTAAAGTAACAAAAATTCAATAGCCAGGTTAATGATGTTTAATTTCATTACAACCAACTAAATTCATTAGATTGAATGATGTTAAAAATATAAAAATTAATTTTATGAAGTCAAAAAACATATTAAACTCATTTTTACTAATTATAAAAAACTCTTGAAGAGGAAAAAAATCAATATAGGGTCCACCAGACATAGTACCTAATCTTTGAAGAGGAAAAAAATCAATCTTGTGGGTTGATTTAGTTTCCAAAGAGCATTCAAATAGTATAATATTAGAAGATTCCATCCTGATCTTGATCGTAAAAAGAAACCAAGTTATGTCTTGATGTCCTAATTTATATCATAGATAAGGTTGAATCTTTCCTTGTCAAATTCTCTCTTAGCTAAATTCAATGATTTTAGGCATAATATTGATTCATTTAAAAAGTGGGATAGCTTAAAATAACATCTCAAGGGACATATTGACATCATTTTTATGCCTATGAATTTTTTTGATCAACTTGTCTAATTCTAAATATTATATTAGGATTTTCACTAAAGGCCCATGGTTCAAGGGCAAATCTAATATTTGCCTTCACAATTAAAAAGCATGTCTCAATATTGATAGTGTCATAATGGAGGACATCCATATATGGGTGAAATTTCTAGAATTACCCCTAGAATTTTGGTCCCTAGAGGTTATTTTGGGTATCACCAGAGATCTTAGATAACTAATTTCCATCAATACCATAACTAAGTCTAGACACAAACTCCTGGGTACCCATTATTATGTTTTCATTCTAGTTGACAAACCCATTATTAATTCCATCAAGATCATATCTAAATAGGGGTTTGGTATAAATGCATTATGTTTAAAAGGGACTTAAAAATATGGAAAACTTGTGATGTCTTGAATCATTCTTCCAAGGATTATTCCTTGAGCAGAAACCATCCCTCCCCCCCACTACCCATTAGGTTGAGAAACCTCTCCCCTTGAACCCTTTCCCCCATCCTCCTCAAGATCCTATCCCTAATCCATCTTCCTATAACCCTTCTCCCCTTCCCTTCCTTCCTAAACCTACTCTTGTACCTCTTCATTTATGAAAAACATTTTCAGTCATCACCCATACTAAGTCTTTGCCTTCCCTAAATATTCTTAGCCTTACCAAGTCTTTATCTTCCCTAAATATTTTTATCCTTGCTTGGGTCAACTCAGTCTCAAATATCTTGACTGATGTTGGATCTATTACACTATTTTATTTGAAGCCTAATAAATCAATTTTGATCATACCTCCATTGGTTAATATCTTGGTTGAAGTAGTTCTACTCCTTGTATGTCCCTCAAGGAACACCAAGAAGATGTCCATGAAGACTCATCTATCACCCTTTCATTTGAATTGTTATCATATGACAAGGATCTAATTCTTGAATGAGTCATGCATGTTTAGGATTTGTTAACTCCAATTAGATGATTTGGGCTACCTAGACCTTTTTATGCTATCCAAGGATAATGTTCTTCAACAAGTAAGAGATAAAATACTGATATAATTAAGGAAATAGTAGAGGAACAATGGACAAAGGTTGAATTCAAAAAGGGAAGTAAAAAAGCCAAAGTTGGAGGAGAGTTGAAATATGCTAGAATATTGACTAATAAAAATTACAAAAAATAAAAAACTAACAAGCAAGTAGTGAAGGATACTCAAATGACCCTTAGACACTTCTCAAGAAATAAGAAATGAAGATCATATCCTAGAATATAAGTGGTTTAAATAACCTTGAAAAATAAAGACTAGCTAGAAACATGGTTTTGAATCATAAACCTAATAGCTTAATTCTCCAAGAAACCAAAATGTCTAAGAAAAATTTATTGAAGAATAAATCTAATATCTAGGATAAAGCTCTTTTTAGTAGTATCAGTTCTAGAGGTGTTTCTAGTGGGATGGTAGTTTTTTGGGATCCTTTTGTCTTAGAAGGAATGGTCCTATTAAAATCCAAAATTTGTATTACAGTGTTTTTCAAAGATATTTATAGTAAAGTGGAGTGGGTTATAAAAAATTTCTATTTCCTAAATATAATAATGATCTAAAATTATTATAGGTAGATTTAATTGAGATTAGGAAATATTTAAAAGATAAGAAATGGATGTTGGTAGGAAACTTTAATTGTCCTCTATCCCCAGGGGGGAAAAGGGGGAACTTATTCTCTTAATGACATCATGATAGAATTTAGTTATTTTATTGTAGAGATAGATCTCACTAGTGTTAACTTAAAAGGCAATCCCTTCACCTAGTCTAATAGGAGAATGGGAGAAAACCTCATTTTTAGGCTTGGTAGGTTTTTAGTTTCAATGTTGTGGGATTTACATTTTGTCAACTCCTTATCCTCCCTCCCCAAGATTGAATCCCTTAATTTTATCTACTGAAAATATGTTTAAAAGAAAAATTACCCCTTAAAGATTTAAAAAAATGTGGTTTTCTAATCCAACTCTATTTGAATCACTGAAGGAATGGTGGAAGTTTCTAGTGAAATGATCTACCATGTATATCCTAGCTATGAAACTCAAATACATCAAGTATAATCTTAAGATTTTATAATAAGGAAGTTTTTGGGAATATATTCAACTAAACATGTAGGATTAAGGAAAATTTATGTAGAATTGAGGAGGAAACTAATTCCTTCATCTCCACTCCCTCTTTACACACTAAATAAAAGGAAATTTTAAGTTTATTTCATAATTTGGATGCTAAGGAAGAAATTTTTTGGTTGCAAAAATTGAAGAAAACTTAGCTCAAGGAAGTTGATAGGAACACCAATTATTTTCACCTCTCATATTATTATAATAGTTATCATAATATCATTTTACAAATCACGGGGTAAGATGGGAATTGGTACAAAGATGAAAAAGACAGTGAATTACAAATGTTTAGCTTCTATAAAAATATTTTGGCTTATGTTACCTCTCAATATGTATAGCTATAATATCGAGTGGTTAATATCATCTAGGTAATTATATCCCAAAAATATTATCCCACCATCATATCTCCACTTTTAAATGAATATATTAGATCTATTGTCTTCTCTCTACAAGGTGATAAGGCCCCTGGCCTAGATGGCTTACCCCCATTTTACTTTTAGGTCTTTTGGGACATCTTCAAAAATGAAGTTTGATTAGTTTTATATAAATTATTCAAATATATAACTATGCTTTATGAATTCAATAATATTTTTTTTGGTTTTAATCCCTAAGTATCATGGGGTAACCCAGTTGAAGGAATTTAGACCAATTATCTTATGTTCCACTTTCTACAAGATATACACTAAAGGTTTGGATTTAAGGATTCAAATTCTCTTGACATGTTGATTATGAAATAACAAGTGGATTTAATTTTTTGTAGGCAAATATTAGATGGTATTATTATTACCCATTAAAATATTCATTTGATGGCCAATTCATCTTGAAAAGGCATGTTCCTCAAATTAGATATGAATAAATTTTATAATAGGGTTTCATGGAACTTTTTGGATAGTGTTATTAAAAATTTTGGGTTTAATTAGGTTGTTATAAATATGATCACTTCCTACATATCCACCCCCATGTTCTTAGTCATTATCAATGGGGTTACCATAGGTTTTTTTCTAGCAGGTAGAGGTCTTAGATAAGGTGATCCCATTTCACCATATTTATTTATCTTAATGGTAGAAACCTAAGAAATATAATTGAGATTAAAAATTATTTTGGGGTCATAAAGGGAATTTTAGTAGCTCCTAATATCATATATGTTACCCACTAATAATTCATGGATGACGCTCTGATGATGGGACAATCATTATTGAAGCTAAATGTTTCAAGAAAATACTTGAAATGTATGAGGTAGTGTTAGGTCAAAGCATAAATTTCCAAAAAATATCCCTATTATTTATTAATACTATACCTTATCTACAAAGGAAGATTTACAGGATCATCATTTATGTTATAAATAATATTCCTTTCTCTTACCTAGGCATTCCTCTCTTTGAGGAAAAAATGAAATCAGATTTTTGGAATCCTCTCATAGATAAGATTTAGAGGAAATTATCCAAATGGAAAGGGAATTCACTCTCCCAAGATGGAAAATTTAAATTACTAAAGGTCTCATCCCAATGTACTTCATGTCCTTACTTATTATCCTGGTAAAAGTGGTAGAATAAATTGAGCAACTATAGAAGAATTTTCTTTAGAAGGGAATGGAAGATAGATTCAGATTCCCTCTTTTATCTTGGAATAAATCTTGTTTACCTTTAGATAAAGGAATATTGGGTCTTATAAGGGTGAGATATATAAAACAAGATTTTTTATCTAATCAAGGGTGGAGGTTGATTAAGGAAGATAACCAATGGACTAGGATCATCAAGGAAAAATATTTGAATTCTAGGGAGGCTTCCTACTTTCTTTCAAAAGAAGGTCTTATTAATAGTTCTATCTTTTGGAAATATTTGAGAGATAAAAAGGATATTATTTTGAGAGGGTTAAAATGTAAAATAAGTAAAGGAAATAGAGTAGACTTTTGGGGGGATATTTGGTTAAATTAGACCCCACTTAAATCCTTTCCTCCTATAATAGGGTTAATTTAGTATTTCAAAGAGCTCATAGGTCATAGAGTGTGTGATTATTGGTAGGAGATTAAAGGTATAAAAAGGTTTAACCTTTTCCATAAAGAAGATTTGAATCACCAAAAAACTCTTTTCTTACAAGAGATAAGCATGGTGATTTAGAACACTCATATCAACATCTTACCAAAATATGATGACCTAATATGGATGGCTAACCCCAATGGGTTGTTTTATATCAAAATCTAGTTATCTTTCATTATGGGAACAAGAAGAAATAAAGGAAAATTGGAATTTTTTGTGGATTAAAAATCTCATCCCCAAGATCAATATTTTCTTCTAGTTGGTAGCTCAAAACAAAATTCTAATAGTGGATAATTTAATGAAGAGGGGAATTCTAATTCCTAACAAGCGTGCTTTATACAAATATAAGGTTGGATCTATAGAACACATTTTCCTTTCATATCCTTTTTATTCCTCTATCTTCTAGTATTTCTTTAATTTGTCTAATTATTCTTAGGTCTCATCAGGGTCAATAAAGGATCTGATCTATCAATGGGAGGCACCTTAGTATTATCCTCCGCTAAAATTATAGGGGGATCTTTCTCTTCCTTACATTTTCTACTGAATTTGGATTTATACGAATTTGATCATCTTTGATAATCTGAATCCTATTCATTCCTTAGCTTTTAAGAAAATTATGGCTTTTTTCAAAGAGAATCGGTTAACCTATGCTCCTCCTATGATGATCTTCCTTCCACTCAATTTTATTAGATTATTCATTTGTTAAATCTTGAAATCCTAGCATATTCTCATAAGCAATGTGTAGATATATTAAAGATTAAGTGGACTTGCCTTCAATCTCAATGGCATAAACTAAATTTCAATGGAATAGCTAAAGGGAACCCTAAACCTATGGGAGTTGGAGGTGTCATCATGGATTATAATGGAAATCTCATGGTTTCTTATGTGGTACCTTTGAAGATCCAAGATAACCACATGTAATAAGCTAAGGATGCTTGGTGGGGCATAGATCTTGTAGTCAAGATGGGACTAGATAATTTAAAGGTGGAGGGAGATTCTATTAACATCATCAATTGTCTAAAAAGTTCCTCCTAATCTCCCTAGAATATTTCCAATATAATAGAGGATGTAAACAACTTGCTTACTTTCTTTAAGGGGGTGTTTATTGATCATATTTATAAAGAAGGTAATAAAATCATAGATAAAATGGAAAATTTAGGGGTCATTAGTGTATCTATAACCCATTGGCAAGGTGATGTGTCATTTCCAATTAATGTCATACCCTTCATCAAACTCAATAATGGATAATCCAATGCATGACATTATGGCTTCATTATTGTTAAATATAATTAGCAAGGGTGGGGGATATTTCACATGCGTAAGGTTATAACATCTTTCCCACACCTCAAAATATTTCACAAATGGATTTATTTCATATTAAGATCTAATAAGCTTAACAACTATGCTATCAACATCATTATAGATATTACTACAAGGGGCCCCACCCATAAAAATTTAGAGGAAAAAAATAACCAAAGATGGGAGGTGAACATGATAGATTAGAACCTATATCCTATGTTGAGGTGTAATAATATGCCTATGTATTAAAAAATATGGTTAAGGGTGGGATTGAGAGATTTATAGAGAAACTAGCCAGCCATGATGTGGTGATTTCCATAGATTTCACTCATGGTTAGAACAAAAGGGAGGTTTGAATGTGCATTTTGAATCTCTCAATCATTAAATAAATCATAGGTATGAATTTTCATAGTGTAAAGGAATTTAAATATAAAAAGATAAAGGATGAATTGTTAAGTATTTTGTACAACACTAAGAAAAAAAGCCCAAGTTGTCGAACCACAAAGGGTTTCTGAGGGTGGACCCTCCCAAGAAGTTATTGGATGTTTACAACCAAATAATGAGGTATATTACCCTTAAGGGAAAGCATACTGTGATCTTGTATCACCATTTATTTCTATTTAACCACTTCAGTATACCTTTCCTTTTACTCAAATCATTAGAAGAATCTATCAATAATTTTAAATGCAATCCCTCTATTGATATAATTAACTAGGGGTTGATCTTCATCTTGGTCAAAATGGGGAACTCTTTTAGACCAGTTTATTTATAGTGGCCATACACATTATAAGTGAGTAGGAAGAATCAAATAGGGAGGATAATTTTTTCTCAAAACCTAAAATAGAACCTATAGGGGGATAAAATGAAGGTTTTAGAGAAAATAATGTATAGGGATATTTCCAACCAAGTGGCATCCAAAATGGGGTACCAATATTTATAAACCCCATCACCAAAATGTATTATGTCTCTTTTAATTTTAAATTGAAACAAGAGATTGAATGGTCTATGGAAAAACTGTAAACTAAGGTGGCCATTTAGAAGTTATTGAGCATGGAAATCTTTGATGAGTTTGAGAAGCTAAAAGATTTGTTGGTCTCTGGGGATTTCTCTTTAAGTAAGGGTGGCTTTAGTCATGATAAGGAGGAAGAAGAGGATGCTTGAAAACCCCCCATGGAGAAATAATAAGTTAAAATAGAGGTAGAGATGAAGTCAGAATGGATTTGGAATAAGGGAAGGAAGATTTCAAGTCTAAAAGGTTGAAAAGGAAGAGGTATATCACGAAATCCATTTATGTAATTGGAAACCGAACCATAGGTAGGTAAAATAAAACTAATAAAATGGTGACCAACAAACTAGTCCTCTATTTGGATTCTAAATATTTGGATTAACTATTTTTTATTGTCTAGATTTCTTGTCTTTTTGCTAGTATTTTGGCATCTTTTTGGCTGAAGAGAATGGTTTTAGTTGGTTTCTAGGTTCTATTTATTTTTTCTTGTTATTTTACCTTGAATATATTTTGGACTCTTTTTTTATATGGAATGAGACCCTCAAGCCATATTTCAATCTTATCAAATTAAAAATTATGAGTGTGACCATATACTATATAACTCTCCCACTAATTCAACCCATATAATTCAAAATATCTTAACCTATACTAAGCATAACTCACTATAATTAATTTATAAAATTTCTATGTAAAATTAATCTCATCTAAACAATATTATCTTGACCAATGATTCTTATTTATAGACATATATTTAAAAAATTAGTTGCCAATAGGGTGGTATTTAATTACATGCAAACACTCTCGATATCATCAACTAGGTTGATGACACTTATAATAGTATAATGCCTTTGGTAAATTTAATGACATTCAAATTAGCACATGAAATTTAAACTCCATCATCCCAACTGATGGTTTAAATTAAAATTTTGAACATCCTCCTTAAAATTAAAAAAATACCTTAGATTTTGAAATAAAAATTAATCAATACAACAATTCAACAATTACTCTTGAACATAATAGAATGTTACCCTATCATACCTCACATGTTGTGGCATCTTATGATGCCCATATTTTTATTAATTAATGATTTATGGCATCTTATGATTCCAATTCTCATGTCATATCATACTTTGGGACATCATATGATCCCCATCCTCACCCTTCCTCAACTCTGATGGCATCTTATGATGGTTTAAATTTATTAAAGTCTCACTCACAAATAATTAATAATAAAAAATATTGTACCCATTAAATACAAACAAATTCAAATTCAATATTTTTTCATATAATAATGTAGTTTCTAAGAACATACCATGTTAATGGTATGTTCTTTATTTATTTCACTTAATTAGACATTTATATTATATACATTTTATGTTAGCACTATTTACATGTTATTTCTAAGTCTATTCCATTGTATCTTTATTTACTTTATATATTTACTCGGGCTTAATATTATTATCATACCAATTTTGTGATTCTTCATATTCTTATTTCACTATTTGACTTTAGGGATTCTTCCTTATATATTACATTACTAGGCTTACTTCTTAATTCTATTAATAATTATATGCACTAGACTCTATTATCTCTAAGCTTCAAATTATCTAAGAATGATACGATTAATTTAAATTTGTTATATATAAATATTTCATTTTATTAGTGGGTTAACCCTACCATTTTAAATAAAATTATATGTATTAAAATCTAGCTAAATAAAAGGTACAAGAGAATTGAAAATTTAAAATCTTTATCTATTTTAAGAGGCAACATGCTAGTCCAAAACTTTATTTAAATATTTTAGAATAAGAATTCATGGGAAAAGAATAATGGATCCCACTATTATTTAAAAATTCATAAAAACTTACTCTCTATCTATATAAGTAGAAGGTAGGAAAGCACAATGTTAAAATCAGCCATAAAATATAACATAAAAACATGGGCATCGTGGGAAAATTGGGGAAGATTTATTGAGCCACTAAACATGAAAGGAAGCTACAACAAGAAATATGGATATAATTGGACAACATGGAAAAAGTCATAACTTTAAATTTAATTCCTATTATACATTTGTACATGGGTAGCTAAATATTAAGGGCTTCTTCCTCCTCTTCTTATGTATAATATAATGAGCTCTTTGGATCAAAGAGCTTGCTCCTTTGAATTTTAAGACCATTTATTTTTTAAATATATATCTAAATAATCTACTTATATTCAGTAATATTTATTTCAAACCTTTCATTGTAATGAAATATTGTGTGTATTATCTTGCAATTAAGGGAGTGATTGTGACTATAAGTGAACATCCTACCACCTTGTTTCATTTCTCTCTCACCTCTTGCATTCTATAATTTTTTTATATGTTCACTTTCCTTTATTTCATATTAGTGTTTAAATTTTTGAAGTGATAAGGAGTTAAACCATTTATTATTATAGTTCATCACCACCCATTTTATATTTATTTATTTCCCTCTTTTCTATTGAAAATTTTCATTTTAGTGTTTAGTTTAAGTATAATAAAACTAGATTAATAAATAAAACTAACTAGCTCTATTTCTCTTGCAAGAGCAATCCTACACTAGAAAGAGTTACCATGTTGTCACTATTGTGTAGGTACGACTATTTGATCAATTTAGTTTATTTTTTAGATACATAAGCATTAAGGGTTTATAATATCTTAATAAAATGGATGAATAAAACCATTTTAAAGCATGAAAAATTATATAACATAATATAATGACTATAGAAAATTACCAAATATAAAAAATAAGATACCAAATGATATTATGATATTTTTAACAAAAATAAGAGATAATACTTAGCTAGTTTTTAGATGCATAGGTAGATATTAAATGTACATGTTGAAGATTATGTAGATTGATGCTTAGGATCTTATCAATAGATTATGGAAATATTATTTTTGGAGAGACAGACACTAATTACAACATTTGGACACTATATTTGATGGTTTTGTCCATTGATTAATTCTCTATATTCACTGTATTTATAAGTGATCATATATAGTTATTTAGATTTTTTGTCACCTCTCTATTCATGTGTCTAGATCATGTGCACATGATCATTTAAATGTATATATATCAAACCCTAGTTATTCACATTATGCCATGTCACTTTACCAAACATGGGCTAGTGGGATTATGAATTCAAGCTTACCACAAGGACCCCATTTTTCAATGAGTGTTGTCTACATAGGAAAATACTCCAAGGAGGGCGTCTGACAACTATAGTTCTCCCCTAAGTGTGGTATTGTGTGTGATAAGGGTGAAATATGATATATTCAAGGGCATGCAATGATCTAACTTTTAAATTGAATAATAATTCTCATGGGATGTTGTCTAAATTTTTTATACCTCTAATATAATTGATCCTATGACTGATATAGAAATAGGGAAGAATAAAGAATTATAACTTAATTGTGAAATTGATTAAATTATCTTGAATGGGTGCTTCCTTCATACTTTATATATGAATAATGAGTATAATATTGATTGTATTTATACCACACATTTTAAAAATATCTCACATAAGGGTTAGATAAGACAAATATGTTGACTCATATGCTTTGAAAGATTTGAAATTTAAATTAATTTTGAGTTATGAACACTAAATAAGGAATCTCAACACTAGTGTCAATGTTAGTGTCCTTATGTGAATGATAATGTCTAATAGGGTATCAAAATACTAAAGGTATTTAGATTATACTAAATAATATCAATCATTATTTAAGCTTGTTATAGTGTATAAGGGATCTAATTCATCAAAATGATAGGTTCAAACCATAAAATAAGTAGTTAGGCATAATAAGATGGAGAATATGAACCTTTTGTCAACATGAAGGTCAAAAACTAAGGTAGATCCCTAATTTGAATTTTATAAGTGTACAATATTGAAATGTTATATATAATCAAATTTTAGTATCTAAATTTTTCCTCTTTAATCTAGTAATGCATAAAGATGAAATTACTAGGTTAAAAATATGCATACTTGGGTGTGTAAAATACATCTTGAATTTGATTGATCCATGGTGAATTTTATGGTGGTGTATTAGTTACAAAAAATATCATGATGTAGTATAAATCAGTGTATGTAATTTGAAATTGAATAATTGAAATACTCAAAAATTAAAGAGAGTAAGGTAGGAGAGTACCTAGGTGTTGATGCAACCATGTTTCCCCTTGGTACTTTTCTTTGGTAAAAATGATTTATTATGAATCAATGGAGCTGAAATAGGTTCAAACTAAACATTGGATATTTAAAGAGGAAACTTGGAGGGTAATTATGCCCCAATCTAGTGTAAGGGTGAATTATGACATGACCATTAAGATCGCTAAATCTCAATCACAGACCTTAATTGTATATATAATAATTCCAAGTTAAGTGGTATAACCAAATAAACCTTAAAAAGGGAGACTATTATAAGGCCATTAAGGCCATTGAATTGGAACCATAATGCTCAAAGGAGACAACTGATATATATAGCAAAGGCTCAAAATGTGCTTCTTAGTAAAAAAAGGTCACTCTTGGTAAAATGTTTTGGATATGTATTTTCAATTTTTGGTTCCCTTGCATGGAATATTCACATATAATGTGTCTTAATCCAAGTTATCTATCAAAATTTAACCTTTTATAAATGACTACATATAATATTTGTAATAAGTTTAATGAACTTTGTCCCAAATCCATAAAAAATTAATGCCAAATGTATAGGATTTTGACCCAAATGTTTATCTAAATCATGTAAACTTTATCAAATTCTACCAACTATGTATTTGTGGAGTCATGTATCTATGACATTACCCCACTAATATGCCCCCCCCCCCCCATTTTGAGGTGAGGGGAGTGGATTATGGTCATCACCTTACCTTAAAATTATAAGATAACTAAACTATGTTTATGAATCATGTATCATATAGGAATAATATGTATAAGTAGATATATCAATGAAGATTGTAGTATGTGATCAAAAAAATCTATAAGATGCATGTTATGGATCATGGAAACATATATAAATTAATAATAAAATATTATCAAACAATCAATCACACACACAAGATCACTCAATGTCACACAAAATGGTTCTAAGGAGACCACTAACTAGGGACATGTTCAAATGTTTCACACTAGAAGAGAGGACATATTCAAATGCCCATGAAAAAATAAATAACACTCAATGGTATAAGGGATTAAAAGTAAGGAAAATATTAAAATTTTGTACAATCAATACAATAGAAGACATGATTTACACTCAAGGAAGTGATAATGTGAATAAATGAGGTATAATTAGCCAACATAAGAATATCATACTAGTCCTTGCATATGTGTTAGTAAAAAATGTCATGTAACATAACATATCAAATACAATATATAATATGTAAGATTTAGTATATACATGTGTAGGTATTAGTATATAGGCTCAACATGATAATTTATAAGTGATCATAGAATAATATAGCTTGTATCAATCATAATAAAAATAGAATCAAGATGCCCCCAACGTAGTGCATCATGCAGGAAGAGGAAAGGTTGAACATATGAATGTGCATGTATCATGTATCTCATGTATTCTTATATCACACTTAAGTACCTATGAAGCATATATGTGTATATAAAATAAATGATATGATATATATTAGCATAAATTAAATAACATAGATTCCAAATAACTAGTAAACATATATATGTTGAATAATTTTTTGTACTTTCAATTTATTTGAATGTTTTCTTTATTCTTAGAATAATTAATTTATTTGGATTTTTTAATTTTTTTATTAATTTTTTTGGAATATTCTTTGTTGATATTTTTGTCCCAAAATATCATAACATCTGATACCCTAAGGGATACCCCCTTCATTTTCTTGAAAAAACCCTTGAAACCACCAAAATCCATTTTTTCCCTTTGAATTATAGAATATAAAACTCTAGATGAAATTTTAAATTTGTAAATTGATTCATGAGTTCTAGATCTTGAAAATTAGCTAACCACCCAAACTAGAAGAATCTAGAACTAGGCATGCATTTTGAATCAAAATTGCAAAATGCATGCTGAGCTCTAGATCCTATGAACCTCCAAACTGGTATAATCTAGAACTTGATACACACTTTGCAATTTGAAAATTTTCAAAATGCATGATGAGCTCTAGATCTTACCACATGTTTTTTAATTTTAAAAATTATAAAATGCATGCCAAGCTCCAAATCCCATGAACCTCCAAACTAGTAGAATCCTTAACTCAACATGCATTTTAAAATTTACAAAATTATAAAATGCATGCTAAGCTCTAGATCCCATGAACCTTCTAACCAATAGAATCTAGAACTTGACACGCATTTTGTAATTTTATAAACTATAAAATCCATGCCAAGATCTAGATCATGTGAATTTAAAACACCCCTTTTCCCATGGCATTTAGAACTTGAAATGTAATTTGAAAATTTGTAAATTATGTCCTATGTTTTGCTTCCTACCGACCACACAATCTATGGGATCAATAACTCTAGGTGAAATTTGTAAGTTGTAAAACTTGAAAAACGCATTGCAGGTTCTACCTTCTACCATTCAAGCAAATCAAACACCTCAACCTTGTGGATATGGGATTGTATCCAAGCACCTCCTATATATTCCACCAAGCACCATTAATGCATTAATTATAGGGGTTATCCTATTTAAACTAAGCAATTTGAGGGTTTTTTTATTATTATTTAATTTTCTAAGTGTGTTTTGAGCTCTAATAATGACTCTCATGTATCTAAACCTCTATCCACATGCAAAAAAATTACCTAAAAGTTGAATCCATGATTACATATTGACTTACACATCATTTTCATTTTTTCATGGTATTTTCCTTGTGTTTTCCACCATTATTCTTGCAAATTTTAAGATTTTTCAAGATCTTTCTCTTCTTATGAAAAGCTTCAAGTTATTTTGATTAGAGTTACCATTGCTTGTTTGAACATTATTTTATTAGGGTTTCTCTATATTTTCTAGGTGTTGATAGTTTTGTTTTGTTATGTTGTCATTATCTCCAAAATTATAGATAATAAATCTAAGGTTTTGTCTCTAAAAAGTTTCATCATTAAAACCTTGATATTTTTCCATCCTAAATTCACATGTGGAATCTAGGGTTTCATCAAGACAAGTAAATATTCCTTAAGCATATTCCCCATTAAAACTAGTGAATATTCCCTACAGATACCTCCAAGGTCCTTGTATACATTGGACTTAACTCAAGCACCTAAAGTCTTCATGGGTTTTACCATTGTCACAAGCACCTAAGATCCTTGTAAAGTTCCAAGTCCTCATTGATAATGGACCTAATTTAAAAACTTCCCATCCCCATGGGAATCCACATTACTTCTAACACATTCTATTTCCTCCAGAGATCCAACCTACTTGAAACACTTCTTATCTCCATGAAGTTGTCACCTACTTCAAGCATATCCTATTTCCATCAGAAAATTTTCATTGAAAACCTTCCATCTCCATTTGGGATTATATTTGCTTAGAACACCTACAAACCCTACCAACAATTAGTTTTTCATAAGCAATAAATCCAAATTCTATGTCTCCAAAAGAGATTAATTTTACATCCAAAGGCCCTAGAGTGACTCCTAGTTAAAATTCCAATACAACAAAGATAACAAATATTGATTTAGGTCATATTGACCTAGGATACTTTTAGACCATAATAAGTGCAGAGTTTAAGAGTTATTAGATATAGAGTATTTATGACTCTAACTTGCCATAAATTATAACATTTCCATTATCAATCCAAAGCCCTAAGTTGGTGCTCACACTAGCCAAACACTATAATCTTGACAAAAGAGAAGTCTTGAATGAAAGAGGGGAAATGATTTTGAATCTATACCCTTACTTCATTAATTTATTATTTGTAATACCATAATTTGAGAGTTATCTTGATATAACTCCATAAACATCTACACAATTATTTGAAGACAAAAGATGTGGGTGTTAAAATATTATCAATAAAAAATGGTTTAAGTCTCCCAAGGATTCCTCCACCACACTATCAAAGACCTTATATAGGCCATATTATAGAATTAATTTTCACCCTTGTAGAGGGTTGTTTAGGATCTCTCCAACTAATCTATATTATTGGGATAACCTGAAGCTATGGGTAACCTATGTTAGGATTGAACCTTTAGATAAGGTCAACTTCCTCTTGATGCTCACCTAAAACTAATGATTCATAGGGAAAAGGTTTATAAATATGGTCAAAGGACACTCATATAATCTTGAACACACATAGTTTCAATAAAATACAACTATGTCTTACTCAATCTCACTAGTTGCATAAATATTTCATAGAAGAGGTTCCAAATGGAACACTAGTCTAGACCTGAAATTTAGTTTGAAAACATATTTAAAGAGGCAAGCAAAAGGATAACAAAGTAGCAAGAATATCTTTCACAAAATTACCATACACAAGCATGCTAATTACTGAATAAATACAAGATATAGGTAAGGAGTTGATCCTATTACTTCAAAAGGTAGTTCTTACAATATTTTGATAAGGTTTTACCATATAATATGAGCACACTTTTTCAAGAGTCTCTATGAGCATCCTTGTCTCAGAAAAGAAAATGTTAAATTCTAAAAGTTGAGAACCCCTTCAATGGGAATGAGAATAGGATATATAGGAGAAGAGGGAGAGAGAAAGTATGTACAAAGACGTTATTAGAAAAATAACACTTTGTCTTAGGTCATTAATTGAACATGAGCTTCCACCTTTGCTTTTTAGCCAATGAAAACCTTGTCACTTCTTTGATCAATCAAGACACTTCCCATGGCTTATTGAGTGATAAAAGCCCCAAAGGTTTTAATGATGCATTGAATGCTCCTATATGTAGTTCCCATCATTTGACCTTTTCTTTTATCCTTCACTCCATCTCTAATTTGAGTACAAAACCTCATACTCATGGATCTAATTGAATCATGTATTTATAATTTTTAGGTGGCTACTTTTTAAGACTATGTCCATGCTACAGGACAAAAATCCTTTACATTAGTTACCTATCTACTCCACCTTCATATTTAGATCACAGGTCTATGTTATAGACTAAAAACCAATCTAAGGTCATTATTTTTCCTATCATTTTCCATACTCTATTTGATGCTTGCTCCCATTTAGCCATAAACTTATTGACCTATGATCTATGATAGGTCTAAAAGACCTAATATATCTTTATAGATCCCTAATGGTAATGCTTGGTCCCTATTGTTTATCCTAGCTAAACTTGGGTCAATCCTGAGCTCAGTTATACATATGCTTACTTACCTTGGTCAAAAATTGACCCTTAAACTCCTATCTAAGTTACCTAGGCTCACCTTTATTCTGATTGGTCATAAAAATCTAACTTAGCTCATTAACATATTAATTCATCTCTCTCTATTGATTTTGATTTACATAATCAACTAATAGCCATTAATCTTCAACCAATTAAACACATCATTGACACCTATCATGTATGCATTTTCTCCTAATATTCATTGACCCTTTGAACTCTACTCATCATTAGATCTAAATGCTCAATTAAATGCTAACTATTTATCTAATAGGACCCATTATTTGAAATCCAATGACTATTTCATGATTTTTTAAATTAACATCCTCACTCCCTTCAAATATCATTCATGTGGTTGTCAATGATGTTCATGAAACCATCAAATTTAAGCTAAAATGAGTTGGTTTTGCCCAAGCTTAAACTTGACTTCAACATGAATTTATTAGGTTGTAGATCTAACTTTGAATGTTTATAACTTAAAGCATAAAATTCATGGAGGTACTAAACTTTTAGGAAATGATCTTAAGACTGAAAGGAATGAACCCATTTGATCCACTAGTCCTAGGAGCCTTTTTAAGTGAAGATATTAAATATATAAGTTGTTTGGTTTAAATGTGTCTATGTGATGTCCTATGATAGTTGAGCTCAAATGGTTAAGTATGGAAAACTTAGTGAGTTCTGACTAAGGAGCCAACTTTGAGTATACATAACTTCTATTATGCTTTAGCAGATTATCTAAAACTTAGCATGTAGCAACTAGGGACCAATTTGAAAAAACTCATGTGACCATTTTCCCTTGTAACTACCACACATGTGAGATATATATTTTTGAGTATGCTCACTCAACTCTAATAAAACCTCTTAGAAATGGCTATGTATGGAAAAACATGTTAAATTACTTTTGATCCCAACTTTGCACATGTGTATCTAGCATTACATTTCATCTAAGGATTCAAAACTTAGTGCATATGTTTTACACTCAAAACTAAATAAACCCATTTGATCAATTCTTATAAAATCTACCACACATGTGAGATGTAACATATTAAATCTATCCACTTGGATTTATTTGAGCTCCCTGTATATTGGTTAAGTATGGGAAAACATGAATAAAGTGAATGAGGAGCCAAATTTGGACCTTCATACCTTTTGATGTGCATCAGTGGGTGACCTGGAGCTTGGTACATATGATCTAGGAATAAATTTGAACAAACCCATATAACCAATTCTCTCTGACTCATCCACATGTGGAAATGATGATGTAAGCAAAGTGCCTACTCATATTTTTTGTTAATAAGCCAAGTGTCTTAATGAACATAATGAAGAACCAAATGGATCGCATATAATTATAATCCATTCCAAGCATTCTTGGAATCCCATGGGGCTATGAAAATATGGTATTGTCCTTAACAAATGGTAATTTACACTTTAATTAAGCTCCAAAGTATCATAAAAGCCTTGTGCAAAAATTGAGATCCCAGACTCCTTCCATTCACAACCTTGTCTTTGGGATTTTTGTATCATAAGAAATGTCCAAAATAAGTTGAGCTTTGAGGAAATTGTCGAGGGACAATTTTGTTGAAATAATTGTGGCCTTATAATTGCCTTTTGACATTTTCCAAATAGCCCTTTTCCCTTTTAAAATTCCCTTCAAGGCTTTTACATTGGTCCATTTTCCCAAGAAAAGACCCTTTGAAAATTCTGCTTTGGACCTTTCGGCAAATAAAAAGACCAGTTAGGAAAAGTGTTTAGGACACTTTTATTGAAAAAGTTTGCTTCAATAAAAGGTTTTAGACCACTTTCTTTTATAATTATCCTTTGATACAATTATATCAAACAAATTTATTGTAGAATGAACCTTTAGGAAAAATTGTTTAGACAATTTTCCTAAAATAAATAACCCTTATCTTTTGATTCAAACATTTCATTTAAAAGAATTCATGCCTTAAAAACTTTCTCCAAACATTTTCCAAGAAAGAAATATGCCATTGGGAAAATTGTGTGGACAATTTTCCCAAAATAATTCTAACACTTAGATTTAAAAAGATACCCTTTGGGATTTTTGAGTGGACCACTTTGGCTTAAAAAGTACCCTTCAAGGTTTTGTTTGGTTTATTTTTCTGAGAAACTGACCCTTCAAGATTTTGTTTCTAAAAAAGTGTCTAAAACAATTCTTGACACTTTGACCAAAAGACTCAAAACAAATATCTCAAAATAAGTAACACTTACCCAAATAAAAGGTCAGAAAGAAATGAACTTAGCAAAAGAAAAGCCTAAAATATTTCCTAGGTAATGATTTACTTAAAGAGATTTGACACTTAGATTTTCTTCTTAGGCTCCTTCAAACTTATGATTGAATTATGGCTTGATCTGTGAAGGCTCAGACATTATGAAAATCTAATTAGATACTTGCTCTTTGCAATTGTAGACATGTCTCTTTATAAATTGGCAAGATACACTTTTAAGCAAGCTCAAAATATTCAAACTCTATAAGATCTCTTTGGTCCATTAATTCATCCATAAATCCTATCCAATCCTTAGTCCATAATTGATCCTCAAGGAACTACACTTCATTTAGGTAAGTTTGGTATGTGGCCCGAAAATTGGCTAACATCTTTGGTGACTCACAGGGAAACATACTTGCTATGCTTTGAGAACCTAGACCATTTGCCTTATCTAGTCCATTGGGCATGGAGTCATTAGCCTCTAAAATTGAGCTAAACCTCTCTCAAAGAAATAAGGATCAAAAGAAATAAAAAGACAAAATTCCTGAGGCACTTTGGAAAAGGAAACAACAAAATAGAAAATAAATATGCACAAGACATTTAGAGGAAAGAATAAATCTATTATAACATGTATAATATGTTACAATGGATGCAATGTTTTAGATTAAGGTAAAAATAGGTTTTGAAGGGACCCCGAAACCCTGAAACATCAATGGATGCAATGTTATTAAATAATAAGGATTTAGATGAATTTCATTGATTGGGATGGGTAATATCCCTCCATCTAGTTGAGAAAGCTAAAAATCATTGTGTTCCTTACATCTATGGATCAAATAAGGACCACTCTGTAAGCTATCAAACTTAGTATGTTTCCCTAGTTTGGCCTTATTCGAGTCCCATTTGAGGACTAGGTGCGCTTACTTAAATATCTTTATTTAGATATTTTTTCAAAGGTCCTTTTGACCTAATATTGATGTGATTCCAAAGTTTTCATAGCAAGGTCCCTAATTTATTCTAGATCCATGAGTTTTATCATCCTCACATTCATGGGCTCATCCTCCATCAACTCAAGTTAATGGACTAATTCTAAAGTAGATAGCTCAAGGGAGATAGGCAATTTAGATTCCATTTCATTCATAAGAACATATGGATAATTAATAATTGTAGTTTTAGGAGTCACCTTATTATCCCATAAGGTTCTCTTTATCTTGTTGTGCCATGTTCTTAGATTCTCTTCCATGGTCTTCCTAATAATCATCAACTAAATCTTGTTTGTGGACTCTGCTAGTCCATTTACTTGAGGATAGTAGTTAGAAGAGGTGTTGATGTAAATTAATAGCTTGAAATCCCACTCACTTGTCTTTATACCAAGGAATGTTAATCTATTATCAAAAATTATGGTGATTTGGATACCAAACCTAGTTGCAAGTCTATCATAGTAATCCAAGACTACACCTTCACTAACCTCCTTTAAACAATGTCTTCCACCCACCTTGTGAAATAGTTAGTTATAGTGAGCACCCATTTATTCCCTACATTTTATGGTGGATTTATCATCCCTATTAAGTCTAACCCCCATTACATGAAGGTTTAATCTACCTAAATATGATTGAGTGGAAGGGCTACTAGTTTTTGCTTTCTTATAAAGAGAGCACACTTTTGGAATTTTCTAAGCCATGCATAAGAATCCTTAAAAATATTAGGCCAGTAACAACCTACCTTCATTACCTTTTCTTTGGTGGTTTTAGGTACAAAATGACCTCCTATAGGTCCATCATGAAACTACTCCAAGAATTTGGTCACCTAGTCATCATTTATGCATATAAGGAGTACCCCATTGAGGTCCTTTCTAAAAATAACACCATAAAATAATTCATAAGGTATAGATTAAATCCTAAAATACCTTATATTAGATCTATCCAAACCTTGGGGTAATTATCCTATTGCCAATAAGTGAGCCATATTTTGAAGCCAACTCTCTTAAAGTGGAGGTGCATTTTCCTGTGAATTGTCTTCGGTCATAAAAACAACTTCCTTTTCTTATTGTAAGTCACTCACCATGTATTCACATAATCCCTTACCCATAAATAACTTGGTAACCTTGATCTCTACATCATATTCCATTACCTTCATAATCCAACATGCTCTCTTCTCATTCAAATCCTTTTTAAGGAGAAAATCCCTAAATCTAGGATGAGACACCATAAGTTGGATCCTACTATTAGAGAGCATGGGCATAAACTTTTTGAGGCTTCTCAAGACTATAATCACATGATTCTCAATGAAATTTTACCTTGCCTCATATCCTTCCAGCCCTTGACTAAAAAAGGTAATTGGCTTCTCTAATGCTTCATTATTATTTTACATCAACATAGTTGATATGTTGTCAATGTTAGAAAAGGTGTACAAGATGAAGCCCTTAGAGAAATTAGGATTCAAGAGTGAGGGTGTTTTGGTAATGACCTAATTTATAGCTTCAAAATTTGCCTTGCCTTCATCAGACCAAGTAAACACATGGTTCTTCTTCAACATGGTGGTGATAGGATTGACTAGGTTTACAAAACTAGGTTTGAACATTCTCACAAATTTGATCTTCTTGAGGAAGCTCTAGATCCCCTTTATATGTTTTGGTAAGGATAATAATAAGATAACACTTAATCTATCAGGGTCAATGGATAATCCCTCCTTTGAAATAATATGACCCAGTAGTTTTCCTTCATGTACAAAGAACACAATCTTTTTGGGATTTAAAGAGATCACATACTCTCTACATTTCTATAAAATTAACCTCGAATGGTCCATGTGCTCACTATCATCCTTAGATAAGATTATTATGTCATCCAAGTAGACCAACACCATTTGATTTAGTAGTCCTTGGAAGTCCATGTCCATCACTCTTTGAAAGGTTTCCCTAAAATTTGATAATCCAAAAGTTATCTTCTGATAAACAAATGTCCCCCACTTGGTGGTGAAGGCATTATTGTACTAGTCCTCTTCTCTCACTATCAGTTGGTTATAACTTGAATATCCATCTTACAAAGAGAATCATTTTAACCAACAACTATTTTCAAGAATTTATCCATGGATGGTAGAGGGTAATGGTCCTTCATAGACACCCTATTAAGATCCCTAAATTTCACACACAGTTTATTCTCCCCATGCTTCTTTCTAACAAGTACTAGATTAGCTACCCATGAGGAGTGTTTGATTGGGAAGATGATCATAGATTCAAAAAGCTAGGTAAACTCCTTTCACATGAGATATTTAATATTGGGATTTATGGGCCTTTGATTCTACTTGAGAGGCTTGGCATTAACCTCTATCTCTATTATGTGTTGGGCTATTTTAGGATCAAATTCATTTACATCACTATATTTCCAAACAAAGATGTCTATGTATTCCTTATAGATCTCTATGAAATCGTTCCTTTTAATTTTAGTGCTTACCTTTTCAAGCTTGAGGAGCTTGTATTCAAAGATAAGAAATCTTTCATAGATCTCTTTGTTAGTTGACATTATTTATCCTTATTCATATTGTCCCATTCATGAAAGAGGCTTTCTAAGGTGACTAGACCTTTAGGATTCTAATTAGACCTTAATTAAACAATCTACTCCCCATACTGATGCTGTAATTTTTCTTGGTCGAGGGAAGACAACTCTACTTCTTTCTGCAAGAAACATGGAATCTATTTTTCATTTTAAAATACTTACCAATGAGTTTTTTTATCTAGCACTAATGTTATTATTACTAATTTGACATGTTGTTAAAACTTGGTCTTTTTTAATAAATTAGGGATGTCAAAATGAGCCCCAATAGCTTCTAGCATATTAGCATGTTAATTTTGGCCTCTCGACACTGATTGGATGCTGAAAGCCTCAAATTCCACATTGAGGTTCCACACTCTATGTTTATATGACTTTATTAAAGGGTTATTAGTGGTGTTATGACCTATGACCTAGTGTGTAACTAGTTCAATATCCCCTAAGACTTACAACTGCTAGATCCTTCTCTTATTATCCCATTAAAGTTGATGTATGAGACCCTCATATTCTACTACATTATAGGAATATCTAAATTGGAACCTATATGAACAAAATTACTTACCATTTTAAGGGGATATTAACATGACACTTTCACCCACCCTATACTTTCTCCTTGAGCCATTAAAGAACAATTTTTGTAAACCACTAGGATCTTATTCAAGCCTCATGAGGGATGGCATAGGTTGGATTTATCCATGAAAATATTAGATGCCCAAAATCTTTTCTTCAACACTTTATAAGGGGTCTACCAACTGGTTGTTATTCCATAGCTCATATAGGAACATGTTTGGTACCTCTTCTTGATAAGTGTTCAAATCTTACCACATTGCAAATTCATCCTCATCAATGATGGTGAAATTGATGTTGATATTATCTAGTCTATAGGTCTCTATAAGGAATTATGAAATGGGTTCATATTTTATTAACACCTTGGCCCCATACCTTGTCCTAAATTCCATATAAGACCAATCTATTATAAGATAGTCTATATATTTATTATGAACTCTCTAGACAAGCATAGTGCAAAGCAAGGAGGCACATCCAAGATCAATACATATTGAGCCACAAAGATGATAGGACAAGATTATAGGGTCATATTGAGGTCCCTAATTATACCAGATGGCTTAGTAGAAGAACCATTAATTTTTATAACTCTTTTGGATTATGGCTCATATTTTGGAACAAGCTGATTAACTATGGACTTTAGCATCACTGAGGTACTAGCCCCACTATCCACTAAAAAATTATGCACTAGAGAGTTACCAATGATTACTTAAATATATAAGGGAGGAGGCTTGGTTATTTTACATGATTAACCTTAATTTTTCCCTTTGGTTGCATTGGTGAGAAATTCATTCACCTTACTTAAAGGTTTATTCACAACATTGATATTTGATAGTCATTCTTGAAGGATGTCTACCTAGACAGGCATGGAGAACATATCCCACATGGGAACACTCACATTTGAATTTATCATTTGTTTACTAATGTTTATGTTAGAACCACCAACCTTTACTTGTGATTTGGGAGCTTCCATTTTTATTTTTTGAACTTGTGAGCCTTAGGGCACAAAAAGATTCCTTTGGCTCTAATTTTTTGGAGGTACTAGAACCTTTGAAGTGATACTAGGTTCTCTTGGATTTGTCAATGAATGAATAATGATGGGAATAACTTTGACTACTTATTTATTACCATCCATTTTCCTTCTTTTAAATCTTGTGTTTGCCTCCATTAGAATATAATCCTGGCTAGAACTAGCCTATTGGTAAGATGTGTAACACTCTTCTTGTTCACATTTCATCATTGTAGCATCTAGCTAATTTGGTCCTTGATTAGACCCTTGAACTTATTAATTCTCCTATATCTTGGTAATCATAGATACCTCTACATTATGGGCCATGAGATCTTGGTTGTATCTAAAATTAGTAGCTTGCTACCATTGATCATTGAAGGCTTGGTTAAGGTCAATATTTTGGATAACATGTTAACTAAAGGACTAGTTCTAAGGCATGGTACCCTCTACTTCTTGAGCCAAATTATTTTTGAACTAGGACTAAGGAGTTGGAAGTACTATATTCATTAGGATTAAAGTTATTATTCTTATTGTAAACATGTTTCCCTTGTCCTTGGTTTTGACCTTGGACCTGACTTTGGTAGTTCACCTTATATGGTGTCCTATTTTCTTGAAAGGTTTTTCATTAAGACTGATATGAACTTTGATAAGGCTTGTTGAAATCATGTTTCCTTTTGACATTTACTAGCTCATTCCCCAAGGACTGAAACATGCTTTTGAGCTCTTGAAAGTTATTCTACTCTAGTGAATCACTATATCCACTAGTATAAGCTTTCTCTTACTTTGGTGCAAGGATTTGAGAAATTATTAGTGTAGGAAGAATGAAATCCAATGGAGGGATAACATTATGAGGTGGTTTTATTTTAGGAAATAAGTGAATTGGTGGTATGGGTGTAAGTTTTTTAACTTAAACTAGGCAATTTTTTGCCTTAATGGCCACCTCATATGCATCTGGAACTATATTTCCTCCCATAGATTAGATCATCACCGCTTATCACTATTTAAAGACTTTAAATAATATAGGAAGAGAAAGTTAAGGGTTGGTCTAACTATGACTGGGATTCTATCCCAGGTTTATTAGAACCTTGTGTTGAAGTCTTGTATGACTTCATGAGGAGCTCTCCTAATGGTAGTTAGTTTCTCTAAATGTGATAAATGGTCACTTTTATCCTCAAATATTTTACACAAGTCTTCCCCTAATTCATCCCATGATTAAATGGAGTTAGCAACAAGGCCTCTATAACAATATAGGGTCTTTCCTTTGAAATAATTAGTTAATAGTCTAATGGTTATATTATCCTTAGTGACATTATGGATATTTCAAAAGTTGTCTATGTCCATGAGGTGTTTAGAGGGTGTTATAGCTTGGTCTTAAGTGTAATAAGGAACACTTTTAAGGGCTACAACTAGGATATGATCATAGTGAGCAAGGGCTAGAAGGCTTTAGCCATTAAAATCCAAAAAATCTCTAGGGGCTACCATGACTATGTAAGGGGTTAATAAGGGTCTTCTCTTAGGGTAGGCCTTGGAAATGACCTAGGATCAAAATTTACCTAATATGGATGTGTATTGGTGAACCTTAATCTTTTCAATGAATTTAAAGGTAGTTCAATAAATTCAAAAGGAATACCTATTACAGTTGAGCTTATTGTTACCTTTTGCATGAGATGAAGATATTATAATACACAAGAGTATTGATTCTTCCTTTAGGAGTCTCTATATGATGTTATTTTGGAGCTTAACTATTGTAAATTTGATCAAACCAACATCAACTTTAATCAATCTTCCTTTTAAAAGAAGTGTGTCCTATCAAGCATGCCAAAAATTGTTATAGACTTAATTTTTAGCCTTGGAGAGGGTTCTTCAATCTCTATCCAACCAATCTATAATATTGGCACAAACCTAGGTTTTGGGTAACCTATGTTGGAGTTGAACCTTCATGATGTTCACCTAAAACTAGTGCTTCATAGAGAAAAGGGTTATAAAAATGGTCAAAGGATCCTAATAAATCTATAAGGGTGATGTACCAAATTTAAATGGACACTCATATGAGCTTGAACATTTACTAGATCAATAAAATATAAGTATGGCTTACTCAATCTCATATTCTCACTAGTTGCATAAATAATTCATAGAAAATGTTCCAAATGGAACACTAGTCTAGAACTGCAAGTTTGTTTGAAAAAACTTCAAAGAGGCAAGGAGAAGGATAATAAACTAGGAAGAATCTATTTCACAAATTTACCATACACAAGGATGTAAAGCACATATTAAAGACAAGAGATAGGTAGAGAGTTGATCTTACTACTTTAGAAGGTAAATTTTACAATATTTTGATAAGGTTTAACCATATCAAATGAGCACACTCTTACAAGGATTCTCGATGAGTATCCTTGTCTTAGAAAATAAAATGATAAATTCTAAAATTTAAGAACCCCTTCAATGGGAATGAGATCAAGATAGATAAGAGAAGAGGGAGAGAGAAAGGATGTGTCAACATCCTATTAGAAAAATCACCTAAGCTACGACCTTTGCTTTTTAACCTATGAAAACCTTGCCACTTCTTTGATCAATCATGACACTTCTTATGGCTTTTTGAGTGACAAAATTCATAAAGGTTCTGAGGATGCATTGAATACTCCTAGCTATAGTTCTCATCACTAGACCTTTTCTTTGATCCTTCATGCCATCTCTCACTTGAGGACAAAACCTCATACTCATGGATCTAATTGAACCACGGCTTCATGATTTTTAGGTGGCTACTTGTTGAGACTATGGCCATGTTGAAGGATGAAAACCCTTTTCATTAGTCACTTATCTACTCCACTTTCATATATAGATCATATGTCTATCTTATAGATGGAAAACCAATCTAAGGTCATTAGTTTTCCTATCATTATCCATACTCTACTTGATGCCTAGTCCCATTTATTTATCAACTTGGTGAACTATGATCAACATTAGGTCTAAAAGACCTAAGATATCTTTGTAGAGCCCTACTATAAATGATTGGTTCCTATTGTTTATCATGGCTCAACTCAATTCAAGCATGAGCTCGATTATATGTATGTTTGATTATCTTGGTCAAAAACTAACCCTTTAACTTGTATCTAAGTCATTGGGGCTCACCTTTATTTTCATTGTCCATCAAAATCTAACTTGGCTTATTGACATATTGACTCAACTCACTCTATTGATTTTGATCTACATGATCAAGCACTAGCCATTGGTCCTCTACTAGTTGAACGCATCATTCAAACATATCATTAATACATTTTATCTTAAGATTCAATTACCCTTTGACCTCCACTTATCTTTAGATCTGAATGCTTGATTAAATTTCAACCATTGATTTTAAGGACCCATTGTTTGAAAGCCAATGACTAGTTAATGATTTTTAAAATTGACATGCTCACTCCCAGTAAATAATGTTCACACAGCCATTAATGACATTTGTATGATGGTTAAATTTAAGATGAAAAGTGTTGGTTTTGCTCAAGTTTGAAATTGATGTAAGTATAAATGGCTTAGGTTGTAGATCCAACTTTGAATGTCTATAAATTTACGTGAAAAATTCATGGAGGCACCAAACTTTCAAGAAATTCTCTTAAGGCCAAAAGGTGTAAACCCATTTAGTCCATTAGTCCTAAGAGCATTCTAAGTAAAGATATTAAATACAAAAGTTAGCTAGTTCAAATTCTTCTACATGACGTCCCAGCAATGGTTGAGTTCAAATGTCTAAGTATGAAAAACTTAATGAGATATAACTAAGGATCCAACTTTGAACATGAATAACTTCTACCATGCTTTAGTGGATGATCTAAAACTTAGTGCATGTAAATAGGGACCATGTTGAACAAACCCATGTGACCATTTTCACCTACATCTACTGCATGTGTGAGATATATCTTTGTGAATATGCTCACTTGGCTCTGTTAGAACCTTTTGAAAATGGCTAAAGTATGAAAAAACATGTCAAACTACTTAGGATACCAACTTTTCACATGTGTATCTTATTTTACATTTTTTTAGGACTTAAAACTTATTGTATGCGTTCTAGACTCAAAACTAAACATATCCATTTGATAAATTCCTCTAGAATATTCCACATGTGTGATATATATATAATCTTAAATAAATCTACTTAGATTTATTTGAGCTCCCTATAAATTGGCTAAGTATGGGAAAACATGCAAAAAGTGATTGAGGAGCCAAATTTATACCTTCATACCTTTTGATGTGATTTGGTGGGTGACCTAAAACTTGGTGCATATAATCTAGGCACAAATTTGAACAAACCCTTATGACTAATTCTCTCTAACTAATCCACATGTGGTAATGGTGATGTCAACAAAGTGCCTACTTAGAATTTATGTTACTAGGCCTAAGTGTCTTAATGAACATAATGAAGAACCAAATGTATCTCATGTGCTTCTAAGCCATTTCAAGCATTCTTGGCATCTCATAAGGCTATAAAAATCTAGTCATATCCTTAGAAAATGGAAAATTACAATTTAAGTGAACCAAAGTGTCTTAAAAGCCTTGTGAGAAAATTAATATCCTAGAATCTTTCTTCCATTTATAACCTTTTATTTGGGCTTTGTGTATCAAAAAAAAATTCTAAGATATGTTGAGCTTCGTGGAGATTCTCGAGGGAAATTTTACTAAAAGAATTATGGCCTTAGAGTAGCCTTTCATCCTTTTCAAAATAGCCCTTTTCCCTTTGAAAATGCCCTTTAGAGATTTTCCATTGGTCTATTTTCCTAAGAAAATACCCTTTGGAAATTTTTCTCTAGAGCTTTCGATGAAGAAAAATACCTTTCAATAAAAGTGTTTGGGAAATTTTTATTGAAAAAGTGCCCTTTGAGAAAAGTGTATTGAATCACTTTCTTGTAGAATGACCTTTTAGGAAAATTATATCAAACCACTTTATTTTAGAATGACCCTTTGGGAAAATTGTTCAGACAATTTCCTAAAATAAATAACCCTTATCTTTTTCTTTAGAAATTTTGTATGAAATACTTCATGCCTTTGGAACTTTTGCCAAACATTTTCCATGAAAAAAATATGCCTTCAAGAAAATTGTGTGGACAATTTTCCTGAAGAATTATGACACAACTTTAAAAACATACCCTTTCAAATTTTTGAGTGGATCAATTTGTCTTAAAAAAAGAGATTTCAGCATTTTTTTGTCCATTTTTCCAAGAAATTGACCCTTCAAGATTTTGTTTTGGACATTCCTGACACTTAACCCAAAAGAATCAAAACAAATCTCTTAAAATAAATAACTTTTAGCCAAATAAAAGGTCAAAAAGAAATAAATTAGTAAAAGGAAAGCCTAAAATATTTCCTTGAAGGCGTGGACATTATGAAAATTTATTCAAATACTTGATCTTTACAATTGCAGACATGTCTCTTTAAAAATTGGCAAGATACACTTTTAAGCAATCTAAAAATGTTTCAAAAGCTTTAAACTCTATAATATCCCTTTGGTCCATTAAATTATCCATAATTCCTATCCAATCATTACTCCATACTTTATCCTTAGGAAACTACACTTCATTCAGTAAAGTTTGGTATGTGGGCCAAAAATTAGCTGGCAGACCCAATTTCATTGATGAGGTGGGAGATATTATTATATTATTACAAAAAATCACTGGTAGTCCTAATGATAAGAGATTCAAATAATGGATGTACCAATACATCTAGGCCATCCAAAAAAAGTTCCAATACATTCATTAGGCTCAACTAATAAGTGATTACATCCACAAATAATTATTGGAGTTGTAAACAACTGCAAGTTTTATATGAATTATTACCTTGTCTACATTTCAGCCAAAGGGAGATCTTTCCCAAGCCTCAACACAATTCTTGGAGAAATAAATAAAGTATACAACTACTATCCTTACCTCAAATTGGAGGCCATTAGACAACATTTTAGGAGAGTAAGTGATTATTTCATCTATTACATCATTATCATGTTTGATAAAGAACTAGGGACAACATGGTTCTCACTAGCAATAGTTGAAGAGATTAGCAAATGGGAATCATAATTCATTCGATTCCCCACATATTCTTATATCAAAATATCCAATTTTAGTGGCTACCCATATACCCTTCCTAGATAAGTTAGCAATAAATAGGCAATGATGGAGCTGGTCAAGAAACTTGTATAGACCCATAAGCTCATTTCCAATAGTCACAAGGCAAGAATTCATTTCCTAATTTATATTGATAGATACACATCCTTCCCTCCTTAGGGCCAAATGTGTTGATGTTAAAATGCGTCAGATGACCTTAAAGACCTTGGAGTTTAGGCCATTTTTTTATGTCTATGGGAAGATTGCCAACATATTATCACTTACAACATATGCTGATGTTCCATATTATGAAGATTATTAGGAGGAATATGAGGATGAGGAGAGGGTAAAAATGAGGGACTTTACTAGAATGACCCTATAATATATTAAAGATATGGTTTGCCACCAGTCCCTAATGACTTGGTGGATGATGAGTCCAATGTGGACCCAATTTATTTTACACAAATCATGGCAAAACCCCTACCACCATTGAGGTGTTCATCTCCAAAATCATTTTACATATTTGATATAATATTATGTGTGATAAATATAATAATCAATTGGATGAGGAGCTAGGTGTTACAAGTATTAAGAGAAATAATAAGAGTTAGAGAAAAGATTTTGAATCCTAAAGTAGAATGGATTTCTCTATCAGAAGAAGATTACAGTATAAATATAGGTGAATCATCAGAAGAGATGGAGAAGAAGAATAATAATAAAAATACTAAATCTAAAAATATGAAATCAATCAAGGATAGGGAAACTATGAAATAACTTATTGACATCTCATCTAAAGACATAGCAATAGTAGGAGCTTCTATGGATTCTATTCCCATATCTATCATTGTAATAACCTTAATTTCCAATATTCTCCTTCCTCATGTGTATATAATTACAAAATATCAAACACCTCCACCTCAAGTTACCACTCTTCCTACATATGTAGTCTCCACTCCACCTATCATCCCTGCCACTTTACTTACAACCAATACAATCAAATCAAGTGGACACTCAGGGTCCCCCATTAATGGATTCTTAAGATTCCACTTCACTTTCCCTTCCTATAATTTCACCTTCCCCTTTCATTCCAATCCCTCTTTCTATTCCATCTATAATTCCTTCCATTCCATCACCATTGATTCCCAACACCACCCAATAATATATTATTGTTGACTCAGTCATCCTATCTTTAGTCTTGTAGGCCATCCCACCTCTTGGGGTAAGTAATATTTCAATTTCATCCTCACTCACTTTAATTCCATCACCAACCCTAAATGGTCCCATAAATATAATTGATTCATTCAATTATTTGGCTTCCACCCTCCTACCTATTCTCAAATTTAAAATCCATGTGTCTATTCCATCTTCCACACCCCTGATAGATACAATTATTTTCAATGCCTCTACCTATTATATTTTCAATATTTCTAAAGGACCTTCAATTGATATTGGAGAGACTCAAGTTCTTGATGCAAACATAGATTTACAATCTATTGATGTAGGTGAAATTTCCCAGGCATCCCCTGGGTGATCAATGGAAACATCTACCTAGGAGTATATAATTATCATAATGTCTATCAGTACAAAAACATTAATTATTGATTCTTTGGTGACAATGGCCAAATAACTAGATGTTACATGTAGTTGGCTATCACAATTAGTAGGGAAGAAGAGAAACTAAATGATTGAACCCAACACACTAGACGTTAGTCTATTATAGGTCAAGAATAAGTAAAACCCTACTCCCAAGACCATTTTAAATATATTTAGAGCTGAAAAATGGGAGAGGTATGTTGAAATTGTAGTCCCCCAATCAAACAAATCAAAGGAAAATCTTGCCATGGGAGACTATAAAATTTCCAAGATTCACCCTAGATGGTTGATAAGACAGGGGTTAAAACATGATGTGCAATTTGGAATCAACTCCCTTTTCAAAATAATAGATCATGATAAGGCAAAAAAGGAAGCATTGAAGAATAAACTGGATCATCTTATAGCTACATTGAACTAGTTCTTAGAGCCTAGTGAATCATCAAGACAAACATAGTCAGTCTAACTAGTGAATCAAATTCTGAATCAAGAGACAATTGATTTGGTTCAAGAGATTGGTCATATGGTAAGGTCTACCAAATAATGGTTAGAATAAATCATTTCTAAGGGAATAAGGTTATTAATGTAATAAAGGATGATTATGAAATAATTAGAGAAAGAAAAAATATCTTGAGAGAACAAGCCAATAAATATAAAGGATAAATTCAAACCTTAAATTTATACTTTCCTAAGTTGACAACTATGAATTTAATTAACATCGATACTCTCATTTATAAGAAGATATTTTACAATGATGTCAAGCATGAGAAATTACATATATCAACTCATTTTTGGATAAGGATACTCACAAAATCTGCTCACAAGGCCAAGGTAGAACATGATAAGGCCATTGATATGTTATATGACATTGAAGGAATGATGAATATGATGTCATGACAACTAGAAGATGATTCAGAGAACCTATTTAAGGTATAAAAAGTTTCTAATAAGTTTAAGGAAGTGGTTGAAAAAGAATATAAAAAGACTAAAGTCTTCACCTTGAGTTCTATCCATAGGTTTCTTAGGTATGAAAGATTAATGGATAATATAAGAATGTAAATGTAGGGAATCAAGAATTTTAGGAAGGAATTATTTGATATTCAAGAAGATTGTACAACCTTACACCTCTATTCTTTTGGATTAAAATAGGATCAAATATAATAAATTTTTAGGGCCTTTGATGCATATGTTGAAAAATTATAGACTGAGAAAGACAAGCAGGCTAAGAAAATTTTGGATATTGGTTAATCTCTTTATGTTTAAATATTTCCACATATTGTAATTTTTGAAAAAAAATGTAAGTTTTATATTGTAAAAGTATACTTGTCTTTTAAGATATTTTGAGAAAGAGACACATGTATTTTACACTTTATATTTTTGATAGTATGAAAGTTGTAAAAAGCACAATTGTAAATTACACTTTCTATGTTGATAAGTTACAATTGCCAGAAGTGTAAAATAATGTATTTAAAATTGAAAAGTCCATTTTGATAAAGTGATATGACTTAAAAGTTGTAAAAGTCTCACTTGTGTTTTATAAGTTAGCATTTAACAAAGGTAACTTTAGTTATCTTTTATAAATTCAAGTTCTATCTTGGACACTACCCATTTTGCAAGAGGATCAATTTTCATCTGCATGAAGAAGGATCATTGCATGAAGATCTTCTAGTTCCATCTATGCCATTCCAAGCAAAGGATCATGCCCAACTCTTGCATGTTATTTTCCAAACTATCCTACAAGTCAAAGACACCATAAATAGAATACCTTGCCTCTTTTTACATGAAGATTCAACATCTGCATGGTTTTCTCTACTAGGCATTGACATTTTGATAACTACATCTCATTTATGAGATTTTTTTTGTATAAATATGGGTAGACCCCATGGCCTAATCTGTATTTTTTTTGTCTGTGATATATTTCTACATTTTGAATGTATTATCTATAATCTATAACCTTGAGAATGAAAATAAATTAAATATTTGTCTTTCTTATCTAAGATATCTTTATGTATATAGAGTTATGTGAGTATTTGTTGATATTAAAATTATTAATTTTAGTCACAAGATATTATTTTGTGTTATTTTACCCTTTTAAAATATTATTTGATAAAAATAAGTGATTTTTTCCCCTTCTATGAGAATATAAAATATTGCCCTTGATTTCTCATTCACATGAGTCTGTGCTAAAAAAAATTCTATTTATTTCATGTTTTATTGTGTTTATCAAGCAAGCATTAAGACCCACTAAAATATTTGGTGCAATCACCATTTTAGTTTTCATAAAATTTCATTCTAAAATCTTTTCCTAATCAAAATTTAGTTTAGGAGAAAGAACACTAAAAAAATGAGCAAAATTTCTATAGAATTGATTTCTTTTTAGTTGCATCAAATTTAGTGAAATTAATTCATCCTTATCTACAGTTTAACCTCAATTTCTCAAAGTCCCATAGCTTGGAGGTTTTCCCATTGTATCATTAGGTATTGCACAGTGAGCTATTTTACATCAGAGAATGAGTGCAAAACCTATGTGATAATAGTTTTTGGCATGCCCAGTGGGAAATGAAAAGTATAAATAAATTAGTTTTATTATTTTAAAATGTTGTACAAGCTTTGGACATATTCCAAAGGTACCTAATGACATTAATAGTTTATAATATTATTTTTTTAAGGGTTACATATGCCAAGCTAACAAATGAAATCAACTACAAAAGGTAAGAAAGATGATTTTTTAGAATTATCATTTCCACTTAAAGAGAGATCTAAATTAATTATACCTCGTTACAAATTATATCCTATAAATTTATTTATATCCCTTGCAAGTAATCCTACTCATATCAATTTTATAACTATGATAATGGCTAGAAATTGAATAGCCTTTAATGGGGCTAGCCTTCTCTTGGTGGTTCAATATGATGATATACCAACCTCAACCTTAAAAAAACCTACCATATTTCACTATAAAAATTTACACTACTCCTATGGAGCACATACATGATATTTTCAATCTATGTACTATCCATAATATGGTGCAAGAGAATGTTGCAATCAAAATCTTATTCTCATTTTTCAAAGGTAAAGCCGTACAATGGTATAATTATTGCTCCCAACTATATTCAAGTTTGGGATGATTTAAGAACCATGTTATTTATTTAATTCAAAGATAAGAGTGGCCACATTTTCTTGGTTGAATAGTTGACCTCTATTCAATGGGCTCCTCATGAGCTCATGACCAATTTCAATTTCCATTTCCAAAAGACATGGAATAGAATTTTGGCGCTAGTCAAGCCATCTAAAAAAAATGCTTTCCTATATTATTTGAGATCCCTAAATAGTGATATAGTTGTTATGATCTAGTCTATGGGAAACACCATACTCCTGGCCACTTATGAAATTCCTATAAGGGTAGATAATTATTTAATCCAAGCCATAAAAATTACCCCAAAACCACCAATGCCTCTATTTCCAAAAATAACTCTTAAAATTACTCAAATTCCCACTATGAGCAAGGTACCAACTTTGACCCCCATTCCTATGGATGAACTATATTAGTTCAAGTCACTACTTAAGAGTTTTGGAAATGATTTAGTAGCAATGAAGAGATAAAAATATTAGAATTATAAGCCTTACCAATAAGATAACCCAACATACCAGCGTACTAGGCATCCATGTTAGGGAGATAGGAAACAATACCATGGAAATTAACATCTGCAAGGTCAAAATTCATAACCACAACCCATAAATTTTCATGCGTTACTCACACTAAATACTTCAAAAGCCATTATACATGTTTAAAATAACTTGGTTTAAGACTATGAGCGGTGTTATCTTTGATTGCAGCCACATAATGAGAATACTTATCCCAATGACATCATTAGTCAATATTTGATGGTTCAAGACATGAAAAATAAATAAGGACAATAAGAAGAGTACACTTCCTAATAAGTAAACACACAAGAACCTACTTAAGGGGATGTTACTCTTCTAAATTGGCAAGAGGAGGAATTTTGTGTGGTAAGTAAAGAGGATGTATTTTTCAATAGTGGAGGTCTAATGGAAACCAATGCATGATCAAATAAAATATCAATCAAGAGAGATCATCCACCTAGGGTGGAAGAAGATATAACTTATAAAGTTGTACCAAAACCTATAAAGAACAACATAGTACAAAGACCACCCTTTGTACCTGTTGGAAACCCCAAAAAAAGTACCTATTGCTACAGGTTTTATGTACACCATAGCTATAATTAGGTAGCCTATAAAATTTTAGGATTTAAATGGAGGTAAAATCCACTCTAGGTCATGAGTTGTAGGTATGTGATTTATTTCAACCTATTGATATAATTATAGGTAATGCATGCAGGTTATTGACAAGGTTTTTGGATGGAGGTGTGGTTCCCAATAAGGGTAGTGAATATCTATGTGAGTTGGATGGGTAGCTAATTTCTAATATAGAGTTTGAAGATATTAAAATCAAACTCAAAAAATGAGGGAAGGGTAAGGTAGAAAATAAAAATTCTATACATTTTAGGAACTACTTCTTTGACTAGTTCTTAAAGCAATGAGTGCTCTCAGAATCTAGTTAACTATTGGTGTAGGTTTTATGCACACCACAACCATAATGAGGTATCCTCCAAAATTTTAGGATATTAATAGAGGTAAAATCCACTCTAGGTCATGAGTTGCAAGTATGCAGTTTATTTCAACCTGTTGATGGAATAGTGGGTTGTGCATGTTGGTTGTTGATAAGGATTTTGGATGGAGGTGTGGTTCTTAATAAGGGTATTGAATCTATATGTGAGTTATATGGGAAATTGGTTTCTAATATAGAGTGGGAATATATTCAAAAAAAATTTAAAAAAGTAGGGAAGTGTAAGGCAAAAAATAAAACTTCTATGGTTTTAAGGAACTACTTCCTTAGATGGTTTCTAAAGGGACAAGTGCTCTTAGAACTTATGCATGTTGCTAGAAAAAATTACACACACATAGTTAGATGGAGATAATAAGTCTAATAAAATAATGATGTAGTAAATTCACAAGCCTTAGATAAAGGTTATTCCTTTTATGGAAACTATTGCACACCCTTAATCATGAGATTATGGCTGGGGCTTACACAATATTTGAGGTAGTTATTGCACACACATAGAAAAATACATCTAAGAAATCTCTCATGCACAATCAGAATTATGAATAAATTTGAACTTAATTATCTTAATCAAAATAATAACCAATATTTTAATAGTTATTGTACATCTATAGATTAGTATATCAATCAAAACAATCAAGAATCCATAGATTTTGCACACTAAATATTATTGAAACATACAACCGAAGAAAGTAACAACTAATTACATAGAAATTAAAAATAAAATACCCAAACACATTCTTTTATGATCAAAATTGATGCCACTCTTGTATTCAAAAATTCTCTAACTAAAATCCAAGTTGGATTGTAATTGTTTATATAGACTTAGGGAAGGGATCACCACATCGTCCAAGTTTATACAAGGTCATTACATGTGATAGTTAGAACATGAAGTTTTAACTATGGTATAAAATTGTATAAGAGTCTACTAATAGTTTATCAATTTAAATTATCCTTTTGGAAAGTTATGCAATGTGTACATGTGTATGAAGATAGAGGTAATTTTCTTACAATTATAGCTCAAACTATATGCAGATTTACACCATTTATAAAAAATACACATGCCTATTTTAATTGGTTATGAGAACAACCTATTGATCTTTCAAATTATCCACCTTCAAATAGAACTCTTACATATGCATGAAGGATCAAAATAACTTTACAAATGTTTTAGAACTAGCGGCACTACCATTAGCCATGACTAATCTAAATTATGCATTGGATGTTCGCTCGTGATTTTTTATAGAATTTAGATCTTAACTTTATATTATTAATTAAAATTAATACATGAATTTTCATACTCTATCTTAACTATGAGACCCAGTGTCTATTGATAAATATAGCTCAAGTATCCAAAGATCTACTTATTCTATCCATAATGCCCTACTAGTTTTTTAAATGTGACACATGTCAAGACCTAATTAAGTCTAAGATCTTTGAAAAGTACACACAGGACTTAAACTATTGATCTTTATGTTTTAATTTAACATGGTTCATAAGATTTTAGTGTTTTTGGATCATTCAATCCTATGTGCTTAACACTTACAATTCCTTATTTTGCTCTACTTTATATGTGTGCCACTTGGTAGCTACTTAGGGATTCTAAGATCTATGTACTGGACTTCCTACTTCTTCTCATTGATCATTAGATATATGTACTAGGATATCATGATGGTGACAATTTTCACTCGCATATATATTTTAAATTTCAACTCATTCTCATGTTGTTTGATCAGATGGGCCTGATCAGATGCATGTCATAGGATCTTGATTTAAATCTAAATAGGTAATTTATTAGGTTAAATTTTATGTTCATGTGACCATTAAATGATATCCTTGTAACCATAAAATGACATATACATGATTTTAAAATTTAATTCCATAAATTAGTTGTTATTGATGTTAAATTTGACGTTCACGTGACCATTAAATGACATCCTCATGACTGTCAAATGACATCCTCATAACCATGAAATGACATATTTGTGACTATCAAATTTAATCTCATCAACTTGACAAATGTCATTTCTTCAAGATTCCCTACTCTTGTAAACATAAGTAAAAAAATGACTTAGCATAATACTTTGGGAAATATGTATAAAGGACCCTACATGAATATTCTAACCTAAGGTCTTAGTATTAGTAAAATACAATTTGGATCTAGGTTAATAATTTTTTATTAAGCTCAAGTATAATTAAATTCTTTCCAAGAAAGGGTGCCATTTGGTAGCATGGTATTTATTTTGGGGTAATTGTGTAGGGGGAATTATTTTGAGACTTTTGTGTGGGAATTATCTTGGGTAAAATGTCTGTAAAAATTCTCCCAAAGGGTTATTTTCATCCAACAAAATTTTTGAGACATAAAGTCTGAAGGAATTCAATCAGGGGAATTAATTTGGATAAAATGTCTATAACAATTCTCCTAAAGACTCAATTCTCTCAGACAAAATGTCTAAAGGAATTTCTTGAAGGGATGGTCTCAAAAAGAGTTGAAGGGAAAAAAATGTCTTAAGGATTTGGGTGAAGGGAAAAAGGCAAGGGATAAAATTCTTGAAGGGTAAGTCTCAAAGGGAAAAGGGTCTAGGATAATGTCTTTAAGGGTAAGTGGTCATTTTTAAAATCCCAAAGGATCCTTTTCAAAATGTCTAAAGGATTGGTTCAAAAAGTTTGAAGAGCATGTGCCGTTAGGGTAATTATTTTGGGTCTTTTGTGTTGAACAAAATGTTTTAAACACAAAGCTTGAAGTAATTGGCCTAGGATAAAAGTCCCAAATAGGGTAAAAAGGATCAAGACAAAAGTATCGAAGGGTATGTTTAAAAGTGTTAGATGGTCTAAATCATGGTGAAAATGCCTGAAGGGTCTACTTAGTAGGGTACATTTGAATTGTAAAGGGCCCTTATAAAAGTTTTGAAGGTTAAGTCAAAGGTAAATGGTCATTTCAAAAGTCTTAAAGGAATTTTATCAGGAGAATTATTTTAAAAAAAATGTCCATAACAATTCTCTCAGACAAAATGTTTGAAGGAATTCAATTATATTGGAAAAAGTGTCTCAGATAAAATGTTTGAAGGAAAGGTTCAAAAAGGCAAAGGTAAGGGGTAAAAGTCCTAAAGGATAGATGCAGAGGGTTTGAATGGAAATTGTAAAAGCTCTGAAGGAATTATGTTAGGAAAAATGGATGCAATAAAAAGGTTGAAGGACATATTGCATAATGCCTAAAGGGTAGGTTGGCAAGGCAAAAAGGGCATTTTAAAAGTCCTAAAGGATAATTTCAATTTGGAAGCAATCCAAAGGGTCTAATTCATAGGGCATTTTTCCATGACAAAGGTTACAAAGGATCTACTTCAAAAGGCTAAAGGGTAATATCAAAAAGACTGAAGGATACATTACACAAACCCTAAAGGGTAGGTTAAAAGGGGCCATGTGGTAATTTTATCAAGAAAAGTGTATCGGTAATATTGTCCTCAAGAATAGGTCTAATTAGGGTAAATTTTTTTGGTAGAATTATTGTGTGGAAAATGGTATGAAGAGAAAATTCCATCGGGTAAAATGTCCAACACAATAAACCTAAAGACCAATTTATGCAAAATAAAAGTTCCAAAGAAAAAAGCCCAAAAATAAAAAGCTCGACAAAGACTCCTGAAGAAGGTTAGTAGACGAAAAAATAATTCAATGACAATTAGAAAAAATTAACAAACTCGATAAAATAAAATATTTAATCTATGGAAACATAACACCAATGCCATCTTGCCAATGTATAAAGGGTCAAATCATGATATTTTCCCATAATTTATTTAAATATATAGAATAGGGGCTCAAAATAAAGATAATAATCTAAAAAAAGTGGGCCCCCATTTATTTATGGGAAAATGGGGTGTTTTAGGTACAATAAATGGTGAATTATATGGGGAATACTCTTGAGTATTCAAGAACCCAAAATTCTAGTTTGCAATCATAAATCAATCATGAACTGAGCCTGATTTAACAATTCTGAGAATATTAGTTTATTATTCCTAATTTAGTTATAGGTTATTAGTATTAAAATAAATAAATAAATATAAAATAATTAAGATACTAATTTTTGTAAATTAGATTGTAATTTTAACCTTTTTAAAAAATTTAATAAGAGGGAGAAAATAAGACTTAGTAGGAAACTAGATGATACAATTGAGACAGGGTCTGAGATTCACTATGTAGGACTAGGACTATCACAAACTGATATATAATATTCATTTTATGATTATATAGGAGCACTAAAAATGGAAAGGAGTGGCATTAGAATTATAGTCCACCTGTGCCATTATTTTCTTTAAAATCTGAGCTTTCTAGGTTTTGATCATTATGCCTGTGTGACCCTATCTATGAAGTTTCAACAAATGGAAGTCTACAGAACTCCTTGTAGATCAGATTTTCTCTTAAAACCATATACTCCATTGTGCTTTGACTAATTTTGAGAAAGAGGGGGAGTTAGTGTGTGTAAGATTCATTGAACATGTATCCATACCCCTTGTGTGGGAATTCTACCAACATACCAATACTCTGAAGAGGGATCAAGCCATATGTAGTTCTCCCACTTGATGTGCTTTGTGTAATTGAGTGTATGAATATGCAAAAATTCTAAAATAGATGTACCTGAGGTGGCTAGAGACTGGTGAAGTATTTGAATAATCTTGTAAGTGTATTGGTTAGTTGTATGCAAATAATAGGGAAGATTTGTTGAGTAATCTTACTTGCTTAGAAATATTTTCCAACCTTTTCCAAATGATCTTTGAATGGGATTTTATAGGGATCTATTGGTCATGGGTTAAATGTACTCATGTTAGGCCAAAAAGGATAAGGATGGGTAACTATAAGGAATTTACCATTGGAGATAAAATTACACTTGGATAGGAGAACCAAAAGCAGATAGGAGTGGTACTGATGTTATAATCTAAGTATGGCTATATTATCTTGAGTTGACAATAATATGGGGATGGATTAGTCATAGAAAAATGGGTCTATCTCAACTAGGATCAAGTTTGGAAGGCTCTAGATGACTAATAATGAGTGAAAATATACCCTTGAGGGTCATGGGAGCAAGTAAGATGGACCTAAGTGTTGGGTGTCATTAGCCATGCTCTTGTTACCAATTTCTTCATTTTATATGACTACATTTGCCTCCCCCTTTATTCTAGTGATGTATCAAAGTGAAATACTAGTATAAAGGAAAAATAGAAAGCGTACCTAAATTTACCTACAAGGGTGAAGATCACAAAGCTATATGATGTTGGGTGTGATTAAAGAGAACACACTGTGAAGTATGAATCTACAAGAAAAATAAAGATTAGATCAATTCTTACTAGATACACTATATCTAAAAATAAGAATGTACAAGGCTAGGTAAGAGTGAGAGAGAGAGTGGAATATAAAGGAATGAATACACCTCACTAGGTATACAGACCAATCAAAACCTATTGTGATGCTGAGTAATGTTGGATGGTGATGTACCAAGAGTAATATCATGAATGGAGTTGAGTGCTCAATTCCTTGAGAGTGGCTCAAGAATGTAAAGGCTATCCGTTTATATCCATCATCTCCCATTAAGTGAAGCTAGGTGATCATGAATGTTTTAATTGATGTTTTGACTATGTGTCCAATCCCTCTAAGTAGGTGGCTCAATAATATAAGGTCTAACTAGTCCTTTGGATCCATCATTGCCTTATGAAGTGAAGCTATGAATTGATACCAATATAAAATGTATGTCATATGATATGGATCTTGAATCCCATGAATGGTTTTTAATATAACAATGTTGGCATGGATAGTTGAATGTATGCTATAAATTAGGCCACTCTTGGCCACTCTAAAAGATGGAGAGTAGGCTTGTATGAAGTCCACTTCAAAACCAGTGCACTAGCCTTATATGAAATTCACTCTATAATGTGGATGTTAGGCTTATATTAAATCCACTAAAAAATGATTCCAACCACCTACAGATGGAATAAGGAATGCAACTACTGAGAACGCTTAGGTAATTCTCAACTCAAAAAAAAACAAAAAACAAATGTGCCATGCACATTACCCCCAAGCACTAGTGTCTAAAACATGGATTCTAATCTTAAAGTTATACCAACTATCATATCTGAAATTGGAATTGAGATCCATCATGCCATGCATAATTTACCCTATATATGGATTCTTTGAGAAAAAATGTATTGAAAACTATTGATTATAAACTAGTCTGATTGTACAAAACTATAGTTGAACCTACTTTTCTATCTACTTTTGGAAAGTCTAGTTTTTTTTTAATTTAGATAAGAGCACCAAAAAATAGATAGTAGTGGCATGGGCACTATAGTCCAATCTTGGTACTATTGTCATGGGCCAAATGTTGTAATTGTTTTATCATTTTCATTATCTACTTGGTCTATTCTGACTGTTTTGATGTCTATTTATTGTTTAGGGTGTTTTGAATGCTATATTTTTGACTATTAAGAATTCTAATCTTTTGTGAAAAAATACCTATTTGTTTCCCCCTCTTTTGAGGGTAGGAATGAAGACCCTACAATGACTACCCTCAGAAGAAAGAGCTCTACAACTCTGTTATGCTAGAAAGATACATGATATAGCAATGATAATTGTAAATATATCTCAAGATATAGCATGGTCTTTAACGAGATTGTTAGATCAATAGGGGTATGGCTATATAGATATAAAAATGTAATAACATGTGCAATGTACTAAACTAGAACTAAAATTTTGGATAGTTGTTAGTTTTTATGGAGGGATGGATCATGATGTCCATTATAGCATCTAAGAGAACAAGAAAAATGTATGATGTAGATCATGGCATTGAAAACAATGAGAAGAAAACAAGCAAAAATCACACAAGGCAAAAATAAATAAGCATAAAAGGGTGGCCAAGGGGCCAAACAAATAAGGGACATGGGAACATATCACTCATACTAGAAGGAAATCATATAAGGCATGTCTAAATACCACATACATATAATTGAAACAAGCAAGGTTGGCATGGAAGCCATGATCACATAGAAGAATATAGGCAAATAACATTGGAAAATATCCTAAGGCACACACAAGACATAGAAGTAAAGGACATTGGCAAATGTCTTAAGGCACGTATAGGAGATAATCAGGAAATAAGAAATGCAATACTATCTAGCTATAGAAAGAAAGAAAGGAAAGCATGTAAATAACTATAAATACAATCACATCTAACTAATCAAAGTAAGAAGTGAAAAAATGTAAGACATGTTAGTAAAAGACTAAGTATATGCTAAGAAATACACAAGTGATATATACTAGTGAGTGTTGATAGAGTAATATGTGTGAGCTAGTAATTACTGTACATCAATATAATAACTAGAGTGTGTGGTGTAGGAATGGCATAACCTAAATGGTGTATTCATGTAGAAGATGCCCCTTGTGGGTATGTATATTGATATATGTCTTGATGTAAAATTAGGATTCTCCCTTAATGGGTAGAGTGAATCAATCAAATAGATGGATGTCACTACATACACTCAAAAGAGATCAAGTGAAGCATGGTAATGTAGATAAAATGAACAAAGAATAGCATATAATAGTAGATGTAAGTCTAGAATAGTAGTAGAAATGTAAATCATGAATAATGCATACAATCAAAATGTTTTTTGTGTTTTGACATATTTGAATGTTTTTGATATGTTATATTGTGTTTGGATTTTTGACATTTTGTATTGTTTTTGGATTTTGAGTTATTTGAAGCTATGTATAATCAATCATAAGGATATTATGTACATGTAATTGAAAATTATTATGTAGAAGTAAGTTAGTAAGGGATGATACTAACTAATGAGTCTCATTAGAGACTCCCTATCATGGTGTCCTATATCAAGGAGAGGAACTGTGCATGATCATGAAGCATGATGGAAATGTTGAGACTATGGCTTTGAAAGTCGTATATGTTGTAAATGATATAAAATATCTAAAGTAAAAACCAAGTGTGGGATTACCTTGTAAATTTTAGAAGTGGATGTAGATGTAGGGCTCTTGGAGACCCATATGAAAGTAGGAGAAGCTATTTCAACATGTGCTCTATGTGTAGATGCATGAGATCTCAATGACACTACCCTCGATGTGAACACTGTAGCTATAAGATATCTATAATCCTAAAGATATGGAGGTGTATGAACTATTTGTGTTGGTAATAGATGCCTTAACTGTGTCTAAATTTGAATTGGAGGAAGAACTATAACTTGTGGCAAAACTAAAATTGGTGGCAAAATTGAAATTGGTGACTGCAAAGTAAAACATGGCTCTAGAGTGGGGAGTGGTAACTAATATGGAACTCCACCAACTGTAATAATATAATTATCATGAATTAAATTTTATACATCTATGAACTATATAACGTACTACTCAAATTTTTTGGATCCATGGTCAACCAAATAACATATCAAAGACTCTTGCAATGGGAACAATAGTGAATGGTATGGCCACATGTGTTGGACCAACCTATAAAGAAAGTATGATCTCACAGAATGAACTTTGTATGTGCCCACTAAATCCACTTATAACTAATTCCATCAAGGTAATATCCTAATTTGAATATCGCAAATGTTGCATTAATGTCATAATGCACATGTTCACACTGGATGCATTATCTATGATAACACTATTAATAGGATGATTATGAATGTAAGCTCTGATAAAAAGTGCATGATAATCAGAATCATCCTTGACTATCTCTTGCTATAAGAAGAAGATGGAAGGTCTAGCTAGAACTCTAGAATTGTATACACCAATCATGTTGCTTAAAGGATGTGTCGCAACTGAAGGTGCCCTATATGTATCTAGTGGTAGATGTGCATGATATGCATGGTGATCTGAAGGTCTCCCCTACCCATTGTTTAGAATGTTGTAGAAAGGGATTTGAGAAGATTTTCAAACTTTTATCCTATGTTTGCATTTTTTGAGGAGGCTCAACTAAATCTCCAAGATCAATATGATTTACGTATATCAAATCATGTATCTTGTGTCTCAAACTAATACAATTATTTATTGTATGGCCTAGTGCCCTATGAAATTCACAAAATTCACGTTGATCATATCCCTATGGAAGAGGCTTTGTTGGATCAACTTCCTGAATAGGAGGGAGAGATAAGATGTTACATTCCAATAGTTACTATAAAACTCTGGCTTGAGAAAGTTGTAGGTTGGTAAAGGTTAGCAAGAAGGTGTTTATAAAACCACTCATTAATGGGGATCTAAAGTCACATTAACTATCAGTTGATTCTGACTATTTCTATCATTGACCTTGAATTTATATGGGACTTTGTTGTTACTCTTGTAATTTGTGTTTGATATAATTATATAATTTAGTTTCCCCATTAAATTAGTTTGAATTCTCTTTCCTTTAATATGTGACACAATTTAGTGAAGAAAGAGAATCTTTTAAACATAATTGATTCATGTAAAGCTGGTAGAAGACTCTGTTTGAAGAGATCTTGTAATTCTTGATCGGCCATGGGGCTAGTCATCTTATCCAAAATAGTCTTATATAAAATAAAATAATTTTTGAGATGGTCATTTGACCTTTGTTTCTATTATGAAACTTGGGCATATGAAACTTTATCACCAATGTTAATGCTGAAATGAGCTACAAACATGTTGGTTAAAGGATTCAATGCATTGACTGACTGATTCAATAGACTATAGAACCATTTTAAAGCATAATCCTTTAGGCTCCATGAAAATATCTTGGTAAGTATCCAAATATTTGGCACATATCCCAATCATGCTACATGAAAATCTCTCAAATGTGTCTTTGGATCACCCTTGCCATCATATAGAGGAAGCTTGGGTTGAACAAAAATTTGTGGCAATGGTGTAGAAGCAATGTGATGTGCCAATGGTGTATGTAGTAGAGAAAAAAAATCTAAATCATGTTTAGGTCTAGAGGCAACTTGGATTAAAGATATTTTATCTCTTGCATAAGGGCTGTCACATTATGAGACAAAGATGTACTAGCTATAGATGGTGGCATAAAGGTAGGTTGGGCTATTATAGGGGGGTTTGATACATAATTAACCCCATAGTGTCATTTGTAACTAGATGCTCTATAGTTTGGGAAGATTGACCATTTTTCACTCTTTTTTATTCTTCTTTTAGTATTTTAAGCATGTTAGGGTTTTTTTTTTTTAAGAGTTCTTGAATTTTCCTTTTATCAATTTCATCAAAACTAGTGTATTGGGACATTTTTAAGGTAGGAAAATAATTTGAAATTTGAATGAATTATTTTTCTATAATCTATAGTAGGCAAAGTGATAGAGAAGGAAAGTATTGAATATAGGGAATGTAAAGTCCTAAATATAGTTAGCTAAAAATTATGTACAAAGGATATAAGCTCACAAAGATGTAAGGTGATACCTCAAGAACCAATGGGACCTAGTATATGAAACTAGGGTTTGATGGATAATTTTTTTGAAAATTTACTATGAAATTTTTTAATATGAAGTGAATTATTGAGTTAGATATGCAAGTAAAAAATCAAAAATTTATTGGAAAATTTATGATTTAATATTACCTAGTGTATGCAACTAAGGTTTTGAAAAATAAATGGTTTTGAAAATTACTATTGAATTTGAAAATTTTAAGTGAATTTTTAATTTATATATACTATTAAAAATCATAAAATTATTTTAAAATTACTGGGAAAATACTAGGACCTAGTATGGGCAACTAGGGTTTGAAAGAAAAATATTTTGAAATTAATACAAAATTTTAAAATTTAATGATAATTTATGATTTTATTATGTAGTTAAAAAATTAGATAAATATGGGGAAAAAATAGTAGGAAATTTACACTAGGGTTTCTATGGTTTTTATGTGTAAACAAAGTAAGTCGAGTTCACCAAATGATTTAACAATTTTGGGAATATTAGTGTATTATTCCTAGTTTAGCTGAAGGGTCTAAGTAGTAAAATCAATAAAATAAATAAATATGTAATAAATAAGCTACTAATTTGTGTAAATTAGATTGTAATTTTAACATTTCTAAAAATAGTAAAAAGAGGGAGAAAATAAGACTTAGTTAGAAACTGGCTAATACAGCTAAGATAGGGTCTAAGATTCACTGTGTAGAACTAGAATATTATCACAAACTAAGATTTGATTTTCATTTTATGATTGTATAGGAGCACTAAAAGTGGATAGGAGTGGTACCAACAATGTATTCCACCTCTAGCAATATTTTCTTGAGGATCTAATATTTTTGGTTTTTGTTCGTTATGCCTATGTGACACTATTTATGAAGTTTTAGAAACTAGAAGTCTTTAGAGCTCCTTGTAGATAAATTTATCTTAAAACCCTATACATAATTGTGTTTTGACCAGTTTTAGTAAATATGGGGGGTTAGTATGTGAAAGATTCACTGAATATGTATCCACACCCTTTATGTGGGCACATTGCCTACATATCAATACTCTAAAGAGGGATCAAGCCATATGTAGTTCTCCCACTTATTGTGCTTTGTGAAATTGAGTTTATGAAGATACAAAAATGCTAAACTAGATATACTTGAGGTGGCTAGCAACTAGTGTAAGGATTTGAATAAGCTTGTAAGTGTATTGACTAAATGTATATAGAGAATAGGGCAGATTTCTTGAGTAGTCTTGATTGTATTCTTGCTTGTTTAGTGATATTTACCAAACTTTTTGAAATGATATTTGAATGGGATTTTATAGGGATCTATTTTTCATGGGTTGAATGTACTCATGTTAGGCCAACAAGGAGAAAAATTGAGAACCAAAAGGAATTTACCATTAAATCCAAAATTATACTTGGACAGGAACATTGAAAGTAGACATGAGTGGTACTGACACTATAGTCCAAGTGTTACACTATTGTCTTGAGCTAATGGTACCTAGGGGGATGGATTATTCATAGAAAAAGGGGTTTGGCTTAGCTGGGATCAAGTCTAAAAGGCTATGGATAACTAGGAATCAATGAAAATATGCCTATGAGGGTCATGCAAGAAAGAAAGAGGGACCTAAGGGTTGGGTGTCATTAACCATGCTCAAGTTACCATTTTTTGAATTTTATTTGACTATAGTGACACAAAAGAATAATTAGATAAGAAATAATAAAGATGATTGTAAGTTAATTCACACAACATACTTGCCTTCTAATTTCATGGATATATGTGTGTTAAATATGTAGTTTATTTAACCCCTATTGTGATGAGTTTTTCAAAGGATTTGATGGGGTTGTAGGTTTCATTCTAGTATCTATTAAAGCTTAAAAATGAGGGAATCTTAGGCATTTATTTTCATCCAACCAAGTGTCCATAAACTTGATAGAGATACCCTGGGGTCCTCTTCTCATTCCATTATTTTCTTATGATCATTATGTGTGGTACATTGACCTTATCTCACCATGTGAGTTTTTTTATTTTCTTTAAATTTTCTTTTGCTCTTTTGAATCCATTGGTTCTTTCTTCTTTTGTTTTTATCTTTCTCTTATTTTATTCTTGAATGGAAAAGAGAAGATCCAGAACTATAGTGAGCTAGTATAATTATAAAATAAATCATTACTAGAACATCCTTGCTAGTTACACCTATACCCAAAATTATCACTTCCAACAGGTATTTTAATGTGATAAGTGCATTTGATCCAATAAAATAAGAAAACTTTATAAGTTTTTATGAAGTAATATGAGAGCAACTTCCACATGCTTGTTAAGAGTATTCAATTGTGACACCATTCAAAATAATCCATGATTACCTACCTTCATCCTAGAGACTTAAAAACAAAAAAATACACCCATTATATAAATTAGTCCCAAGAGATTTCAAGATTTTAATTTTCCCCTTTTCTACAAGTCATAATCTTAGTTGTTTGGGATTTTAACTTGGTTGTAGTTAGAGAAAACACAACTCTGATCGTTAAAGAAAGCAAAGAATAACTAATCTAAGAAAACAAGAAATACAAATAATAAAGCACTAAAATCTAATCTAGAAAACATGAAATATAATCTATGAAATAAAAAATACTAAAAGTAGGAATAATTAATTTAGAAAGTAGGAAACTAGTCTATGAAAGTGGGAAATCTAATCTAATCCTAGAACTACATTCATTATCCATTGTTACTCAATAACATTAGCAGATAGTACAACCCTAAAGTAGTGCTTCACAAATTACTCATTGAATGGATATGTAATCTCAATATCTTAGAGTTCCTTCAGATCAAATGCATTATTACCCATAATCTCCAAAATTTAGTATGGTCTAATCCATAATGGGATAAAATTGTCATGTTAATCTTTCTTCTAATGGGATTCACCCCAAAGTAGCACTAGATTTGAAATACTGAATGTTTTGAATTTCACTCTCTTGTCAAACCACCTCTTGACCATGTCCTAGTGTTTTTTGAATGTTTATAAGGCTTCAATCCTTGAATCTTCTATTTTGATTATGTCTAGTAGTCTTGATTCTGCTTTATCACTTGATTCCATGTAGTCCTGCATGAACTAATAAGTGAGTAATTTTAGCATAATTATGAATATAGGCTTGTGTCCATACACTAATAGGTAGGGTGAATATTTAATTTCTTGATTGTGTCTAGTATGATCAACACAAAGAGAACACTTCAACAAATTTTGTCAGTCCCTAGGCTTGTCTCTAGCTGACTTCTTAATTACATCGATCAGATTCTTATTTATTAATTTTGCTAGCCCATTTCCCTGAGGGTAATGGTTAGAAGCTGACTTGATAGTGGTCTAGTTATTATGTGCCCACTTAGTAAATTTTGATGATATGAAAACAAATCCATTGTCACAAATGAAAGAAATGGGTGTGCCAAAACTGGTTGTTATGTGTTCCTCTAAAAATTTAATCACATATTGTGCTCCATAATTCTTTGTGGCTATGGCATTGGTCTATCTAGTGAAATAATCTATAGCAATGATTAGAAACTTATGGAATGTTTAATAATTTAGGTTGATGAAACCAATGAAGTCTAAACCCTATTGGACAAATGGTCTTCCTTCAATAATTAGATGTAAAGGCATTATTGTGTGCACTTTTATCTTGGCTAAAGCTTGACATTCATGGCATGTTCTCACATGAGCATGATCATCTTTGAAAACTATTGGATAGTAGCAGCCCATTCTTAAGATATTATGGGCTATGGTATTCCCATAAGGATGACCACTACCTATCTTCTAATGCAATTTATCTAAGATTTATTTAGCTTCCTCTGTGGATACACACCTAAGATAAATACCTTCATAATTTATTTTGTAAAAGATTCCCTTCTTGATCATGTAATGAGTAGATTTGAGCCTAAAATCTCTTCTACTCTCTCTATTGAGCTTTGGGGAATAGGTTCCTATGATTAAATATTATATTATATCAGTATACCATTCTCCTTTAGATACTTTAGCTTCATATACCTCTTCAACTATGATGCATAGATCTGGTTCAGTCATAATTTGAATAATACCTTACCCTCAAACAATATTTGTGGGCTTGATATCTATGTCAAATTCATTTAGCTTTGCCATACATTTTCCTTGTCATTCTCCTAGCTCATTCTATGATAGAGTGAGTTTGACAACAAGATCAAGCATGATGGAAATAACTTTATTACTCAATATGTAGTGCTAAAACTTCTTCACTAACTTGACAAGGGCAAAAATATGTTTATCAATTATAGAGTACCTAATCTCTAAATATTTCAAGTTTTTGCTCATAAATGTGATTGGATGCTTGATCTCCTCTTTCTTCTACATGGTGACAAAAATAATCATATTCTCTAAAGTAAATGAGTATAGGTTGAAATATTTATTAAAATCTAGATTGATTAACACTGGAGCCTATGATATTATGTCTTTAATATCTTGGAAGGACTTTCAAGATTTGTTTGTCCATTATATTTTGGAATCTTGCCTAAGCATGGTATTCAAGGGTCTGATGATATCGATAAATCTTGAGATGAACTTTCTTATGAAGTTTATTTTTTTAAAGAATGATTTGAGCTCCTTATTGTTGTTTGCTAGCCAAATTTTTGAAATCACCTAAATTATATCTGGATCATTAGTGATCCCATCCTTGGTGATGATGTGCCCCAAAATATCACCTTCAATCACTCAAAATATGATCTTATTTGGGTTTAATGAAATAACAAACCTTATGTATCTCTTAAATTAGATTGTAGGTGACTTATGTGGTCTTTTTGATTATTTGAAAATACTTAAGATCATCTATGTAGATGATTATGCATTTTCCTATCAGTGCTTTGAAAGCATGATTTATGGAACATTAAAAGGTTTCTCCTACATTTATTAGGACAAATGGCATCCTCTTATATACATAAGTTCCCCACTTTATAGTGAACATTGTCTTCATTGTATCTTCAAATTGCACTAATACCTGATTGTAGCCTAAAAATCCATCTAAAAATGACATCATTTTAAAACCACTTACTATTTGTATCACCTCATTCAAAGAAGGCATGGGATAATTATCCTTTTTAGAAGCCTTATTTAGGTTCTTACAATCAACAAATAATCTGATCTCACCATTACTCTTTCTTATTGGGACCAAATTGGCTACCCAGATAGAATGTTAGATTGGAAAGATGATTTTTGCATTTAAAAACTTTTCTACTTTTCTCTAAATGAGAGGCTCCAAAATAGGATTGATTATTCTCTACCTCTATCTAAATGTTTTATGATCTGACTTCAAGGGAATCATATAAGTGATGACCTAAGGGTCATAAACTTTTATATTTTCATATGTCCAAGCAATGACATCCCTATATCGAGTGATTAAATCCTTCACTCATTGTCTCTCTTCTTAGGTACAACTAAAATTGATATTAACATAATGTGAGCTATCCTCATCTCCTATATTTTCCTTTTTATAGTTTGATTCATTAACCTTTGGTTGTCTTAGTTTTTGTGCTTAAGTATCTATGTCAAATGGTCTCTCCAAGGAGACCAAGCTAGTTGGAATTTGATTCTATTTGAGTTGAAGAATTTGCTCTTTGTCTGATTCTTCTTGGTAGAGGTAATTAATGTCCTTATCATCAATTATTTGAGATTAAAATTCCCCTAAATTAGTTAGAAATTGGATAATTTATTGGTTATCCTCAAAGACCTAGAAATTTTGTACATTATCTAGAATAAAAGGACACAATACTAATTTAATTGAAAATGTTTTTACCTTAGATTCTCATAGTAGCTCTAGATTAGTAGAAACAATAACTAATGAATTAATAGTTTGATTTGTTTCTCTAGGAAGTGATATTATATTGAAATATTCAAACCTTTCAATTAGGTCCCATCCTTTATATTTGTATCTCTTCAAATATGATTATTTGCATTGATACTTATTTATGACTTGATTAACCACCAGCTCTGAGTCACCAAATACTAATATTTTCTTGAAATTATTCTTGAGTGAAAACTATAGTCTTAAAATTATAGCCTCATACATAACTCTATTGTTAGTGCATGGAAATTTCAACTTGTACGTTGTTAAGAATTTCTTACCTTGTGGATCAATTAGATCGGTTCCTACACTTGATATTTTCTTAGATCTAGTGCCATCAAAGTGTAGAATCCATATATGGTTGTAACCTTTAGGTTCTAGTTTTTGTACTTGATTTTGAGTAGTAAAAGTGTAAATACCAAGGTTGGGAGATTCATACTTTACCTCTTTATTCTTGACATTATATTTAGTAATGGGATACTTCATTATCATCTCTCTATCAATATTGATTTTATTTTCAACTCCTCTCCATGGAAACCATATATGAGAAAATTTTGTAGAGAGATATTTGTTAAGTGTTTTGGACCAATCCCTACTTAGTAATAGACTAAGCCTTTAGGCATGCCCACCACTATAATATCAATGTTCATTTGGAATCTTGGCCAAGATGTTACTTAAATGCACACACTATTAAATTCTCCAACTACTAAGACCATTATCTTGTCTAAGTATGAAATTATTCTCTTTAAAGAGCTTGGAATCAAACCAAGATTTTGACATATAGATGTAAGAAAGATTACAGATGCTCCAAAATCAACTAAACATTTATGATTGCTCTTACCAAATGCCTAGATAGTCATAAGGAAGGGCAAAAATTTTGGCTTACTCTTGTAGATGAAATTAGTGTTAGATGCTTTTAGTTTATCTGTGGATGCTTTAATTTTCTCCATTGGCACCTTTCTAGTAATAGACTTATAGAGTAGCTCCTTTTGTTTACTGATATGTGATAACTCATGAAGAGTTATATTTTCCTTGATCATCTTCATATCCTCAACAATTTTATATCCTTATTTATTTGTTTCTTCCTTGTTTTGATGCTAATCATTCCCCTTTAGAGAGAGTGGATTATTGTATGCAATAGGATTAGGAATAATCACCATGGTATTCAGAGGAGTTAATTCTATGAGTGGCTTCTTATTCTTTAGATGTATGTGCCTATCTAGAGATACTGGAAAGTGTGAACTTCATCCATGTTGTCTTTTGGCTCATTTTCATCCTCACCTAGAAAAGGAAACTTGTGAGTTTCAAAGAACATACCAGTGCTAGAAGAACTAACATCTAGATTATACTTAGGTAGATTATGTATCTGATCTTTTCTAACCATCTCTCTTTGAATATTTCAAATGTTTCATAAAATTTAATGTAGTTGAGCTCACCATGCTTAGAAGTATTATGAATTCTTCACCAATTGTGAATAGTCATATTTATTATGTTTATCTTTATAAGTTTGGTAGGTTGTTTAGGCTTGTTTAACGGTCTATTATATCTCTAGAATCCAATGTTCTAATTGTTGATTAGACCATTTGTCTTGCCCATCTTCCTTTACATATTCAATAAATCATTGCTAAAATTTTTAACCATCTTATAAATCAAATCTAGATGTACCTTTGTGGAATTCATGACTTGTAAAATAGTATTGGGAAGTGAAATTACTTATTGGTTCTACTGATAACCATTACCCATCACATGATTGTTCAAGTAGCCAAAATTCAACTGTGTTGTCTACATCATTGGTGGCTATGTGTACAATTGGTTCTTATTAAATGGTGGGACATTATACCTTACATGTGGAACTATATTTATTACTAGAAAACTATTGTTAACATTAGGCACTCTAGGCATATGAGGATTATGCTACCTAACTATGGTGATAACCTCTTCAAATTTTAATGCCAGAGTGTTAACCATAATTTCTCTTCTCATTAACATGGTGGTGATAGGATCTAAGGCATTCTTATACATATCCATCACTAATGTCACCTCTGGTTTATATCTTGGGGTCAACAAGTTATACATCTTCTACCATCTTACATTGAAAACATGGATAGACTCATTAGGTTCCCTCTTCATGTTAGTGAAGTGCTGGTATACCGAACCATGATTAGTTCCCTATCTAAACTATGAAAGAAAAGCTTCTAGACATTCATCCCAAGAAGTGATGAAATTTTCCATTAGATTTAAATACCAATCATAAGTAGCATCCATAAAAGTAAAAGGGAGTAATTTGAGCACAACATCTTCATCTATGACAATCATTAATCTTAAAACATCTTTAACTCATTTGATTTGTTCCTCTGATGTCCTTGTTTTTGAAAGAGAAAAGGATGACAAGTAATTATTTGGATTCGAAGGAAATCTTGCACATCTCCTGGGATAGTGATAGCAGATCCAACTAACCAAGGTTTTTTTTAAGCCATTAGTTAATTAATAGGTAAAGGTTTCTTTATAAGGGGTTCCCTACTAGACGGGGGTTGTTATAAAATGGGTTTATTGGTATATTTCAATGTCTCCTATGATTTGTCAAGGGTGAGACTAATAAAACATCCTAGGAATTAAATATGGTCACTCTTTTAGGTAACTCTAGCATAACTATATGCAAAGGATAACTACTATTATCGGGGGTGCTAGCCATCCTTCTAGTACTAGTTAACTATTGGTATGAGTTTTATGCACTCCAAAATCATAATGAGGTAGCCTCTAACATTTTAGGATCTTAATAGATGTAAACTCCACTCTAGGGAATAAGTTGTAGGTATGTGGTTTATTTCAACCTATTGATGGAATAGTGGATAGTGTATATAGGTTGTTGATAAGGCTTTTGGATGGAGGTGAGGTTCCTAATAAGGGTAATGAATCTCTAGGTGAGTTAGATGGGCAACTGGTTGTTGATCTAGAGTGGGTAAATCTTCAAAACAAACTCAAAAAATGGAGGGAAGGGTAAGGCAAAAAAGAAAGCTTTTGTTGTTTTGAGGAATTACTTCCCTGGCTGGTTAAAGGGACAAGTACTCTAAAAACCCATGCATGTTGCTAGCAGTAATTGCATACACACAGTCAGACATGGCTAAGAAGTCTAAGGAAATAATGATGTGGGAAATTGACAACCATCAAATAAAGGTTGTTCCTTTTAGGGTAGCTATTGCACACCCTTAATCAAGAGATTAAGGCTTAGGTTTGTGAAGTGTCTGAGGTAGCTGTTACACACATATAGAAAACTACATCTAAGAAAGCACTCATGCATAATTAGAATTAGGAATCAATTTGAAATCAACTATCTTAACCAATATATTCATAAATCTTTCAATAGTTGTTACACATCTACAAATTAGTATATTAATCAAAAAAATAAAGAATCTATTCATAAATTTTGTACACTAAAGATTATTGAAACATACAACCAAAGAAAGTAATAACTATTTACATATAAATTAGAAATAAAATAGATAAACACACTTGTTGATTATTAAAGCTGATGCTTCTCTTGTATTGAAAAATTATCTAACAAAAATCCAAGTTGTAATACAATTTATTATATAGATTTGGGGAAGGGGTCACCTCATCCTCCAAGTTCATGAAAGGTCATTATATGTGACAGTCAGAACATGAGTTTTAACTATGGTCTAAAAATATATAATAGTCTACTTGTATCTATCTATTTAAAATAGCCTTTGTAAAATTAATGCAACATGTGCATGTGTATAAAGATAGAGGCAATTTTTAACAATTATAGATTGAATTATATGCAAACTATAAATAAATGTATCATTTACCAAAAACTACACTTGCCTCCTTTTATAGGTTGTGATAATAACCTATTGATCTTTCATATTAGATTCCTTCAAATAGAACTCTAACATATGCATGAAGGACAAAAATCATTTTGCCAATGTTTTAAAACCAATTTCACTATTGTTTAGCTGTGACTAATCTAAACTATGCATTACATGTTTCCCCATTATTTTTATAAAATTTAGATCTTCAATTTTATATTCATTTATTGAGTCTAGGATATTTGAAAATTCCACCTAGGACTCACACTATCGATCATTTACATGATAGAACATGAGTGTGCTACTTGGAAGCTACTCAGTTCCTTGAGCTCTATGTAGTAGGATCCATACTTCTTCCCATGGGTTATTGGATCTATGTACTAGGATCCCACAATGGTGACACTTGTCACTCTTATGGATCATTTACATTTTAACTCATTATCATGTCTTTTTATCAAATGGGCTCTAGTAGATGCATGTCATAAGATCTTAGCTTGAATCCAAATAGTTAATTTACAAGGTTAAGTTTGATGTTCATGTGACCATTAAATGATGTTCACGTGACTATCAAATTTAATCTTGGTAATTAGAAACATGTCATTTCCCTGGGACTCCTTGTTCCTAAAAACATAAGCACAAAATGACTTAGCATAATACTTTTGGAAAATATGTGTAAAGGACCCTACATGAGTGTTTTTAGCCTAAGGTTTTAATATTAATAAAATATGATTTGGGCTTGGGATAAAATATTAAAGTAATCTCAAAACATAATGAAATGTTCTCTTAGAAAACATTCCACTTGGTAGTCTGGTATTTATTTTAGGGTAATTATTATGGGATAATTATTTGAGGACTTTGATACGAGAGAATTGTTTCAAACAAAATGTCCATAATAATTCTCATCAAGGGTTATTTTCATTTTAAAAAATGTCTAAGACACAACGTGTAAAAGATTTCCATCATGGGGTTTATTTTGGATAAAATGTTTGCAATATTTCTCCTATAGATTCAATTTTCTCAAAAAAATGTCCAAAGGAATTGCATGAAGGGATGGTCTAAAAAGGGCCATAGGGCATGATGTTTCAAACAAAATGTTTCAAGGAATTAATTGAAGGACATTTTTATCTTTAAGGGAAAAAGGGCCTAGGACAAAATTCCTAAAGGGATGGTTTAAGGGAAAAAGGGCTTGGGACAAAAGTCCTAAAGGGTAAGTCTTAGATGGAAAAGGGCATAGGACAAAGTCCTGAAGGGTAAGTGGTCACTTCAAAAAGAGTTGATGGGTCATTTTAAAAATATTAAAAGGGTTAGTCAAAGGTTTTGAAGGGCATGTGCCCTTGGGGGAATTGTTTTGGTATTTTTGCATCAAAAAAATGTCTAAAACATAAAGTTTGATGGAATTGGCCTGGGGTAAAAGTTCTAAAGGATAGGCTCGTAGGGAAAAAAAATTCAAGATAGAAGTCTTGAAGGGAATGCTCAAAAGGGATGAAGGGTCTACTTCATGGAAAAAATTCCCAAAGGGTCTACTTAGTAGGATATATTTCAATGATAAAAGGACCTTACAATAATCCTAAATGGTAAGTACAAAAGTCCCAAAGGGAACTTTCAAAAGGCTAAAGTGTATGTTTATAAAGTTTAAAAGAACATGTTGTTGGCACCTTGAATTTTGATTAAGTGTTGTTCCATTTTGGTGTAGGACTAACACGATAGGGAAGACCATTATCCCATTTTGGCATAGGATTGACATGGCACAAAAGGACCATGTCATGGGAGAACCATGGAATATAGATAATAGGTGCAAAAGCATCATATTGTGGAACCTATTTGGTGTAAGAGGATAATGGTATAGGAGAACCAACATGAGAGGATCTAGTCCAAGGAGAATAAGCCATAAGGAACCTGAGAAAATAGGACTCAAAATGGAAGTGGAAGACTAGGGGATTACATGGAAAGTGGAAAGTAGTTGGAAGAATGACTCACATAGGTCACTCTAACCTTATGGAGCAAAAGTTTTGCACCAACTCATAAGGAAAGGAACACCTAGCTTCCAAGTTATAACATAGAGTGAGGATATAGGGGGCATTGAGGCCTAGGTTTTCAAGAAGAACTATTTGTAAGTGGCATAACTCTTAGTCTATTAAGAGTTTGTGCATTGATTATTCAAGCCATAAATGATTGTGACACTTGGTCAGGGCAAAACAAGTATTAATACTCTTTTTGTAATCTATTTGCATGATAAATCCTTTTTGGGAGAATAATGTGATGAATATTTACCCTATTAGAATGATATTGTAATGCCCCTTTTATTTTTAATTATAATCTATAGCTATTAGGATTGATAAAGATTTTGATATGAAGAATGATAGTGTGGACTATGTGTAAAGTTATATCCACATATTATACCATTTATTTTCTGGTAACCAATGCTATTATAAGATGACAATAATCTATGTATTAGTATAAATCAACCCAAGAGTAAGGATCAAGGTAATATATTTTTGCATCATCCTTGTCTAAAGTTATATATATAAGGATATGAATATGACAAAAAAACTATGCCTCAAAACCTACAGGAACTAGTCTTTCACTGCACACTTCATGTGAGTGCACAAGACCTATCCCTCATGTGAAAGGGCCAACATGCTATCTAATTGGGATATACTTTAATGCAAGATATGGAACTACTAAAATAATCCTAACACATATGTCATTGACAAAACTTTTAAAGGGTAATTTAGAGGAAAAGGGTCATTTCAAAACTCCTAAAGGAATTGCATTAGGTGAATTATTTTAGAAAAAATGTCCCTAACAATTCTTTTGAAGACCCAACTCTCTCAGATAAATTTTTCAAAATAATTCAATTGGCTTGGGGAAAGTGTCTTAGATGAAATTTTTGAAGTAAAGGCAAAGGTATAGGATAAAATTCATGAATGATAGGTATGGAGGGGCCAAAAGGAAATCGTAAAAGGTCTAAAGAAATTTTGTTAGGTAAAATGGCCATAATAAAAAGTTTAAAGGACTTAATGCACACAACACAAATGGTAGGTTGGAAAATTAAAAAGGGCATTTCAAAAGTCCTAAAGGGTAATTTTAATATGGAAATAATGCAAAGGGTCTACTTTGTAGGGCATTTGTCAATGACAAAGTCTCAAATGATCTACTTCTTAGAGGCCAAAGGGTAAACTCAAAAAAGCCAAAGGGCAAGTTATCAAATTCTAAAGGGTAAGTTTAAGGGGGTCAAGGGTAAATTCTATTGGGAAAAGTGTATTAGTAATATTAGCTACAAGAATAAGTCTAACATGGGGAAATTATTTTAGCAGAATTATTACGTGGAAAATGTTGTGAAGAGAAAATTCCAATCAGACCAAATGTCTGACATAATAAACTCAAAGACCAATTCGTGTGGAACAAAATTTCCAAAGAGAAAAGCCTAAAAATATAAATCCTAAAAACATAAATCCTGACAAAGACTCTTGAAGAAGGTTAGTCAATGAAAATATCAATCTATTATAATTAGATCAAAGTAACAAACTTGAAATAACAAAATATTTAGTCTATGTAAATAGAACACCAATGCCATCTTACCAAAGTATAAAATGCCAAATCTTGATATTTTCCCATAATTTGTATAAACATATAGATGTGGGGGGCTTAAAATAAAGACAATAATTTGAAAAAGTGGGTCTCTATTTCCTTATAAGAAAAGGTGGTGTGTTAGGTACAACACATGGTCTTATTGTTTAACATGTAATATCATAGTTTCTAATCTTTGAAGACCATAACAAGACAAGATTTTTTGGAAATATAATTGTGTTCATATGATATCAGTGTATGGCTTAGATATTAAATGACATGATATTTTTAATTATCATAATGTTGAGTTACAAGTGCCCCCAGGGCATTGTCGGTAGATGACAAATATAATAAGAATGGCTTTCTTAGTGTAGGAGGCAATAAAATTAGTGGATTTTCAAGATAGTCCTTAATATGTTGAAAAGTTTTCTAACAATTATTATCCCAAAGAAATGTTACACCCTTATTTAGTAGGTGTGTAAATAGATGAAATTTGTTGACTAATTAAGATATGAAGCATCAAATAGATTTGATTTTACCCTACAAACTATGGATTTTCTTCAAATTAATTGCTAGTGACATTTTTGTTATAGCTTGTACTTTGGATAGATCAACTTCTATGCCCCTAAAAAATAAAATGAAGCCAAGTAATTTGTGAGAAGTAACTCCAAAAACAAATTTCTTAGTGCTAAACCTAACTTTGTATTCAAATAGTCACTCAAATATCCTCCTCTATGTTATTTGATGATTGACCCTATTCTTTGATTTACCTAGTATGTTGTCGACATAGCCTTCAACAATATCATGCATCATATCATTAAATATGGTTGTCATGGATCTTTTATAAGTGGCCCCTATGTTATTAAGACCAAATGGCATAACTTGATAATAGAATGTTCCCCATGGAGTGGTGAACATTATCTTTTGTTGGTCTTCTGGTGATATCCTAATTTGATTATATCCCAAGAATCTATCCATCAGTGATAACATCATATAACGTGCTATGGATTCAATAATCATGTCAATGTTTGGAAATGGAAATTTATCCTTTGGGCAAGCTCTGTTAATATCTCTAAAATTAGTCTAGATTTTATTTCCTTATAGACTTTTAATGACTAGCACTACATTAGAAATCCATTCAAAGTAGTCAATTGGCTTGATACATCTCACTTTCAAGAGATTTTCCAAATCTTTCTTGAATAATACAAAAATGTGAGGATGCATCTTGCATAAATTTTATTTCACTAGTTTGGCATTAGGATGTACCATAAGGTGGTGGATAACCAAGGTGGGGTCCAAACCAGGGATTTTAGAATAGGCCCATGTAAATATATGTAAAAATTTCCTCAATAGGTTTGTTAAGACTTCACGTTCTTCCTTAGTGAGGGACACACCTAATTTAATCTAATTTGGGTCATCTAAAGACCTTGTGTTAACCTCTATTACGTCTTCTACTAGAAGGGTCAAACCATATTCAAGAATAGTGAGTAAAGATTTGAACTATTTGGCTATGTCAGAGTCCTGTATTAGGACATGTTCTTCAAGTTATCCTAGAAATGATGAATTAGATTCCCCCAAGGGTACATATGGCCATGTAACAAATGTTATTGAGAACTCTTGGATTATGTTATCAAAGGCTCATTTTTATTTAAGATTAAATTCAGACCCATAGACAATTTCATCATTGGTGGTCTCCTAGTCTAAATTTGAAGAAGGTTGAACATCCCCATCTAATGGTGCCCAAAATAGGTTTTCACCTATAAACTGGCCTTTTTATTTATTATTTACCTAGTCTAAATCACCTCAAAGAGGTTTTCACTTTGGGACCTTGATGTTTTATTTGTTTAAATTTTCCTAAGGGTGTTCACCCACTCTTCAAAATAGGCTTCAAGATCCAAATTGATTGATAACCTTGATTTATAGTCTCCTTATGGAACATTGTCCCTAAGGCCTAGAAAATTGTAGAAGGCGTCATCATTCTAAAACTCATCAACCAATACATCAGATTATTGTTAGCTCTAGTCTATCAGTTGGGGATAATATAATGATAGTAGATTACGATGAATAACTGGGCAAAGGGTATAAATGGAATTATGGTCAAATAGGTTGGTTTGGGCTAAGTCATAAAATTGGCTATGATTAGAATCTAGCTCACTATCGACATAATCTTCATTAGTGATTGGTGATAGAACTAGAATAAGATACATGGGGTTACCCTCAAGTGGTTTAAATATAAGTCCATAGGTTCTTTTGTACTTAGTCATAGAAATGGGCTCAAGTATTCCTTATTGATTTGGCCCAAGGCCTCCTCCTTCATAGTCTTGATTTTTCATGATTTGATTAAGAATAGGATGCTTTGTATTATTGTAACAATTAGACAATTTGTCATTGTATAACCATGATTCATTACCTTCCAAAGGATCTTTCCCTTGGCTAGAAGTTGATATGAAAGTGATAGGTGTTAGACTATATTGATGACCTTTATCCTTTCTTTGCAATTACATAAATGGTGTGGCTTTTGGTCTTCAAAAGGATTTGGGGTTATATGGAAGCTTTGCAATGTGAAAGGTATCATACATCAAATACTCTCTTATCTATTAGCTGAGATGGTATAGTGATTAAACATTTCAAGAGGTAGCATGTGGGAAAGTGAGTCAAGAGTATCAAGGTTAATGTAATTGGCCTCTAGTAAATCAATAAGTATTTCTTTCATTTTATCCTTATTGGTGATTAGATTCATACCAAAATGGTAATTATAGCTTTTAAACTCATAATCTATATGTTTGCAATGCTCATATAGATGTAAATCTCCTAGAATACAAACTTCTATTCTTGAATGGGAGAACCTTATACATTGGTTTAATGACGATGGAATTGCATACATCTCATGTAACCAAGGTATACCCAAAATCATGTTATATGACAAATTGAAATCTAGTATATGGAAAAGTGTATCATGGGTCAAAGGCCTAATGATAATTGGTAAGCTGATGGTGCCTTATGATTCTTATTATAACTTGTCTTAGGTTTTGATGGTGATTATTTTTACTTGGAGATATATTAAGGTGTACCCAAGAATCTTGATGAGCTTTAGAGACACTATGTTCAGACCTGATCTATTGTATATGAGGACATGTTTCACTTTGTGCCTCTTTATGTAAACTTTGATGTATAATGAGTTATTATGTAATGGAATAAGGGATGACATATCACTTTAGTTAAAATTTACTTATTGGGATAGAGCTAGATGTTCAACCAAAGCTTGAAATTTTTTAGGGGATATGTCATTTGGATTGACCAAAGAACTTTGTCAACATGTTTTTATGGATAGTAGACATACATGATAAATATAAAATGGAGATTTGTGTTGGTATCTTTTTCATTTGTTCCATAATGTCAAACATCTTTTTTTAGATAGTGGTAAATGGCTTATTTTGAGGAAAAATGGTTAATTGGATGATGGGTGAAGTGGTAGATGGTTATGGGCTTGGTATGGTAATCCTTGACCATCAATTTTTAATTACATATAGGACAATTATTACTAACAAATGATGTTGGAAGGGGACTAGATAGGATAATTCTTGATTATCAATACACTTGTGCATGGTCATGAGTTAATGATGAGTTATTAGTATAAGGTCCTAACATGGGAATCCCTACTTACTAGTTTGCCTATGTGTGGTCCTAGGTCAAGGAAGGATTACTATAATGGTTTGGTTGATTTGGTATCATTATCAATAGTCTTGTCTGATTGATACTCTATTTTGGATTAATTGAAATAGTTATATTGTGACCTCTTACAATATGGCCTACAACTAAGTTGTAATCATGCACAATTACATGGTTTATCTATGGGTTATTTTTACCATTATGACCTTGTTTCTATCTATTTATTTTATTTTATTGGTTTTATTGTTGATTTTTTAAAGTCTATTAGTTCAGCCTTTATTATTGATACTATTATTTTTAATGTTGAAATATCTATTATTATTTTTGTTATGGTTATTGTTGTTATTTTTAATTATTATCTTGGAGAATATGATTTTGATAAATGTTAAGGCTCTGATTAGAGGTGGATGTTTTACTTGAATTTTTATTTTTATCTGTTATAGAAGAAAGGTAAAATTAAAAGAGGGGTAGAGGTTGGTAGAACCTGTATGGGTGTGTGCTCCATAATCTAAATGGTTTTAGATACTATTCTTTAGCTTAGGAAGATGACTTGAAATAAAAGATAAATATAAAAGGGTTGGTTAGTTAGGTAGATTGGTGGATTGCATAACATGAGCTATATTCAAGAAGTATATGATTTCTTTGGAGGCTATCAATACACCTTTTGACACAATTTAATGTTGAAAGGGTGCATAACATAAAAGTAATAGATATAAAGAAATAAATACTTTTAAAATGAATTCTATTGTTCATTAAGGTAAATGCCATAATTTCAAAATATGGTTCAGGTATGGTTAGGTTGTTGGTTAGGGTCCGTGAGGTGATAGGGCCAAGAAAATATGGTTTTAGTTGAGGTTGGTGGTTATTTGATAGGTTGTTGGTTTTGGTAAAAAAAATTCACATAATGACCATCAATGGTTGAGGTGATGATTAGTGGTTAATGTGAACATCAGTGGTTGAGGTGACTTTTAATGGTTAGGCTGACCATTGACAGTCACTATGGGTTTGGACAACTTATTGTTTCTAGCAAAAATAGGTTATGGTTTGGCTATAGAAAGGTTTTATGGGTTGTTGGAGGTTGGTTAATGGTTATGAGGGTAATAGAGGGCCTTATAAGTATCAAGGGAAAAGGTTTGGTTTAGGTAGAGGTGTTAAAATGAAATGAAGTAAATGAATACATGAAATAAATACTTAGCTTTGGTTGTTGAAGTTTGGTTGAAGATGTTGATGAAGCTTGGAGGAATTTTGGTAGAGTGATGGTGCTTGTGGTTGAAAATAAATTTTGGTAGAGTGTTAAGTCTCTTTTGTATTGGCTAGTTAGCTAGAAGGAAGACCTACAAAAGAAAATACTGATGAAGAAGTATAAGATTATTGATTATCCATACATCTTCACCTCTTACTCCCTTCTTTTTATAGGAAAAGAGAGATGGAGGTAGAAGGTTCCATAAGAGGTTTTGTTGATTATTTTGAGGCTTATAATGCATTATAAAATGTATAAGGTAGACATATAGATAAAATTTTGATGTGTTAGCTCACACATGGATCAAGTCATTAAGTTTAGGTGCTAGGAATCTAACCATTGATGGTCACGCTAACCATTGATGGTTAAGCTAATTGTCGATGGTTATGGTGACCATTGGTAGTAGAATACTCAAAGGTGGTGAGTCAAGGTGGGTTTAAAAAGGTTAGGTTGGGTTAAAGTTTAAAGGTGAATAGTTTAGGTTAAATGTGGGTTGGTGGGTGAAGTTTGGCTAAGGTGGACATCTAAGGGTATTTCTACATTCAAAACCATCATTTGTAGATTCCTAGTGTCTACATTTTGACCCTTTTTACAATATAGTTTATGTCAACAAGTTACAAAAAAAAAATGTATTGTGGGTCAAAGGTTTGGTTTCCACAAGTATGGGAGGAGGTGATCCCCCTCAAACTAAGAGTTGATGAGGTGAAATAGAATGAGGTTCAATTTTGATGAGTGGTTAAGTGAATTGGAATGAAGGTGACAAGGGTGGTAGGTGAGTTGGTAATTAAGGCATAAACATGCACACAAAAAGTGACTATGTATGATATCTAAGAGCACATAAGGACTAAGGTTTCTAATCTTTGTAAAAATAAAGTTGATTCTAGAAGAACTGGTGATGGGGTGTCAGGCTACAAAATTGATCCTAATTGATCAAGTTTTTCCTATCAAGGCTTCTAGATAAGGTTAGTGTTTTCATAAGTATCTGAGGTAGGAATTACTCCTTTGAAAAACATAAATCATCTAGTTATGCATGAGGTGGTGTAAATTCAAATGTTCAACATGGTAAGGTTGGTTGGTGTGGTCAAAAAGACCAATGCAAGTTTCATTGCAAAATATGTGAATAGTTTACTTCAAAAATGGCCAATGTCAAGGTGGACATGGTAGTGTGGTTGGTCAATCAAAGAGTGTATTCTCTTCAAGTTGGTTTTGTAGAGAATAAGTTCTCTCTAAAGGTTGGTTAGTGGTTTTCAAATGGGTTTCCCCAATTTGATGTACCACTTGGTTTGGGTTTGTTAGAAAAGGGTAATCTACATTGGTTGAATTTGGTTTGGTGGATAAGGGTAATCTCCAAAGGTTCATGGTTTAGGTAAGGGTAGGTTATAAAAGGGTAATCTCCAAATGTTGGGTTTGGTTTGGTGGATAAGGTACTCTCCCAGGTTTGATAATTTGGTTTTAATGACTCATAAGGGGGAAGACATGTCTTTTTAAGTGGTCATAAAATTATGAGGAGGCTAAACACTCTAATTTAAAAAGACTATGATGGAAAAATGGGTGGGCTTATGAAAATAAACCCCTATCATGATTTTTCTTTGTTATTATTTTGATAGTTAAAAAAGGTATCTTGATCATATGGTGTCAAGTAAGCTCAAAAATCCCCTGATTTGTGGAGGATAAAAGGGGAGATGTTTGATAGGTAGTGGGTGATAGGTAGTAGGTGATAATTATGGTAACCTTATTATGGGGATGGCTTTCCCCTTTTGTAGGTGACCTAGGAACCATGGTATATAAGTCCGTGTCATATTCTAAGTGTAGAGTGATTGATGCAAAAAGTCTAATAATAGTATTGTAAAAGTTGATTGAAACTTTCTATGGATTGATTGGTGTTTGATTTTTATATAAGGTATATTATTACTTTATTTTATAGGTTTGGGAAGCTGATCAATGTGGGAAGCTTCAAATGATTACTTTTGACAAAAATTGACTTAGACATCTTTCAAGGGAGTGGTCTAAGTTTGGTTTTGTTTATTTTGGTAGTTTTCCTTTAAGGGAGTAGTCAAGATTTTTAAGCAATTTAGATTCTGGGAAGTTGTCCTTCAAGGGGGTAGTCTACATGTTAGAAATATTGACCCAAGTTATAGTTTGTTATCCCAAATTATTTATATGTTGGTTTAGACATATACTATCTATATAGGCCTAAGGTTTTCTTTTATGGAGGAGAAGCCATAAGACAAAGAGGTTTATGATGGGTAAAAAGGTGGTTTAAGTGATAACAACCAGGGTAATCCATCTTAACAAAGGTTGGAAAGTACCATAAGTATCATTCCATGGGTAGAGCTTTGTATACATGCTTCAAATTAGGATAGATTTGTGATAGATAATCATATGATCCTTTTTTTAATCAGTTGTCTCTTAAGATAAGGATATAAATGTGATTGAAAACAAGGAATGAGATTAATTTATACACAATATGACAAGGAACTTGGCTTAACCAAAAAATAGGTGTGTAAATACAAAAGCATTTAAGGAGGTTAATGTTTTTATATTCCCCAAATCTATGCTTGCATAAATGGTTGATGTCAATAAAGATAATATATGTCCCCCACTTACTTTATGAAAATTTATTGGACATGGAAAATATTTGGATTGATATACCACTTGGTTCAAGTTGGGTTGATGGAGAAGGTACTCTCCAAAGGTTAGGGGAGAAGGTGATTCTAAAATAAGTTGGGTGGTATCTAAATGGGTTACCCCAATTTGTTATCCCACTTGGGTTTAGGTTGGGTTGATGAAGAAGGTACTCTCTTAAAGGCTGGGGGAAAAGGTGACTCCAAAATAGCTTAGTGGAGAAGGGTAATCTCAAATGGTTTATGGTTAAGGTAAGTGTAGGTTGGAGAAGGGTAATCTATAAAGGTTGGGTTTAGTTTGGTGGAGAAAGTGATCTCTAAGGTTAGATGTTTTTGAGGAGAAGGGTAATCTTAAATGGTTCATGGTTAAGGTAAGGGTAGGTTAGAGAAGGGTAATCTCCAAATTTTGGGTTTCATTTGGTGGAGAGTGTGTTTTCTAAGGTTGGGTGGTTTGGTGGAGAAGGTGTTCTTCAATGGGTCATGGTTAGGTTAATTTATTGGTTGGTGAATTATTGAGTATCCAATGTAGGATGTGATCTTGATAAGGCACAAATGGTTGGTTGGGTTGGTAAGGTGGAGAAGGGTAGTCTCTAAAGGTTAGGTAGGTTGGTGGAGAAGGTGACTCCACTAGGTAGTGGGAGAAGGTGATTCTATAATAAGTTTGGTTGGGTGAAGGAGAAATGTATTCTCTAAAATTTTGATGTTGGTTGGTTGATATGTTTTGGTTAGGTTGCATTGCTTGGGTAAGGTTGATAAGGTATGTTGGCTTCATAGGTTAGGTAGGGTTGATAATTTGGTTTGATAGGTTGATGCAAAAAAATGCCAAGGGTTAGTTTGGTTAATCATTAAGGTATGGTTTGGGTTGATAAATGGTTAAAGCCTTATGAAGGGAAATTTCCCCTAATTTTTTCTTTTCATGGATGGTCGAGTATGGGAAAATGATCCCAAGGTGAGGTGTTTGTTAATAAGAGGGTTTAGGAGGGGTGAAGATGACTTCATCCACCATATTAAAGATGGTGTTGGTTATTAGTAGTTATTAGGTAAAGTTTGTAGATAGTGGTTTAGGTGGGATTTCCTCTATTGTACCAGGGCTAGGAAAATGTTTTTGGACCTAATTTTTGTAGGTTAGGGTAATTTTGACAACACTATCCCAAAATAAAGGTAGTATAGGTAATAATGTCTAATTTTTTCAAGGAGAGAGCTTGGGTGAGGTAAGGGTAGGTTGGAAAGGTTTTTTGTATTTGATGAGTTTCTTTTTATTTGGGTTGATAGTTGGTAAGGTTAAGTTGATGGTAGGTAAGGTTGGGTTGATGATAGGTAAGGTAGAGTTGATGATAGGTAAGGTAGTGTTGATGATAGATAAGGTAGGGTTGATGGTAGGTTCTAAAAAATTGGTAAGAGTAAGAGATAGGTTGGTTGGTTTCACATGGGTGAGTGGAAAATGTTGGTTGATTGGTTTTATAGGGGTGAGTGGAAAGAGTAGGATGGTTGGTTCCACATGGTTGAGTGGAAAATATTGATTTATTGGTTCCACATGGGTGAGTGGAAAAGGTTGTTTAGATGGTTCCATATGGGTTAGTGGAAGAGATTGATTGGTTGGTTCCACAAGGGTGAGTGGAAAAGGTTGGTTGGTTGGTTCCACAAGGGTGACTGAAAAAGGTTGGTTGGTTAGGTCCTTGATTATGATTTTGAAGAAAATTTGAGAAGGTTCCACTTGGTTAATAAGTGGTTTGCTTAAGGGTTAGATTATAGTTTCCTTAGTTATAGGCTGAATAAGATCCAAATTTAATGAATGGGCATCATTATGTTGAGGGATTTGGTTATTCATGTGCACAATAATGGGTGAAAAAATAGGTTTAATGATGGGTTTATCTTGAGTTTGTGATCTAATCAATTGGTTTAATGAGGCTAGTTGGTTTGATAGGTTTGGTTGAGTTGATGGGTTGGGTGGGTTTGATAGGTTGGTTTGATAGTTGTTAGTTAGATGGAAAATAGGATAGACCAAATCTCAATGTTGAGATAAAGAGGGATGCCTCAAAGTAGATTAGGGTAGTTGATATGATGGTTGGGGTAGGTGACCCAATGGTTGATGAGGTTGGATACGTTGAAGTTGAGCTTGGTTATGATATTTGATAAGTTGATTTTGATGGGTTATTCATTGAGTATGATGATGTTTAAATGGTAATTGATAGGTCGTTGGTTGGTTATAGTTGAGATTTGATTGGTTTTAGGTAGATTTTGATTGATCATGGATACTAGAAATAGATGACTCTAACTTGATCATCCAATCTATTAACATTTTAACCAGCTTAGGTGGTAGTTGATAGTTTGTTGGTTGGTTTTAATTGAGGTTTGATAGGTGATAGGTAAGGTTTGATTGATTATGGGTGAGGTTAGTCTAGTTGTTGATGAGGTTAGGTTGGTGGTAGATAAGGTTAGGAGTATAAGTGGCTCATGATGCAATGTATCGCTCTAAGGTGAGATGGTTATTTTCTAAGATTTTGGAAAAGTTAGGATCTCCAAGAGATAATATAGGCTAGTTACCCATTGGATAAGGAAATGGAGGAAATATGGTAGAAGGTAGGTTTTTCACAACTAAAAGCAAAGAAAAAATAAGAAAAAAGACAAAACACACATTAAAGTATATTAGGTCTTAAGGTTCTTTTTATTCTCTCTTTTAGCTAATGCCTTAAGTTAGAAAGAACATGTGGAGACTTGGTTTGTAGAGAGGGTACTAGAAGATAAGTCTATGGTTGGTTTCAAGTTAGTTAAGGCTCTCAAAAATCTATATTGAAAGTTAGTATGTGGTTTGATATTGGGGCCTACCCCTTCAATTCACACACCACAGTGATAAGGGTATTGAGTACTTAACCAAGATATAATAATTTCTAGAGTTTATACTCAACTAGAGAGCTGAGACAAGGTTTCTCCCATTGGTAGTGAAGTCCAAGTGGAATAGCCAAAGAGGGAAAGGTTTACCACTAGGAGATGAAACCCTAGTTAGGCCTTATGTTATGTGTTAAGATGTGTTTATTGATAAGTGGTTTATTATGGTGTTTGATAAATAGGTGAAGTTACAATTGAATTAATTTAATATAACTAAGTGAGGTTAATATGCAATGAATAAATGTATGTAGTTAATTTTATACCCAAAATAAATTTCAATTTAATTGTATGAGCATAGAATAAATAATAAAAGGGGACTAGATGTAAGTAGGTCCCACTAAGAATGCTAAAATGTTTTACTTGAATTTTTATTTTGATTTGTTATAGAAGAAAGGTAAAACTGAAATAGGGGTAGAGGTTCGTATAACCTAGATGGGTATGCACTCCATAATCTAGATGGTTTTAGATACTCTTATTTGGATTTAGAAGATGACCTATAATAAGAGATAACTAGAAAAGGGTTATTTAGTTAGGTAGATGGGTGGATTGCCTAGCATCATCTAGATTTAATAAGTATGAGACTTCCTTAAAGGCTATCAATCCACCTTTTGATACAAGTTAATGTTGAAAATAAAGGTTGCATAACATAAAAGTACTAGATATAAAGAAAAAAATACTTTTAAAATGAATGTGAGTGTTCAAATAAATAACATTAAGGTAAATGTCAAACTCAAAAAAATATGGCTCAAGTATGGTCAAGTTGTTTTTGATCTGTGAGGTGATAGGGGCTAATAAAAAAGGGTTTTGGTTGAGGTAGGCAGTTGGTTGATAGGTTATTAATTTTGGTTAAAAAAGTTTACACAGTGACCATTAGTGGTTGAGGTGACCATCAGTGGTTGAGGTGACTATTGATAGTTGAGGTGACCATCGATGGTTGTGGTGACCATTAGTGGTTAGGCTAACCATCGATGGTCATTGTAGGTTTGGACAACTTATTGGTTCTAGCCAGAATAGGTTATGGGTTGGTTACAAAAAGGTTATGTGGGTTGTTAGAGGTTAGTTAATGGTCATGAGGGTAAGAGAGGGCCTTAAAAGTATCAATGGAAAGGGTTTGGTTTATGTAGAGGTGTTAAAATGAAACAAAGTAAATGAATACATGAAAAAAAATACTTAGATTTGGTTGTTGAAATTTGGTTAAAGATGTTGATGAAGCCTAGAGGAATTTTGGTAGAGTAATGGTGCCTGTGGTTGCAAATAAATTTTGGAAGAGTGTTAGGTCTCTTTTTTATTGGCTAGTTAGATGAAAGGAAGACCTACAAAATAAAATCTTGATGAAGAAGTCTAAGATCATTGATTGTCTATACATTTTCACCTCCTACTCCCCTCCTTTTATAGGCAAAGAGAGATGGAGGTAGAAGGTTCCATAAGAGGTTCAATTGATGATTTTGAGGCTTATGATAAATTATAAAATAGATAAGGTGAACATATATATAATATTTTGATGTGTTATCTCATACACAAATTATTTTCATAAGTTTAGGTGATGGGAACCTAACCATCGATGGTCAAGCTAATTGTCTATGGTTAGCCTAACTGTCGATGATTAGGGTGACCATTGGTGGTCAAGTATTGTAAGGTGGTGGGTCAAGGTGGGTTTAAAAAGGTTAGGTTTGGTTAAAGTTCAAAGGTGAATGGTTTAGGTTAAAGGTGGGTTAGTGGGTGAAATTTTTCTAAGGTGGGCATCAAAGGGTATTTTGACATTCAAAACCATCATTTGCAGATTTTTGGTGTCTATAGTGGAAGCTCCATGATGCTATCTGATCTGTCTATTTTCTAGCATATTCTAAATTAAATGTCTAATTTTCACACAATTCTACAAATTATGGCCATTAACCCTATGAAAATCATAGAATTATTCTAGCTTATACTAGTCTGATATTTCAACACCCTCACAAAATTGCTCTTTTAGAATGGGCCATCTAATTAAGCTAGCTATTATAAGATTATGAAACATTGATTTAATGGGCTCTATAAGGTCAATAAAATCATGATGATTAGGTATGTTTCTCCTTATAATATTATGGTTTTTAAGAGGCATAGGCATTTGATAGATTTGTTACATTTGTGGCACTGGTCTAGTGTGTTGTGTTTATTGTGTTTTATGGATGCTAAAAATATTTTTGGTTGGGAGTAAGAAAAAAAGGTAGAATAGGCTGAGTAGACAGTGATCACACCATTTGGGCATGTCATAATTCTATTACTCTATTTCTTACAACATTATTGTTATGATTAAATTGTTTGGGTTTGTTAGAATTATTGGCTTGTGCCTATTGAGATGTTTATGCTTGGACTGGATGTTGATTTTGACCACTATTCTAGTTTTGATTTTGGTCATTATTCTAGTTTGATGAGGTTAGTTTAATTATCCCTTTGTTAATAATGTCTCATTCAGTCACCAAAACTTTATCAATGATTTATTTGAATGTATGTACACACTGTAACTCCAAATAGTAAGATATCTTATGTGTAGATTTTTGGTAAACACAGTGGTAAATTGTTCGTCTAGTAGACTATGGTTAAATTAGCTTACAAGGGATATCCATTGCTATATATATCTTGTGAAACTTTAACCTGATTAATGTTTTACTTGTGTCAAGTCTACTAATGATATATCATGATCAAGATTGTAAGATAAGTGTTGCACAAACTTGTCTAAAAGATCATCAAAATCAGAAACTAAATTCTTTGGTAACTTTAAGAAACATTCTAAGGTTTTTCCAACTAGACTTCTTGGAAACAAAAATAAAAGGTAGATGTCATTATAAGCCACTAGTTGGCATGCAATAAAATATTATATCAAATGGACCTTGGGGTCACCTTTCCCCTTATATTTGTCAAAATTTAATAGATGATACATTGGAGGAATTGGTATTTTCAAGTTCTCCATGCTCAAAGGGTAAGAACACACTCATTAAACTTGAACTTTTTGACTTGTTTACCAAATTAGATGATGGTAATTATATCCTTCATTTGTTATATCTCTTGTTTGAGGAAACTTGTGGGAATATTGACCTAAGATAATGGTTGAGAATTCATAATTGGATTACTTTGACCAAGGTATGATGGAGAAATTTATTAGGGTATGTTGGATTGGCTAGGAAATATACCAAAAATACATATGCATAGATTGTGGTGTGATTGTTGAAATTGCACATAATAAGGTGTGATATTCTAGTTTAGATTGGGTATGTAGGCCTTTTGTTGGGAATATTGAGTTTTGGATGGTGGTATATGAATTTACTATAATTGTTAAAGTTGAATAGGGACATGTTATTGACTAATCAAACCTTATTATTGAGTGATAACTTGTGAACCAAGACCTTGTCTTTGAACTTGTGGTCTATTTTGTAGGAAGGAAACTATTGCCTAAGACCTACTTTAGGAACATTGAAACCTCTTAGTTACATGAATCCCTATTGATAGTTGGATGTATGTTGGATATTTGGCATCTATAATTGACTAATATTTATATGTTGTTGGTTAGACATTATTTGATTTTGGATCAGCATGTTAGTCTACAATAAAAGAGGTATGTTTGCTACTACCTAGTGAGGTAGAACATTGGTTTCCACATATTGAGGTGGTAATATGTTTTACCTCTACTTCATGGGTGTGTTTTATGGTCCCTGCTATTGTGGAACATTACTAATCACGTATTGGGGTGGAGTAATATTCATCACATTCTATTGTGGTATGGCACTGCTCATTGGCCAACTGCTTAATCCTTATTGTTGAGTGATAGAAGAAGTAGTTGGTTGAGGATTATTAGTATTTGGCTAAGGTTGGGATGTATAAACTCTTACTCTTTGAGGTTTTAAAATAATAATGGTTCTATTTAAAGGCACATTTTATTGTTGACTATTTATTTGTGCATTAACACCATTTTTGTTTAAATTAGTCATTAATAGAATATTATCCACTAAGTTTTGCTCACTATTTTACATATAAGGAAAATACACTTCCTCAATAGTTGGGGTATTAAACATATTTTAAATTGAAGTGTTTTACATAACTGGGTTTAAACCATAATTTTATTAACCTGTCAACTTAAATAAGACTCGTGTTGAAGGGATTCACTAAATAAGAGATGTATTTAACATGACCAAGTTGTTAAAATTACATGATAGGTTTTGATATGTTTGGTATACTATATATATTTGCATGAATTGGTCCTCCATGAGGCCTCTTTATGTGACAAACATACACTAATTTATATATGGCATTGGTATTATGGCATTAGGGTTGTTAAAAGAGGCATGATCATTGTTTGGATTGTAAAACATGTTATAAGGCCCTCTTGGTATATTTGGTAAATTGTCATGCCCTACCTATGTGGATCTACTAGGATCATAGGTTGATGGCATGGTCACATAGGAGGGTTATTATTAGACATTATTTGTAACCATAAGTACACTAGCTATATATTAGGTCATCTATTCTTGATATTGATCTATATATGGAGGTGTGATAACCAAATAACTAGCCAAAGGATCTTGAATATGATCCCCTATTTAAGTATTATATGTTGGATAGGAATCCATATCCCAAATAATATCATCTCTATAAGGATATTTAATAAAGTATTCTTTCATGTTAATGTTTCCATATCCTAGATTATACATAGTTCCACCACGTGTGTAGTGAGTCATGGTCAAATCAAATTATAAATGTTTTGTAATAAGATGGATTAGAGTTTTGTAAACTCCAAAAAGATATGCCTAAGAAGACAAAAAGGGTTCAAATTAGGTATAAATTGGTTAATGGTGGAGCTAAATCTCCAAAAAGTATTTGTAAAGACTTGGTAAAACTATTATAATGTCAAATGTCTACCATTAAATGTTTTACACAAATAAGGTCAAGTAAAATGACCTAAAAACAAGATGCCAAACTCTAATGTCCAAACATGTTCCAAATAAGTCTAAACTAGGAAAGGGAAAAGTTGTTAGGTCTTTTGTCCAAATTTGGAGTCAAAATCTAGTCTCAAATAAGTTGTGCTAGGGCTTTTGGCTAAACATGGCATCAAAATCTAGACTTAAAATAAAGGATGATGATGATGATGATGATGATGATGATGATGATGATGATGATTAATCTAACAAACTTGTAACAATTTGGCATAAATAAGGCACTTGATTCTAGATATAAACATGATCTAATTGGCATATAACACAAAAAAGGCACTTTGAAGATAGACTAATTCTATTGAATAAAGGCACAAACAATAAAGTTTATAAATTTTAGTAATCAATTAACCTAGGTTACACAACCCAAAATAAAAATATCTATGTATTAGCCCTTGTGTGTCGAGGCCTAAAAAAATCAATAAATATTTGGATCCAAACTTTTAAAAGTTAATCAAAGACTCAACTAAGGTAAACTAGGGTTTGATGATAATAAGTAGATGAATTTAAATGTCATGATTATACTAAACAAAGATCCAATAAGGCTCAAATAATTGGTTTGAATAATGATAATTGAGACACAAGATAAGACAAGTCTTTTGAAACAATTTAGGTAGCATAATGACATTATCAATCCCAAAATATGTGACAATGTTATGTTTCAAAGACTTTTAAGGCACACATCTTGGAATGATTTGGGTGGTGTAACATTACCCATCTCAATCAAGTGCTACACTCAACATTTTGACACAAATGTTTGCTAAGTTAAATCAAGGTGTTAAACAAACAACATAATGCCTCCCCAAACAATGGAGTAATGTTGGACATAAGACTCTTTCACAGCATGGCTTAAACAACACAATTTTTAGTTATAACACACCACAAAATAAAAGAATAAAATGATAAAAATACAACTAAGTATATCATCCTAAATCCTATCAAGGTATGGCAAAGTGTAGTTAACTAAAACCTATAAGTTTTTGACCATCTAGATTAATCCCATGTGTTCTCACTTTCATGTATGCACACAAGATAAGTATCATGTCAATTGGTTCCATGTAAATCATATTGTTGTGAAAAGGTATTGTCCTTTTCATAGCTACTACATCCATCACTTGTTTAGTTTAGTGCGATGTCTAGATTGATCATACATCACAGGCTTATCTTTCCACTAATATAAATGGTTTAACCACTCAAACCATCATCCCAATGAGGTGATCCCAATTTATATATTACCCCATGGAAAAGGGTTGAAACACTATTTGGAGATGAATCCCTTGGTTAATGCTTCCCTAAATAACTTGTGAGAGGCAATGACATCCCCTTCACAAGTCAAGATGCATGAAAATAAAATATAAATAAAAAGATTTTAGGGTTGCTTTTAGATCACCCAATACTATGCAAGATTGGGGGGAGATTAGGAAAATTTATTTTTATGCATTGGAATAGGCACTAAATACAATGGAAAGGCACTTTTGATCCCATGAATTCCCTATAGGGGATGGGGGGAGAGCATACACATGTTATTATTTCTGAAAAATAGACAATCAACAAACAAATTTTCAAATAATTTGAGTGAAAGATTGATTTTTAAGAACCAAATCAAATGTGACGTTGTGATTTACTAGAACCTTCACTTCAGTGAAAAAAATTGAAAGAATATTTACACAAAATACCAAAATAGGCAAGACCATCTAGTTCATTTTAAACCCAAAGTCCCAATGTGCAATATGTATCCTAAGTTCATTTTAAAACAACAATTTGAAATATTCAAAATTTAAACATGTGTTTTAGGCACCAAATTTGGAATGTTTCTAAGATTTATCATGTTACATTCATTTTAGACACCAAATATCAAATGTGTAAGATATAACATGTTTATTTTAGACCCAAATTAAAATTAACAAGATTTGACTAATTCCTTTAAAGGCCCAAAATGAAATGTTTGATTATTCAAAACAAATAAATTTGATGTTCAAATAAATCCTTCAACCTACAATTGTTAAATAGTAACCCCCTACTTTGAAGCACTTTCTTGATTGAGCTAATGATGTTTAAATTTTATCTCTTGGGTTTAGATTTAATTCCACACAATGTTCATTGATAGACATAGATAACTATCGATATTTTAAAGCAATCATGATGGAAATTTACCAAGTAACCACTATTGGTCAAGTAAAATCACCACATCGGTCATAACCTATGAACCTAAAGGCAAAACCTCAAAAACAAATGTGTTAGGTTAGACAATTATTATTCTAAAGATCAAGAAAAAATGCAAGGTAAAATTAAGTCTAGTGATTTAAAAGCCTTTAAAACCAATAAAAATCAATATGAAATGATAGAGAAATAAAATGTAATATTTAAACACATTTCCCCCTATAACCCAACTATCGGTGGTCTCATATAATTGTTAGCAATTGTGGAAAATTGTTGGCAATTAGGGCCTAACCTTCAGTGATTGAACCTAACCATTGGCAGACTTTGTGTAGATCTACTAAATATAACAAAAATAAAATCTAGCCAAAACAAGGTTAGAAAATCAATTTTAGAGATCTTTAAGAATCAAAATGAATATTTAAAAGCTACATATTAATGTTCTCAGTATGTGGGATGCATTAAGTTCCACTGGGTATGCCATTTTTGATGCCATAAATTTGATGATGGAGGGGATGTTAGATCAAGTGTTAGTCTCAAAATTAAATCAAAATGATAAAAACACACTAACAAGTCATAACACATCCATGCCTAGATCATAGGGAGAGCTTGAAAAATGAACATAAAATGACAAAGCTCAACTAAAATGCAAGAAAACATACCTTCTTTACTTTCTTTGAATGTTCCAAATGATGTGTTCATTGGTTTTCTCAAATTGTGTTAAAAATGTCTTCATCAATGGGGTTTGGCTATCTCCATTTATTCTTATCACCATGGTTAGATTGGCTTTGGTTTGATGTTGCTTGAAAATGGCTTGGCTTGGCTTAATTTTGGCATTATAACACTATTCATTTTTTTGATGAATCAAATCATGCATTACAACTCTATTATGTTCCAAGATCTCTAAATGAAGAGCTCTAAGCTTGTATTTATAGGATTTGAAATGAATTAGTATGAGTCAAATCTTGTCCTGGGTTGGCTTAGTTAACCCTAGTATGGTTAAAAGGTGTCAAATGGTCATGATTAGCATAGAATAAGTATGGGTGGGATATTTTCAAAAAATGACAACTCACAAAAGCTAATTATGAAAAACCTAAGATATTCATTTATTTTTGAATTTCCATTTTTTATAATTGATTTAATTTCTCATGGATGAATTCAATTAGGATTCGTATGTTAATTAATCTCTTTTAGGATTTTAAATATTTATTCAAGTTCAGATTTAAATGATTTAGGCATTTGTCTCATTTAATTTATTTTTAGGATATATTGATTTAATTTCTTGTTATGAAGCCAAATTTGAGACATTTAGAAATTCTTAGGATAGCTATTCAATGGTTGGTAAGAATTATTCCAAAGTCAAGTATGGATCCATTGGTGGCCAATTTTAGATGCCTACAGGATCCCTACTCATATTTACCAAGTGAATCTTTGTCTCCCTTCCCTTAGGTATTACCTCTATATATGATTACAATAAATTATAAAATAAAAAATAAAATGAAAGATTTCTTATAAGTAGATTAAATGAATTTTATTATCAAAATCAATGTGTAGTATAATGTACCATGACATTTTACTTCCTGCGTAGATTATCAAAGCAAATAATGGTTTAAAAAAAATAATTAGATCTAATTTAGGATTGAGTATGTCAATTTAGAACTCAACAAATAAAAATTAACTTATCCCATCCCTATCAGGATTCACTAGTCTACACCATGCTATATAGAGATTTTATCAAGCACACAGGTCACTTCAAGCTTTACATTCCAAAATTGTATTGAATGGCATATTGGTCTTGTTCAAAGATCAAACTCATAACAAAATTTTGAGAATAACGATGGTGTCAAATAAATTGAAACATTGTAGGGACTCACAATTTAAATATAAGTTTGGATGAATGCTTACTAAGACCAGATTGGTCTTCATACATTGAGAATTATTAGGAATCACACACAACCAAGGCACGAACTACTTGAATGATAAAAAATGAATGAGATAGTAAATAATAAAAGTTGTACCTCTTCATTTTCTTAAAAACCCTATTCTAAATTTAAAAGGTCAGATTACAGAACTATTGGGTACTAATGACGCATTCCAAGACTAATTCATTGATGAGATAATTGTTATCAAAGATAAAAATATTCATTTATTAGAAGACCAAATTGAAAAACTAAGATAGTCTAATTTAACTATGGAAGAAAGTTTTTACAACCCAAGATAAACATCAAAGAAAATCCACAAGCAAGAGTGTCTCAAAAAAAAACAAGAACAACTTAAAACACACAACTAAACCAAAATCAAACCGAAAAAAAAGTAATCCACTCTATTTTTGTGTGATATAGGATAACCTATCTACCATGGATGCTTGTGCATCAAAATAATTACTAATGAATTGATAAATTTAAAACATTGTATAATAACTTATTATCTCTTAATAAAATAAATTATATTCATATTTTCCCAATGCATTAATTTACTATCATTCCAACTATATAAATCTCAAATTAAAATAAACACAACTTGAATTCTTTGATGCAAATCACTTTCATAGTCAAATACTCATGAACAAATAATCAAATTATTTT